>JAASFE010004091.1:48265-60930 GCA_013365205.1 Pseudocercospora cruenta
AATTATTAGTAGACTATCTTTAAGATATAGTAATATCTAATCTTTAAGCTAGATTTAAAAGTACTCTATATTAATTAACTCTTAGTAAATATATATATAGAATAGATATCTATATACTATAAAAGCTAGTAAAACTAACTATCTAACTTCTTACTTAGTATACTATATATAAATATAGATTATACCTCTTAGAGACTATCTATACTTCTACTAACTTATCTTCTAATTACTAGTAGTTTTATTAATAAATATAAATTAATCTACTAGCTATTTAGTATATCTAACTATCTATAGAGCCCTTAAAAATAGGTTACGTTCCTTTATCTTTATTTTAATCTCCTTTCGAGATAGATCTATCTTAGTCTTTAGTACTCTTAATAGTATTAATAGCTTTATAACTATATTCTTACTATCTTTACTTTCTAGCCTTAATTAAAGGAATTTATCTTAAAGAGCTTATATTATTTCTATAAAGTAGGCGTCTAGCCTATCGTCTAGATATTTATATAAATACTTATACTTAGAGACTTAGAAATATTTACTTATTACTATTTCTTTAAGTACTAGTCCTTTCTATATATAATATACTAAATAAGCGCTACTTTACTTAATAGTAGTATACTAATAAGATACTTAATAGTAGTTTTAAGAAGGTAAGGACCTACTAAGGAGTTATATCTTTACTAAAGAGATTAGCGAGTTAGCCTTACTAGTTAAAGTTAATATAAGTAGACTTAACTATAGTAGCTATAGTAATAATAATAATACCTCGGAAGGGTCTATACTACTTAATTATCGACGACATAATATCTACGATATACTAGAGGATTCTACACATTAGAAGGAGGAGAAATAATTCAGAAACCACCAAAAAAGCGGTGTGGTTCCTCTCTCGGAGGTGCAGGGTTCTCCCCGCACCGGCACTGACAGGTTGAGTGGAAGCCATAGGGTGCATAGTATCGCATCGACCGTGCATTCGCTCTCTTTCACCTGACATGCCAGCAGACCGCCTATACTCACAACGAGCCACTCGGCAAATTGGCCGAGGCACACGCCGGGGCTGCAAATGCTGAAACCGCATTGACATGGCCATTAGAGCCATCACATTGGTGACGGCTGCATTGGTGGATTGTCTGCCTCGAACAGACCCCAGTGCGCTGACAAAGGCTCAATTGACCGTATCTCGGCGTTCGTGGCGTCTGCAAGGCTCCTGCAGCGTTCTCCTTGCGGGACCGCATCCATGCCAGACGCTTCTCTAGACGTCTTGCGTGCGAAGTGATGCCTGTCCTCGCCCGTCTGGTGGACCAGTGGGGTCCGCCCATCTGTGCATTGTACGTTGGGCGATGCGTCAGCTCGTCTGCTTTCTCCGTGGGATGATATGGCAGGATTGCGGCACTGCAAAGTCTCTGGCCCTCAAGTCATCCGAGATCCGCCAGAGTCGCTCTCCGCACTGCGAGCTAAACCTTAACCAAGATCTAACTGCTTGCAGTGGTGGAACACTCCAGTGGGCGCGCCAGCCGATTCGCGGAGTCTTTGATCGACGGCTCAGACGCCTTTTTCTCGAAGCTCTGGCACACAGCACCCGCGGCACACCATCTCTCAAAGCAGCGCGGCCATCTGCCTTACAGCAGGGATCTGATACCAATTCTCTGCAACCCACAGACGCGGCAACGGAGAGCGATTGAGCCACTGCTCTTAGCCTCTGGACTCTGCTTACTGCTTTCGGCGTGCAATGACCACGGGCCTGCGACGGAGGAGAAAAGGGCAGCACGTCGCACGACGGCAGCCCTCCATGGTATCACCAGATCTTGCCTCTTTGCTCAATCCATCACTCACTGTCTGTATTCGACGACACTTGTGTACGCCGGAGCTGTCACTGGCTGAGCTCGGTGTCTGCCCAGAGGGTGCCATAAAGGACAAATTCCTATTTAGTGGGAGAGCCTCTGAAGCAACATCACCAAGTCATTGCATCCAGGACACTCCAGAATCTGGTATATAGTTCTGGTGGCCAGCTTTACGTTTCAGCTTCCATAACTCAGCGACTTGGAATCATCTAACAGCTTCTCTGCCCACGATCATCTCAGAACACCTCCCAAGAGCAAGGCATCAACTACCAAGCGACTGCCACATATTCACGAGTCCATCATTGGCCGGCGCTACCCGCTTGCACCTCTACACCGGCTGCCATCTGTCGATCTATCTTGACTCGAACCTCCCAACGACCGGGTTCTTTGAAAGTCAATTGACCTTCTCTGTGAGGGTGGAGGTATTTGAGCACACGTAACGCACTTCTTCGATCCGGGCACAACATATCAAAAGTTAGCTCAGCCTTTCCCTTCGCCAAGACATACCGCTGACATTCTCTCTAGATGGCAAAGCCAGGCAAATGCGAACACACATTCAAGATGATCAAGTCAGACACCACACTAATTCTATGGAACTGCAACATGTGCCATTCAGGCCCTCACTGGTTTATCTTTGA
Organism: Pseudocercospora cruenta; assembly: GCA_013365205.1. NCBI lineage: Eukaryota > Fungi > Ascomycota > Dothideomycetes > Mycosphaerellales > Mycosphaerellaceae > Pseudocercospora > Pseudocercospora cruenta. The sequence goes on from JAASFE010004091.1 coordinate 50,748, forward strand.
GTGCGCAAAATGCAAGCTGAAGACTTGCCGGCCATGCACGCAAAAGGCGTCTTAGCCTCGTGAGTATGTGATCAATTCGAAGCATTGCGAACGACATCGCTAATTATCTCCCAGAATTTTTCTGTCATCGTCTTCATTGGTTTATCTTTTTTGGTCATGGGTTTACTTTGCAGCGTTACTGTTACACAAGCGAGGAGTCTCAGGACAGAGGATGCTCAGGCTGGAGAGATCGAGCGGAATCGGATCGGATCTGGAGTCACTGGAGCAAACCCTTGAGACGGCGGCTGGGCAGGCAACATGTGCTTTACTATGGGGTGTGAAAGGAAATACTGGGAAGAGGCTTGTCCGCGAGGACCTAACAAAGAATTGAACGACGGAGTTCTAATCTAATGCTTTTGCAGAATGTCGACTGGTAATGCAGATAGCTTGTTACGGCCAGCACAGAATAGCCTGAAGAAAGGCAGAAATCAACTATTATTGATCAGCTACATGCTTAGATGTACTTCACAAAGAAAATCACCAATCGTGTGGAAGCTTTCGTCGCTTCCAGGGCTTTATCTAATTACACCCATGTCCTCCACCCTGGCAGTAGGAAACTTGGCTTTGCAAGCCGGATCACTTGCATGAGGATCGCTTACCACCCTTGAGCGGATCGTGACGGCTTTTGTCTACCATACTCGGCATAGCCACTATCAGCAATTGCATCGAAGGAACCGCGAACACTGAGCATACACGGCCTAATGTGACGTTTTAGGAGATGTTCCGTCGACCTCTATACCTTTAGTACAGCTGAGCCAGTTCTGAGGATCCGACACCTGGACGGCTCATAAAATGTAGGGCGAAAGGCCGGCGGCGAGTTTCGAGAAGCGCGCCTGACCCATCACCTCACTTGTCCGATGCGTGTATGCTTGCTCCCAATAATCCATAATCGAATCCTCACTGACATGCTCCCACACCTTATTGTAGTGATGAACGACGAACTGGAGATGAATGATATGATTGATAAGACGAAGTCGTCTAAACGAATTAACGAAGGTGACTAGCTTCTGGTGCGAGTGTCGCCGAAGCATATGCTTATCGGTAGTCTGAAAATGCCTCTCTCAGCCTGACCAACTCAATCATAATTCCAGTCTAATCACAACATCCTGCAGGTTTTCTCTCCGGGTATCACTTTCAACTCTCATCTTCTGTCGCTACTCCAATTCGTTCGTATCTCGTGATCGTATCGTATCGCTTCGTCAACTCATCGCCTCGTCAACCCCCCAACTCCTCGCTCCCAACATCGATCGTACGGGCAGTCACATTAGTTGGGGCAGCTCTAAAGATTGTCAGTCTTTGGACCATCAACAAAGGAACTCAGTTATACGAACAGCGCCGCAGGAGCCGCATGTCTTTCCACCAGAGGCACTGGCTCCGCACTTTGGGCCTGAGAGATCGTTAGCCTTGTCGTAGCAGATGTGGGAACAGAATATGGCGTACAAGAAGCGTGCATGTTGATTGGGTTCTGAAGAGTCGGAGGAGGTACTTGTGACTAAATGGTCGGCTGAACGAGTTGTGTTGCTGCTGAGTGCTTAATGGTGTTCTTGTTGTGAAAGAGAAGCTAATCACGAAGCAGCTGATTGATAAAGGCGGGGTCGCTTATATATGGCACGTGCGCATCTCGAAGTGAATTAAATCGTGGGCGGGACGTCAGGATATTTTCCAAGCTCGTTTCTTCCGATCTTGCAATAATCTTCGCCCCGATGGCAATACAACTTCGTATGCGACGTCCGAATTGACCCACTGCCTATAAGACTTCGCTCAGCTGCAGCACTTCCAGACCGTGCTGTCCCACAGCGTGAGAGTACGACTTCTTGCCCATGAGAAGTGTCGGCAAGGACCGAATCTTCCGTAAAGCTTGCTTCTGCCGAGGACTTCTCCCAAACACGACTTCCAACACCTCATTGGCCTCCTGACTTCATTGTACCTGCAGTTCATCCGCAAGATCGCATGCCTCAAGCGCCGGCGCCACCAATATCGAGATGACCTTCCATCCTCCCCAAGCCAGTACATCGCTCAAGACTCCCCATGACCAGGGAACGGGCGCATGCTTACCTTCCTGGTGCGACGATGTGCTCTAGTCGTTCCTTCCTAATGGAGGACATGAGGCGTCTATCACAGAATGGCACATGTGTTCAAGCAGTGGTAGACATGCACACTTGTCCAACAAGAGAATATTGTCCGTAGAGTTACCAGTTCTCACTGCAAGCTCGCCTGCTTCCGTGGTTCGAATTGAGTTTCGTCTCTGAACAGCTGGAAGGAATGCACGAACTGAAACATAATCGTACCTGCCATGGGCACGCGCAGTTGAACATCAACGTGCTCCCATGCTCAATTCCTTCACGATCTTTACACAGGTCTGCGACCAGACGCTCGGAAACGATCTTATGCCTGGAGTCTGGGCATATCCACTCGTTTCTTGACTATACTCTCATTCAAGATGTCTCTACTCGAGATCCTCGTTCTTTTGTTCTCCGTTCATGCTATAGGCTCTCCTCTCGCTCGTCGTTCAGCACCGGCTTTCAACTTCGATGGCGACGCACCTTTCACGGTGGACCCCGATACTCTGGCTTCATCCCTTACCTGTCCTTATGGCAATCCGACAAGCTCCTCGCCTCCCGTCTTGTTGGTTCACGGTACCGCCACGACAGGAGCGGAAACCTGGGGTGATGGATACGTCCCAGCTCTCAAATCCAATGGCTATACAGCGTGTTATGTTACAATTCGTATGCGAAGAAAGCGCTTCATGCTCGACCATTGCTAATCTGGCAACAGCGAATCGATCGATGGGCGATATGCAAATCAATGCTGAATACGTAGCGTACAACTTACACTACATCTCAGCCCTTTCCGGAGGACTCCAGACTGCTGTGATCGCACACAGCCAAGGCAACCCTAATACACAATGGGCGCTACAATTTTGGTGCGCAAATGGACGCTTTCATTCGTGTTTGAACAATCACTAATGAAGAATGATGCTGTGTACAGGCCCAGCACACGCAATGTGACAAGAGCCTTTGTCGCGCTGTCCGCGGACTTTTCTGGCATTGACGTTCTTGGCAGCGACACCCTGTTCCACGACATCTGTGAAAGTGGTGTCTGCCAAGCAGCACTGTGGCAACAGGCCGCAGGTAGTGAATACTACAAAGCCCTCCATTCCGCGAACTTCAAGAGTCAAGTGCCAACGACGTCGATCTGGACAAAAGTGAGTGGCCGAGTGAGGTGTCGGACGCAATACACTAACGAAGACAACAGGTCGATGGCGTGGTAGCGCCCTTCTCGGAGAACGCACAACTACCAGGAGCTACAGTACTCTCAGTCCAAGATCTCTGCCCACTCAGGCCGACGACTCACGTCACGATGACCATCTCTTCGGCCGCATACGCCTTGGCACTCGATGCACTGAATAATGGCGGCATCGCAAGCCTATCTCGCGTCAAGAAGCATAGGTCCAGTACTTGCCTTCGCGTGACAGCAAAGGGAATGCGTGTTTCCATTGCCAGTGACCTGCAGAAAATGCTCGTGGAACTGGTCGAAGGATTTTTGTAAGATACAGAATTCGATGCCTATGCCGACCTATGCTGATGTTTCCTACAGAGTTGCTACACCGATGCTCAAATCCGAGCCAGCTGTTGTGCCTTACGCTCAGTAACAAGTTGTTGACTGAGGGTGTTCTCCAGGAGTTGCGGAATGGCCGGTTGCGCACAATCGCCGCAGATTTTCATGACGAAGCCTTTGCATGGACCCTTGAATGTATGCTCGCAGAACCAGCATTGTGCTTCAGCCTCTTCTAAGTCTTTGAGGGAACGATCTCTTTCCTCATGTGACATCCATTGCCCGCCGGCAATAGTGTCGTACAGACCATCCGCCTTTGGCGCCGCTTCCACCTGAAAGATGATAGACCGACGGTCAGCACATCGCTCAGCCATTCAGCAGCTTTCCGGTTCATTGTACTCTTACCAAGGTGAGATACCAGATGCCAGGATACTCTATTTGTCTTCTGATTCCAGGAGGCCCGTCGTAAAGAGCTTTCTCTGTGATCTCTAGGGTGTATGGTGTCTGAAGTTGGTATGCACAACGGCCGATCAAGTCAGCCTCTCCAATATGCTCCGCGACGCCAGTGAGTAGCTGTCTGGCGATGCGATTCAGAAGGTCTTTGATCGGGTAATTTTTCACAATTCCAATATTGAGCACTACGCGGCCCCTTTTTGAAGTGGGTTCAATTTGGTCCCTCGCTCTTGTCAATTTGCCGCTGATCAGAAGAGACAACCCATCATAGCGTAAGTCCAAAGGGTCCTTGAAATTATAGCCTAGCTCGACCTGGACGTAGTAGTCCGTCATATCAAGGGCCTCCTGAATGGTGGGCGGATGCAGACGCTCCACCAAACGCATGGCTCTGCAGCGTTTATACTCCAAATCATCGACATCGGGGATGTTGGGCTTTCTGGTTGCGTTGACCGAAGACAGAGGCGGAAGCGTGACGTGAGCCGGCGCGGACGACGATTGATCTTGCACTGCTCCCATCGGCGAGTCGGTGGGAGCGGGGAGAATGGGTTTGAAAGCGGCCATCATGGAATGCTGTTGAGGAATATGACTTATCGTCAAGCAACGTACACGAAAGAGATGTACGAGAAGGTTGCGTTGTCAACTGGAAGTAACAAATGCTGCTCCCCAGCAACAACGATCCAAACCTTCCGTTGTTCTATTCCTAACGAGCGCGCCTTCCACGACTTCTTCCTCCAACATTGGATCTTTGGACCACTGGACTACTCGTTGCCATGGAGCCGTCCAGTATCGAACTTGACAGATTGATGCTACCTGGACTTCTCGGCAAGGCATCTGCGGCAGCGACTTCTGCTCGCATGCGATTCTGTAGTCCTGCCATAGATGGCGGCTGCATCTCAGAACGTTCCGCAGGTGAGCTTGCCTGATGGGCGGCGCTCCTTCCTACGAACGAGACGAGCTCAGATTCCGAATCGCTGTCGTCTTCTTGCTCAGTATCGGTATGCTGGTAAGAACCCGCCTCGGGAACAGAATCGTCGAGATCGCGACCCATGCCCATACCCAAGTCCTCTTCGTCTCTCGCAGCACCTGTAAGCTCCGCCACTTCGAGCTCCTCGTCCACATCAGGATCATTATCCTCGGGGAATTGTATCTGACTGCCACCCATCATGCTGTCCTCGTTGAAAGTCGTCTCAGCGTTCGTTTGATCTCCATCCGCATCTGCGTCCGGGATGTCTGCATCCAGATCACGTTCCTCATCACCCTCGCCCGCGTCTTGCGCATCTGCGGTCTCAGCAGCTTGTTGCTGTGCTTCTGCCCGCTGCTGCTGTGCTTGCATATCCAACAGGTCGCGTTCTTGTCTCTCAATCTCTGCCTGTTCCTGTCGTTCTAGTTCCTCCTCTCGCGTTGCTTGTAAAGTCTTCGGAACACCTGGAGGTCGGATCCACTGTGCGCCAAAATTTCGCACTGCCGCTTTCCGCTGCTCAATGGCTGTCTCGTCTGCGCATAGAAGTGCCAACGGACTTCGCGCATGACGTAGCTTTCTCTCCTCATCGCGTCTCAGTCGCTCACGATGATTCTGCTGCTGGTTCTGTGCGTTGTTTGGCGGAGGAGAGTCGGCTCGTGGGCGATATGTCGTGCGCAAGAAGGAAGACTGGTCCTCTTGAGGAGGTATGAGTGGCAGCGCGAGCATTGTATCGACCCTCTGGTGAGAAATATGGAATACAAGTGAGTAAAATTGGTGTGTTTGCTGCACCTACCTTGCTGGCGAGCGCAGTTGCGATCTGACCTGTTGACACTCACTTGACAGCTTCAATTGAATGTCACTGTTGATTTGTTGACGTGCACCGCGCTGGTGACGTTCGCGGCAGCTTTGAGAACGAGGGGCGCTTCTGAGCACGCTACGGAGCGGCGCGGACGGCCCGCTTTAGTCGCAGCTCGCAGCACTTTTCTTTCGAGCTTTTTGCAATTTTCTCAAATCATACTTAGTGAGTGACCCCAAACCCACCCCTACACTTCACACAATCGCTAATAACATTTACAGCCTTGTTGAGATGTGCCCGCTCATGAATGGGCTTCATCCAGTAGAAGAGTCTGCATTGCACAGCGCGGTACACTTCTTCTGTGCCGTTCCTTCGGGGGCGGCATCGGCGCAATTTGTGAGTTGAAATCCATTCCAAACCCACTGCGACATCTACTGACCTGTGCCTTCCAGTTGCTGGCTACCTGCTCATCTGAGCCACTTTTCATCAGTCCGTCGGCCTTTGGGCTGGCCCCTGGAGAAGAGCATCACCAACGAACCGGCTGGCTGTATAGACGGCAGCACTACTGCATGGCATGCCTAGGCAATGGCAATGATCCTCACCTGCTTTTCTTGGAGCGCATATATTCTGCTGACTGTTTCCGCAACAGATGTGCTCGTCTCTACTGCTTAATGCGGAGCTATGAGAAAGCGACTGTTCACGCTCGCGCTGAGTGTCCATCGAGAGAGGCTGCGAGAACTCTTCACACGAGATGTGGTCACTCCGCATTTTGCTACAGGCTTTGCTGCTCAATACGGAGCCATGAGAACATGAGTACTCACCCTGGCGCTGAGAAATCTCACGGTATTTCTGTTCGCACGAGCGACCTTCCAGGCGGTGGTCCTGCGGCTGAACACACACAAGTGCCAGTTCCCAATGTGCCAAAGGCTCAAGTGGGCGGTCCATCTCCAGCTTCCGCCATTTCTGGATTGTCTTGCGAGAAATGTGCGCTCCAGAAGACTCCCTGCGACCTTACCGAACGCGATGGTGGGAAAATGTGTCTGGGTTGCGTAATCTCTAAGGACGATGTGTGTCGAGTTCTGTACGCAGGATGTGTGCATTCTTTCACAGCCACCCAGATGACTGTGAAAGCTGCGACTACCGTCTTCCTGGTCAAGATGATGCGCCCAGACCGAATGGATGTGGATGAAGCCACGCACTTCTTCAGCGGCGACTAGATTTACGTATCAGCCCTTATGAACTCAAGTCCTGCTGGCTGTTGCTCGACATCCGCGGCTTGGTACTTCTACGAACGCAGGTTCAACGTGAAGAATTTCTGGTGAATGGCGCTAGTGCTGTATGAGAAAGACTTCTGCGTTCCTCAAGAGAAAGCCTTACCATCTTTACCACAGGTCTTTGGCTGAGATCTCTCAATGTGAACGAATGAAAGCATGTACAAACTCACCCCTTTCGCCTTGTTTCGTAGCCATTTCTACCAACAGTATGGTTCTGCAGTCATCGACAGAAATCCGCGTCATCTTCGCCAACGGCTTTGCGGCGAGATGGTCCAAAGCGAAGGATTGAAGTCATGGACAAAGTCTTCTCTTTCAGTCTTCTTCCACCTTTGCTTCCGTCTGACAGGGTACCTCCAGGCAAGTCGAAGGAAATCTGGATGACCTCAGGAGAGAATCATTCACCGAGATACTCTAGCTTCGAATGGAGAACGCTGTCCAAAGGAGCGAAAGGAAATGCCTGCTCAGTGCTCGAGTGCTACCTTCCCACCAGTCTGCTGCTTCGACTGGAACGAATTACAGCTTCAGATCTCTGTTGGTGCTAGTTATTCTCATTTCTAAGGGTCTGTGGCGCAGGACTTTCACTCTGCTCATATACTGTCGCAGTCTAAATCTATGGCTCCAGAAGAGAGTCTGATATCGTGCACAAGACACATCACCCGCAAGAGTCAGACTCTGGGAAGCTGCTTCAATTGATTGTAGCTCTTTCTAAGCAGTCAGGCGGAAAAGGTCGTGGCGTTGCGGAGAAGGGCGAGGACGAGGACGAGGACGAGGACGAGGACGCCGATCCTGATGATGGCGCTCAAGGCTTGCAGTGGCAGTAGTGCCCCGAGTATGCCGCCCGGTCTTGACGATTTCGTGTGAGTGTAGGTAGAGTGAGGGAATGATAATCCGTTTGGCGTGTTCACTTTCCTGATACAGCTCCCGTCTGAAGTATTCTGTTGAGCTCGTGCGCTGATAATTAGTAAAACATGAGCTTATAGCTTCAGTCGAGTGCTCTTCTACCACTACCGGAGTGGAGACGTCGTCGTGCTTCACTTGTAGCAATTCAACTCCAATTTGAGCGTCCTTTCGAGCTCTTATGCCTACGGTCAGCACTCGCTAGTATTCAAGTTCGGGTCGAGTAGTCTTCTATCTGACCTAATGATCTTCCACATCGTGCTCACATCACATTAGCTCCGCTCAACGAGACACGGTGTGCACAGGGTCTCGAGCGAAACCCCAGCATTAATGAGATCTGAGTTTGGGCCGAGGCGGGCGAGACAGATCGCTTTGAGGGCAAGTGGTCTTCAGAGATTCAGGAGTACCAACAAATCGCCCTTGATACTGCTGCTGGAGCACAGGACACGTTGTACAGCGTGTTGCTCAATCACATCCAGAGCCACCGCGAAGGTCCACCGCCTCCGATTCCAATAAACGGAGCTTCCACGAGATTCTCGACAAAAAGTTGTACATCGTGTCGATTGTACGAACAAGCTCATGAGTACCTCCACAGGCGGTTAACATTCTGCATCTCGAGAACCAGATCGTGTATAACGACGCACGAGCGACGTTCCAGGCAGCGGGCCAGCCTCCACACGACCCGCATTCTACGAGAGCATAGTCCTCAACGGTGTCAGTGCAAGCTGTGACATCCCGGTGGTCAATGTGCAGCAGATCACAGCAGCCGACCTCCGTCTTATCCAGATACTCACGCGAGCCCAAGCTGGCAATTATCGAGTCCTCCTCGTTGTTAGAGGAAGCACCGGTTATAGTTGTGCTCCGAACACATACGACAGGATACTTCAACAGTTTCCTATGGTCGAACTCCGAATCATATACGCCCTCAGACCTCACTATTTGCTCCCGGCCAATGCAAAACTACCTCCCGGTCAGCAAGGCCTTGGTATCCAGACTCCTGTACACCAGTCTGTGCAAAGCCACCTCCTCTTTAAGCAATTGATCAACATCGGGCATCTGGTTGCTCAATTCGACTGTGTTTTCCAAGTCCCAGCTCTTGCCGAACTACTCCGTTGACACCAAGAAGAGTTTGATGCCAGAACAAATGGGCCTGGTATGACTCTCCAACGAGCCTTCTTGATCCTGCAAATTCGTGGCGGAGGAAGAAATGCGATTTTCTAGCGATCATGCATTGAGGGTTCGTGGGTCACGCTGTTTGTTGAAATAGTCTTTTGCCTTGAGAAGGGAGCATTGGATTGGGTGCAAGAGTGAGAATGGCAGTCTCCAGTATGATATGCTCGTCTGCAGATCTTCACGTGAAGTGGTTAGTCGTAGTCTCGTAGAAGAGTCCGAATTACCGGAAACGGCTATACTGGCCAACAGGAATCCATCCGAATCGGGAAGGGTGTCCAAGGACCGGCTTCGGTAAAGATTTGTTAGCGATCCGGTCGACTTAGTTATACTCGCGTTCCTATTTGTTTTAACCTCGCTATCGCGTGTTTCTTCGACCTCGCTACTACTAATTATTAGGCTCTACTACTCTTCCTTTCTATCTAAACTCTATTAATCTTATATTAATCTTATATTAAATAGGCGATCTTATAAGTACTAATGCCCTTACTACCCTCTAGTAATTTAATACTATATATACTATACTACTATTAGTTAAATTTCTATATCTTCTACTATAGATAATAATATATATTAAAATAGAGGTTAATTTAGAAAGCGAGTATCTAGCGGATAATAGTAATACTCGTAGGCGTAGAAATAGGTATAGAAAGCGTATCGAGGTTCTTCTAGGTATCTATTTAATACTCGATATACTAGATAATCTAATATATTAGCGCTAAGTAATAATTAATTTACTTACTAAGCTAGAGTTTATAATTATAACATAGCGGTAGTTAATACTATATTAGTCTAACTTTTAGTACTATAAGGAGGCGTCTCGTAAGGCTTTAATAGAGCGACTATACGAATAGTAGATATATTATAATAGTAGAAAGTAGGCGTCGACTCTTAGCTATAGTAAGAAGCTATAGCTAAAGAAGATTAGGAGGATATATAATTACGAGTTAATAATAAAGGTTATATTTAAGGAGGTTATTAGATATAATAGAGATCTAGAGATTATTAGTACTAAAGTTAAGTATAATAATAGCGCTA
>JAASFE010004153.1:34937-80181 GCA_013365205.1 Pseudocercospora cruenta
CGAGACTAGTTATCTTCTCCGAGCGTAGCGGAATTATATATCTCCGTAGCGTTAAGGCGAGTATCCGCTTTGAAATTATCGATATAAAGACTATTATCCGGACCTAGACTAAGGCTAGGATAAAACTATATAAGGAGCGTAGTCGTTAGGTTTCGTATAATAGTCTAGTTAGTAATAGTTTAGTCTCGTACTATATCCTAGAAATTAATATTATTATAGACTATATACTATATAATATTATACGCTAGGCCGACGAGTCTCTCCTATACGGGAATAAGCGAGATTTAAGGTTTCTACGATTTAGCTACTACCTTCTACTAGCTTCTAGAAAGCTTTTCCTCTTTATAGAGTACCGTATACGTAGCGATTAAGCTAATCCCCGATAGTATATCGAGTACTCTCCGCTTAACTCCGTTTAATAGTAAAAACTAACTAAACGCCTTCGTAAACTAGTTAGACTTATTTTAGGTACGAGCGTAGAGGATAAAGGCGGTAAGTATAAATACTCGTACGTCTAGGTTATCTAGAACTTTATTACGCTTACTAATAAGAGCGCTACGGGCGAATATATACTACGTAGGGGCCTTATTACGGATAACTTAGTATATATCTTTAAAATACTTAATAGAGAATTCTTTATCGAAACTATTATTAGATTCTAATACCGTAGCGGTATATATATCTCCCGTAGAGCGCTCTAGTAGGTCCGCCCTCGAACGTATAGTCTTCCGCTATTACCTATATAAGCTCTTACTAATAAGTCGATTAAGATTACGAATAATCTTACTATTTTTACTACTAGATAGCGCGACCTATTTTAATTTACGGAGCTTAGTATTAAGTACCTCGGATAGTAGATTAAGCCGCTTTACGTACTTCTTATTCCGTAGATTACTAGCCTAGTATACTACGACCTTTACTATAGTAAGGTTATTATCTCGAATCTTCCGCCTAACCTTATAATACTTCTCCTTCTCTTACTAGCGGGGCCCGCGCTATCCGCTACGGACTTACTTATCGCTACTTATATTTATATTATTATCTATACGAAGGTTTAAGTATTAGGCGAGGTTATCGTCTTCCGTACTCTCGTTATCGGAATACTTATAGGATGTAAGACTCGAGAGACTAGATAATCTAGACTAGCGACTATAGGAGCGTTCGGATATATATCTTACTATAGCGGTCGAAGATAATTCTACTATAGATAGAGAATAGCTTATTATAGAGGTAAAAAGTATTATTAATATACGCGATTAGTTTGTTACTTCGACTTAATAGATAACGTAACGCGTACGATACGACGAGGATATATTTATACCTAATTTTATACTCGTAAAACTTCGCGAAAAAAATAGCGATATAGAGAAAGTCCTTTCCGCTATAGAGGGAAGTTTTTATTATAAGAAATAGTCGTTATATTAATAGAACTAAGGATAATATATTCTCTTATATAAAAGTTATATATAAAGTGCCTAAAACCCGATAGAAACGGCTTAAACGAGAATAGCGATTTCTATATTCCCCGTATTAATTAGTAGAGAGTATTCCTTAGCTCTATAGAGTTCGAATCTAATCCTATAGCGGCTTAGCTACGGTACGCGAAGCGGATTATTATCTTCCGCGAAAATAAAATTACAAATTTTATACCTTAGGTACTCGAATGCTGGAATCGCCTAATTCTCGTCTAGTCTCGAGATAGGGAGAGCAAGTGAGGTGGGCCGGACGCCAAGCCCAAGTGGCACGTAATCATTCAAGGTGCGTCACTCCAAGGCCTCCTTCCCATTGAGCCACTTTGAATGCGCACGAACATCGTCTTCGTATTTGAGCGGAAGTCGTATTGGACCTAGGATATCGCCGTCATGGCACTACAGTGGGGGAAAGACAACTCACTTTGGGGGCCACGAAGCTACGAGGCTCCGAACGCGATCGCAAGGACCGTCACTTAGAACAGCAAGAGATGCATGATGTGGAACTCCGGCGTACACCGCACACGGCAGTGATATGGGATGAGCACGACAATCGCGGATACAGTATCACGAGGAGACAGGCGGGCAACGCTGATAGGGCGTCGATGATGAAGAAGAGCATGCGGCCTATAACATATTCACAGTGGCATACGTCTGCCTGGATCACTCAAGTAGCTAGTCGGTATAGATATATGCCGTTCGGGGATCGCAAGTCTAAAATGAGGTTTGCAATCGATTGATCCCGAGAAGCCGTCTGGTCAAGCAGAGCGTGCATGAATTCTCGAGTCTCACAGCATGCAGCTGGCGGCCTGGGGCTTGAAAAGTTGCTGACAGGGAAACAGGACTACGCCACAATAGATTCTCGAGAACACTTCACATCACTCTGTCATGCACTGACCATAGGCAACAGATTCCGGATCCTGGATTCACACCTCAGATGCGCACCTGCATTCATAGATGACAACATGGACGACGAAGATGACTGGGCCTATTCCAGCGATGCATCGTCTCTCGGCCTGGACGTATATGACTATGAACCCACCCCACAGCCTCTGGCCATTTCCGACCGGACTGGTAGAGCGTCATGCCCAAACCACGGCAGAGATCACCTCCCCACCAGCCCGATTCAAGGTCCCTCGAGTTTGCCCGAGAACTATTCTTATGGCTCGCTAAATACAGCAAAAAGAGAGATTCAACTGCTAGAAATCCTGCCGCACAGCCAAAGTCGCAGCATCTGCTGTCAGGTCTCAACTTATCACATGGACGTCGCGCCGGTCTATATCGCGTTGTCGTATGAATGGGGAGTTCCTGATGCAACATGCACTATCATTGTCAACCAGAGTCGACACACCATCCGACAAAACCTTTACGACTTTTTGAGCGAAGTCAGTTCAGCCGGCCTATATAAAGGGTGCTTCTTCTGGATCGATGCCATTTGTATCAACCAAGGGGATGACGAGGAACGAAGTCATCAGGTATCTATGATGGCACAGATTTATCGGACAGCACAATGTGTAGTGGCATGGTTGGGCAAAAGCACTCCGGACAGCCGTTCGGTGATGCATACTGTAGCTTCTCAGGGTTTGTCCTTCCCGTCAATGCACGCTACAGAGATTTGGCGTAGATTGACAGAAAATCACCGAGTCGCCTTCCGAACCCTCTGCTCACGACCATACTGGACACGGCTTTGGATCGTGCAGGAGCTTGCGTTGGCTTCTGAATGCCATGTCATGTGTGGCACTCTGTCACTACGTTGGGAGACCTTTGAAGCGATCATTGAAGTGGCCGAGCAGAGCAAAGCTCGCACACTCCTGGAAGTCCGTCGTGTGGAAGTCCGCAAGAGGATCAACGAGCCTCGCATTCATGGAGAATCACACGCATGTATCATGAGACAACAAATAGCGCTTTTCAGGGCCAACGCCACGCTAATGGACCATATCATCGCCTGTACCGATTTGAATTGCGACGATCCCCTTGACAGAGTGTATGCCCTGCTTGGTCTCGTGGTCCGCGAGTACGATCCCATAACGCCTGATTATCAACGAGACCGCTCCGCTCTGATTGTACTTGTGCTACAGACACAGTATACTCACGTGTTTCCAAGTTGTTTGGAGGAGGTATATCATCACTGTCGTATTATGAGCGGTATCCTACAATTGCCAGAGTGGAATCTCGGCTGGAACGTAGCAGCAGTCCTTCGCTGGGCTTCAGATCACCAGATATCGGCCAATTTGACTCTTGCGAAGCACATAGCCCCCTGCTATGATCCAAACGACCTTAGCTCCGTTGCAGCCAATGGTAATGCTGCGGCAATGGCTGTGATACTCAACTCATCGCAGTTCGATGTAAACCAGGCCGACGCAAGGCATTCGAATAGGACAGCACTGCACCGTGCCGCCCTCGGTGGCCATGACGCCTGTGTGGCCTTGCTGTTGCAAAGACCGCATACTGAGGTGAATATGGCCGACGGAAAGGGCCTCACAGCACTTCACGTAGCATGTCAAGAAGGACATGCGGCTTTGGTCGCGATGCTCTTGGATAGGCCAGATATTAATGTCAACTGCCGCAGCGACACCGGAATGTCACCACTTCACCTATCTTGCAAACGGAGCCATGAAAACATCGAGGGAAATCTGCAGAATAGCGATGATGTAGACCGCAGTTATCGCAACTCCAAGAGGCAGATTCCTCTACATGATGCTGTGAAGCAATTGCTCGATAGGGAGGAAGTTGAGATCAACGCGCGAGATATCATTGGCAGGACTGCTTTGCATCACGCGGCCGGCCGCGGCTTGAAGGCATGCATATACTTACTAGTAAGAACGGACGTCGAAGTGAATGCTACTGACGAAAAAGGCTGGACGCCGCTACACATCGCTGCTACAAAAGATGATTCTTCAGCGTTGACGGCCCTGCTACAAGTACCGACTATCGAGCTCAATGTCCGGAATGCAGACGGGCGCACACCACTACATCTTGCGACGCAACGTAGACACAAGCATAGCGTCCAAAGCCTTCTGTCTAGCTATGGCATCGATGCGAATGTGCGCGACAACGAGGGACGCACGCCATTACATCTTGCAACTATAGATAGTGCCATTGTGGAGCAGCTGTTGGAAAGGCGTGATGTCTACATAAATGCGAGGGATGATGCTGGTCAAACAGCCCTGGAGTATGCGGCCATGACTGGCCGTATGTTGTCATTGAGGGCATTCCTGCTCCTTCCCGGCATCGAAGCGAGCAAGAAACATCTGCTGGACTTGTGGCCTGGAGATAAGAAAGGATTCATGGACTCTTGGAATGAAGTTCAGGGCATTTTAAACCTAAGAACTTGTGGCCAAAAGACAAGAAAGTATTCACGGATACTTGGAATGAGATTCGGTGCATTGAACACTTAAGGAAAAGAGTGGTCACCGCACGGTCACGTAGGTGACCCGCTTTGCGATGACCTTTAGAATGTTCTTATCCTCAGTTGCACGATCTCTCAAGAATAGAGTTCCCCAAAAGACTTCTATGGTCTTATCGAGATCCGCAGCCTCGATTCACGTCGAGGAACGGTGAGATCGTCACAGACAGAGCTTTTGATATCAACAGCTTCTAGTCTATCTCACAGCTCTTTAACCATAATCACAGCACCACCCTTCCTCCCAACCTCTCCACCCTCACTAACACCTTGACACCTCTCAAACCCCAATCTCTCATAAAACCTCAAAGCCCTATCATTACTTGCCACAACACCCATGTGCACACCTATACAACCCTCATCCTTCAAAGTCTCCAACAATTTCTTGATCATTTCTCCACCCCAACCTTGCCCTTGAAACTCAGGCAAAATATCAATATGCAAATGCCCAGGAAAAGCTTCCCACAATCCGGGGATACTCGAATTCATGCCTTCATCAATATTCGTCCACAAAGATTTCAGAAGATCGCCTTCTCGACCTTCTACTTCTGCTGATTCCGAGAAAATGATCGGATTGTGTTCATCTTTCGTTGCAGATAAGTAAGAAAGATATTCTTTCCTCCATTTTCGGGCAAACGATCGCGTATTTGACGTTCCTATGCAGTAGCCTACTGCTTTGCCGGATCCATTGTCTAGGACGAAACTTGTTTGCGGGGAGAGTGTTAGGTAGGGTCGACACCAGAGGTAGGAGCCTAGAGTTATGAGGTTGGGGGTGTTGAGGGATGAGTCGGCTGTTTGCTTGAAGATATCAACGCAGGAACTGAGGTCCGAGGGTTTGTAGAGGCGAATATGGGCCATTACATGTGACGGAAACCTAAGTCGGAATATGGCAATACTGGATGACCCGAAATCAGAAATCTCCTAAATGTTCTCGATATCAAAAGAGATCGAGAACGGAGGGTGTCAGGAGATTACGATGCAAACTTGATTACCGAGTATTCTCCTATAGCCGCTTGCGTGAAGAATGACGTTAGGTCGTGTTATAATGTCGAAGGCGAAGAAGTAAGGTAGTCTGTGCGTAAGTGAATGTTGGTAGGTGGGGCCCTTCAATCATAATTTGATTGATGTTTGCTTAACACATTTAGCGCCCCACCTTCGCGCTTGCACTACACGTCTCAATGTTCACGCGTTGTCTTCCCTCAACATCATTTCTATCGCGTGACCACTTTCGACAGAATGTCGGTCACCGACCTTCAGACGCAAGGTCGGCGGGCATATAAGGATGGCGACTACTCGAAAGCGCTTCAATACTTTGATCGTGCGCTCGGCAGACAACAAACCGTTCAGCTCTACGATTACCGCGCCTCGACGCACGAGAAACTGCTCAATTTCCAGTCTGCGCTTCAAGATGCAAAGAAGGCTATACAGACGGGAGGTGAAGATCCTACAGGATACCTCCGCGCTGGAAGGGTACTTGTGAAGATGCAGAAACCGAAGGTGGCCTTGGAGATCTACGCGCATGGCTTGAAAAAGGTGCGACACGTTGGACAAGGCTACGAGCAGTTGAAGAAGATGCACGATGAGCTGCAGGGTCAACTTGCGCCGAGGAACAGTATAGATCCACTGACGGTCTTGCCAAGAGAGTTGGCAACGGCAGTCCTCGAGTACCTCAACTTCCGGCAGCGCATCGCCATATGTCGCGTGAGCAAAGGGTGGCAGAAGTTCATTCGATCAGAGCCGATACTTTGGCAGCATCTGGACTTCAGCAAGGCGCGCGCGAGAGTTCCGGCGCGCTTTGTTAGCACTGCAATCAACACAGGCAAGAGCAAAGTGACCGCCGCGACGCTCAACAAACCCTTCGACTTCGACAAAGTGCTAAAAGCATTGGCTAAGCACTGCCCGCTTGAAAGGCTGACACTGATGGAGACCGGGCTTCAAAGTCAGAACCTGGTCGAAGATCTAGAAAAGGCTTCGAAATTGAAAGAGCTGCGCATACTGAAGGGCACGGATATATCAGAAGTTACATTGAGAGCCGTAGTACAGCAGTGCAAGAGCACAGTAGAGGTCTTGCAGTGCCACTACACGAAGATGTTTCAATTTTCCCACTGGGCGTCCATTCAACTACCCCTGCTGAGATCTCTTGACATTGCGGCTGGGACGTTGCCGAAACTAAGCTTGGGCTTCAAGGAATTCATTTCCGATATGCCACTTCTCGAGCATCTCAGGCTTTGGAGCGCAGATACTAGCCCGTATGAACATGGAGGAATCTTCCTTTTGCTGGATTTGCGAGAAAGCACTAAGCTTCAGCATGTCGAGATCCATATTGGATGGGCCGGAGCTAGGCAGCTGCTCCTTCCACCGTCCGTTCGCGTGCTACGTATCTCCACTGATCGCAATCATCGAAGTGGTTTCTGGCCCGACAGCGTCATCGCTCCAGATTCAGCGAACCAGCTGCGTCTGGTAGATCTCCCTCGCCTCGAAGAATTCCATCTGGATGTTCCCTCGACAGGTCTCCCATATATCTTCGGTCAGCTTTCGGCTCAACCTGAGCCGTCCGAGATGAATCCTCCGCAATCGAAGCTACGAGCTCTATCGATCAAGAATCCAGAGATCGATCCGGCGGCAGGTTACTCGCTGTTCACCGAACGGACCAAGGACCTGCAGTCTTTAGCAATGACTTATTGTATACCGCTTGACGATGCGAGGATCTACTACATCGTCAAGGACTTCAAACAGCTTCGGTCGCTGGATGTCAGTGGCACCAAGATCACAGGCGCCGGCGTGAAAGATATAGTATGTCTTGGTCACGTCCAGGAGCTCATCTTGAATGATTGTCACTACCTTGGCAGAGATGCTGTTGACTGGGCAAGGTCACAGGGTGTCAAGGTGGAGTACCGGACGTCCAACGACATGTATGGTGGGAAGAAGTTGAGGTTTTGAGTACCTTTGAGATTTGGAAGTTTTTTTGGGAGCGACGCATTATGATACCCATTTGGCTAATTCTGTAGACAGTTTGAGCATGAAAGAACAACAAATGTTGCTGTCCTGCCGACTCTCGTCTTCCCATTTGTGCTATCTCCGCCTAAAGCCGACTGCCGAGGTCCAGGACACAGTGACATACCAGCTCTTCCAACTTCACTACAGTGCGCTCATGAGCGCGAAAAGGTCTGGATGACTATCAAGAAACAAAAATAGGGAAATACTGCAGAGAAGTCGCAAAGATGGGGAAGTCGATCACTTTATACGTTGACATCGTGTCGCCATTCGCTTACATTGCGTATTGGCTGGCCAGGGTAGGTCTCCCGGCATTGCATGCTTGTTGTGTTCAGTAAACATTACAAAGGCGCACAACGATGCATCTTGAACACCATTGACATTCCGTTTGCAAGACGAGCTACACTCCAGCAGTGCAAAGCCTTGTTCGGCGTAATGGCTAACCTAACAACATCCAGAACTCCCGCGCCTTCTCCTCCATCCAAATCAAATACGTCCCCATCCTCCTCGGCGGTATAATGCAATCCACAGGCAACACCCCACCAATCAACATCAAAAACAAAGACAAATGGATCGGTCAAGAACGAGTCCGTTGGACCAAAACTTTCGGCGTCCCCATGTCAGACTCCATGCCCGACCCATTCCCTCAACCCACAGTCAACGCCCAACGAGCTCTTTGCTACCTCTATAACAAGAGCCAAGAAGATCTCATCAAGGGGATTGATGCGCTGTATGAAGCTTTCTGGGTTAAGAGCAAGAAGATCAATGATATGGGCACTATTGAGGAGGCTTTGAAGACGAGGTTTGAGGAGAAAGAGGTGCAAGAGATTTTGAAGGGTATGAAAGGCGATGAGGCCAAGAAGGCATTGAGGGACAACGGTGATGAGGCTTTGAAGGAAGGATGTTTTGGACTGCCCTGGTTTGTGGCGGAGAATGAGAAGGGACAGAAAGAAGGATTTTGGGGCGTAGATCATATTGGACAGGTTATGGAGTTCCTTGGTGTGGAGCTTGAGAGCGAGGGTGGAAGGTATAGGAGTATGTTATAGATGGAAGAAGGTAAGTGGTATATCGACAGAATCACTGAGAGAGGACTTGTCAGAAGATACTCAAGTATGGCGGCACAGGTTTGCATACTGTGAAATTCTGTATGACATATACTGAAGCTGACTCCAGATACATGACTTGCTACTACGGACCTCACATATACCATTCATACTTTTGCCGGGAAGCTGATTTCAGATCTCGCTATATCTGATGGCTCCTGTCCCTCAATCATCTGAGAAGTGTTCATTTCTGCCGGCTCCGCATAGATCGTGCCTAGGACCGGAGACAGCTTATTGAGGATCCAGTATATCACCAGGGAGATTGTCATACCGAGTGGCCACGAGAAGTAATACAGATGAGACCAGCCTACCAATGTGCTTCCGCCCTGAACCCAGCGGATGAAGCCTGGAAGGGTAATCCAAACGCCAGCGACCCAGGCCACGAGTGCCCGCCAATTGCAGCCTTTTTGGTACCAGTATATACTTGACGTGGTCTCGTTGTACAAATCTTGGATTTCGAAGCTGGTCCGTCTGACAATGAAGTAGTCGCTGAAGTAGACTCCAGTCATGGGACCAAGGAAGACCCCATATCCTCCAAGCACCATTAGGAACTTGCTAGCGCCATTGAGTAGCCTCCAGGGTTGAACAATTAATGCCATGGCCGCCATCAAGCACATGCCTCGCCGGATCGTGAAGAAGCGCGGAAGTAAGGCGGACAAATCCATACCAGCGCTGAGACCATTATTGGCGACGACCATTCCGAACTGTGCTACCATGAAGGCCAGACTTGCAAAGAAAACTGCAGCTCGTGATCCAGATGAGTTGTCATGATGCACTTGAAGCGCGTCCAGAAGTCGATATGGCTCCCACAGCAGGACTCCATGCTTCTCCGGAAATAGCTTGACAGCACAACTCGTGCAGAGTATCCCGATCAATGCTACCACGATCGTTCCCAGCGGGACCATGACCAGCTGCGCCAGAATCTGATCCTTGGGTCGTCTCGCATATCTCGTGTAATCAGACTGCACGTAAATATGCACACTAATGCTGCTGATGTTCGTACAGATTCCAAGAATCAACATCCATGCCAGCCTCGATCCAGTAGCTTGAGCAACACCTGCTACACTGCTGACGTCTTCCACCAGGTCTCCAGCTCCTTGGGCCTTGACGACGAAGTAAATCAAAAGAACAAAGACAGTAGGTATGATGCAAAGACAAGAAACCAGAAACGGAACATGATACCTCTCCGGCCTGACCACAATCAAAGGCAGATAACACAAAGTAAACAAAATGAACCCAGTCAAGTCTCCAGTCGTCATCGTCCCATTCGCCAAAGGCTTATCCAACTTTCGAAAACTCGGCGCGATGGCAGTCAACAGAGTCCTCATACATTGCCCTCCCCAATACACCTGAGCTGAGAACCAAATACAAGCCAAGAATGCCCTCTGCACCACAACAAACACATATCCTCTCACACCCCAGGAGGAGCGCTGGATTACTGGGAAACCTATGTGATGTTTTGCTCCTGCATGGCCCGAGAGAACGCATAGAAAACCGACGATTATGTTGCCGATTATTACGGTGAGCATGCATTGCCAGACGTTAAGGCCAAGAGCTATCAGAGAAGAACCTGTTGTCCAGCCTCCGATGTTGAAGGATCCAGTCACGACCCAGAGAGCGACGAAGTTCCATGGTCCGTAGGTACGCCGTTCGGGAGGCAAAGGTTTGATGTCGAGGTTGGTCTTCTCGTATGTGCTGCGATCGTAGCTTGACACTTCGATTTTGGAAAGTAGATCTTTGATTGTCGGCATACTGGGGAGATTTTGCTGTGAGGAGAGATTTGTGGCTTCGCAAATGGTATTGTTGAAGACTCACCTTCGTACTTGTTCTAGAAGACTGCCAGAAGATTAGACATGATTCCCATTCTGGTCAAACGCTCGCATAGTCACATGGCTGCAACGTGCGCGATCCTGGTGAAGTTTAGATAAGGCATGTGCCCGACGGCGGATCGGCAGACTCCTTCATTACCTTACGCTGTAGCCTGGCCGTGGTCTTGGCTGTGCGACTTCACTTGCCTCTTGGGACAGCAAACACTGCGGTTTGACCCAGTCAGCGAAATGTCAACAACAATCGCAGAAGTGGAACAGGGCCGGACGATTCGCCTCACCAATGGCAAGACCGTCACAGTGAAAGGCAACAATGCCATAGCTACTGCGGCGATTCCAACGATCGATGTTAGTCGAATGTACAGCTCGAGTCTAGAAGATCGTAAGGCCATCGCTGAAGAGATTCGTGAAGCGTCGAGAAATATTGGTTTCTTCACCGTGATCAACCATGGTATCGACCCTGAGCTGTCCGGAGATGTCCTGCAGCAAGCCAAAGAATTCTTCGCGTTGCCACTAGAAGAGAAGATGAATGTTTCGGCAGACTTGATCCCAGATGAGTTCTGCGGATATCATCCGATGGAGCATTACAATATCAACGGTTCTGCGAGAAGAGGTCAGTCTCGCTTTCAACCCAGATCGCTCCACACTGACTAACCATGTAGACCTCCACGAAGCCTTTAATTGGAACTACGACGCCTCTCTCGACCCCGAAGCCCCAGATCCATCTCTTCCTTCCATAAACCTGTGGCCCCCAGATACACTTCTTCCAAATTTTCGCCCGGCACTCTGTGCCTACCAATCCGCCATGACAACTCTGGCTCGCAAACTCACTCGCATATTCGCATTAGCCTTACATCTCCCTGAAGCATATTTCAACCCAGACATCCAAGTCCCCGAAGCAGGCGCCCGAATCCTACACTACCCAGCCCAAAACACATCTCGGAACGACCAAAACGGAATCGGAGCGCACACAGATGTAGAATACTTCACTATCGTCCACGCCGATTCTCCAGGTCTCGAAGTCCTCTCCAAGGAAGGAGACTGGCTCCGCGTAACACCAGTTCCCGGAGCTTTTGTCGTGAATATCGCGGATTGCTTTATGAGGCAGACGAATGATTTTTTTGTGAGTACTGTGCATAGGGTGATTAATGAGACGGGGAAGGAAAGGTTTTCTGTTCCATTTTTCTGGGGGTTTGACCGAAGGAGTCTGATGGAGACAGTTCCGACTTGTGTTGTGAGAGAAGGGGACGGGAAGGGGAGTAAGTATGAGGTTATGACTGCTGGAGAGTATTATGCTTGGAGAACGAAGGTGCAGAGGATGGAGTGGAAGATGTGATGTGGTGCTGTGGAGAGTTTTTGGTCGCGGCCATCCCGGGGTCGTTTTGTGTCGCCGTATGGCGAGAGGCATGTCTTTGCGACTGTTTTGGACGAAAACATGCTCATATGAGCCCTCACTCTTATACAGTGTGTATTCAAAGCATTTGCGCACCCTTGGCAATTAGCTGACGTCCGAAATTAGCCGAGATTCTCCCGCATTTCGACTTCCTCTTCTTCCATCTCCATCTCATTTCTGCTTCCAAACAATTATCATCACATCGACTCAACTTTTCTTTTCAGCTCCTGGCTGAAAGGACGGGACGTGGTCTAGCCAAGATGCTGAATATAGCATCACCAGAGCAGCACTTCCCGTTTCCAGCTGAAATGTCTCCCACGGCGTCAAAACACTGAATCCTTCGCGCTTCCGTGACATCCCCTTTCCAACATTCCGTCTAATAAAACAATGTTCGTTCCACACTCGTCCTCTTCTGTCGTCAACACTTCAAACAACTCATAGTACAGACTAAAAGTTCGGAATCCTTCATGGCCACTTCCATCCGGAATATCGCTCTCCTCGCCAGCGCGTCACCCGCAACCGCCCAACGCGCTCTCTACTCCATCGAAAACTCTTATGGCACCTGCCCAGATCTCTCCAACAGCTCTCTATCAGTAACCTACTTCGCCGCATCATTGACCCCCGACAACAATACCCTGGCATATGATCTGCAAGCAACAAACACATATTCCTGAAACGTGACCATTTCCTATATCATCGCCGTAAACTCCACAACATACTACGATCTCGAAGAGGACCCATGTAGTTCTGGGGAAGCAAGTTTCTGTCCAGCTTCCGCAGGGGAAATCGCTTTGAGCTCAAACCAGCATGCACCAGATAGTGTCTTGGATCGGATCCCAGCTGAGGCGTATACGACACCAAATTTGATCGCTTACTTTCGATACTACTTGAATGACCCTGTGACGGGTATCCCGGTGGGATGTTTGCAGTTGAACTTGACGAATGAAGCGACTCAGAAGGCCAATATGACTTCTACTTCGGGGTCAAATGCCACGAGCGGTGGCAATTCGAGTGAAAGTGGAAGCACCAACAGTTCGGGATCTGGTGGCAATGGGAGTTCTGGTGCTGAGACTGTCTATCTGAACTGGACGCTGTTTGTGTAAGTGCTCCTTTGCGCGATCTGGGCGGCGCTCTGCTAATGACTCGATTCAGGTGTGCAATGATCGTGCTTGTTGCAGGTGGCTTCAATTGAGCTTCGAATACACTCTATACTAATGCAGAGTTGACTACAAGCACTTACAGATTTAGCTTCATCTGCGAAGCAGTCTCATAGTCAACTCGCTCTCGTGCTGAGTTTTCTGTCATAGAGCTGATCAGGTATCAGCACTAAGGTGCTCCTCCACCCAATCCTCGTCTGAGTCCTCCTCACCACTCTCCTCCTCGATGGTGCCCAAGCCTTTCAATCCCATCACAGAATCAGCTCTCTTCTCTCCACCCTTCATCCCATCCGTACCCTCCTCCGACACTTCCCAAACCTCGCCACCGACAATCCCTCCAACTCTCGTAAGCGCCGGCCCAAACATCGGCAGTCCGCCCTCCCATATACCCATCGGAACACCCTCAGCAAACCTCGCAGAAAACCCATTCCAACTAACATGTCCATCTTCAACCTCCTCAGCAGGAACGTCCCCGGCAAACCACCCATACTCTCCTCTACCCATCTTCTCCAAGATGGCCATCGAGACAGTCGTCCAATCGCTGCCCATAACTTTCGTCTTTGCCCAATGATCAACGATACTCCAGAGTGGACTGTAAGATGAGACTTGGCTCATGGTACGCTGGTAGATATGTAGAGCCCAGCTCTCGCCTCGAGTGGCGTAGGAAAGTCGGTTGGCGAAGTACCGGTAAACTCGAGGATGGACTCCGATGTCGATGAGGAAATCGAGAAAAGTGTAGGTCATATCTGGCCATTTGCTTCGGAGGTAGAAGTCGAGATCTGGAGATTGTGTGCTGTGGCACCATTTGATGATGAAGGTGGTTAGACGAATGTGGGTGTTGATCTCATCGTCGTCGAGGGTGCCTGGGTATGTGAACTTGACTGCGTGAAAGCGGGTAGACGTTGATGGCAGGATCTCTGCTGCGAGACCGGGAAGATGTACGGCGGAGAAATCGCGGAGGTCGCGGTAAGTGCGGATTGCGTTGATATCATTGACTGTCTGGAGGACGTCTAGAGCTCCGGTGCGGATGGTAGAGTGTGTTCGGATTGAGTCGAAATTGCGTTCTTGAAGGAGCATAGTCTTGAGGATGTTCTGGTATGCACGAAGAGGCAGTCTGTTGTCGCCAGGCTGTGAGTCGATCGTGACGAAGTAGTTGCACTGATCGTTGACGAATGCAGCGAACAATCCGTGACTTCCTGGTGTGGCATTGATGCCTCGAATTCGTTTGAGAATGAACGCAATAGTCGATTCCGGCGTGAAGTAGCATCGATGATCAGGGTCCGCTCCTCTGCCATCTCGCTTGGCTTTTGCCCACCATCGTGGTCGCTCAGCAGGGAATTTGGGAGATTGTAGCTCTGGCGCGTAGACTCTATATCTACTCCCATCTATACTAAATGTCGTAAAGCCGGCGTCATGCTTCCATGGTCCTGGGCGAGGAGTCACTGTCCAGGCCTTTGGATCGTGGATATCACGGGAAAATCGTTGCCGATATGTGTGCTGTGTTTGGCATCCTGGAATAGAACAAGGACCGACATATGGCGCTGAGAACAAGCGTTCGAGGAGATACTGGATATGGCCTCCGGCCCCTCTATTGGCTCTGGCTCCGATGAGCATGAACTGAACCGTGACTTGAAACGTCAAGTCGGCTTGATCTCTTTGATCGTAATGTAGAGACATATTC
Source organism: Pseudocercospora cruenta (assembly GCA_013365205.1). Classification (NCBI taxonomy): domain Eukaryota; kingdom Fungi; phylum Ascomycota; class Dothideomycetes; order Mycosphaerellales; family Mycosphaerellaceae; genus Pseudocercospora; species Pseudocercospora cruenta. Next base: position 49,964 of record JAASFE010004153.1, read on the forward strand.
TGATGTCAGAGCGATATTGTGTGTTTAGGGAGAGTGTCGGATCGGAAGCTGAATTGCGTTTGGATATGTGTTGCGCCTGTCAATGTGCCACCCGCTTCGATGTCGATGTCGAGTCGAAGTTTGAGATATAGATGTCGAGGTTCTGATTTAGGTTAGACCTAGATTTCAGTGATTAGCATGTGATGAAAAGTAAAGAGCTCCAGAATCATAGGCAGCAGGACCGCTTCTGACACATGCAGAACAATCACATGCAAAGGCTATGAGTGAATAGAATGCTGCGCGAGCATCTGCAAAGCTTTTCAGCTCAGATACGAACACGTTCTGGGAGCCTATTGTTGCAGAATGTTTGCATTTCACCTGCGACAATAATAGTGGAAGCTTCTGGGTTGCAAATAGTGTTGTCATGATGTTCCGCATGAGGGTTCCGCATCGAGACTGTAGGACATGAAAACGAGCACACGTCGCGAGTGTGGGCCCGGGAGTCCGTGATTATTCTGGTCGCGGCACTCTGCGCAGATGCTGCGCAGGACAATAATTGTTCAGCTGCCATTCTTTTGAAGATCGTTCTATCGTGAAGTCTGCATGTTTCAGGGCAGAATCAATGCATCACTGCGTATTTGACGCAACGAAATGTGGGCATAACAGGAATCATTTCTTCTGCGATGGTAGACTGACTGGCCAGCAGCTGCAGACCATCGCGTTATAACAGAGACATGAGTGCAGCGGCTACATGCTCATCAGGAATTCCGGCATAGTTGCGTCTGCGGCGCCTTGGAAGCTGCATAGTATTATCGGCGATGAGAAGCAGCGGTCGGTGCATAAGGGCGGTGCAGAAGTGCGTGTCTGCTCGTTTTCATAACCTCTCGATGCAGTGACGTGAGATTGAAGGTTTTGCCGTCTCTGCCGAATGGACGCCTCCTCCACCTCCTCCGCGATGTCGATCCGGCTTCATTCACTTTAGGTATGGCGTTTCTGGGGAATCAGTAAAGTTCAACGAATTGACAGCTGCTTACCTCTTCTGGTAGTACAGCTTGTGCTATAGACGACGCTGTTGATGGGATCGACAATACTCCTCCTCGGCCTGAGCTGGGCCGCGCAGAAAGAGAAAGGTCCGTTGTGACGATGTCGATCAATGTATGCCCGTAATAAGACCTTCGCGTGTCCTCTTCGCGTGTCCTCTTCGCGTGGTTGTCTCCCGGTTGTATTTCGCTCGAACTGCTGTTCTGAAGAAGTACACCCTTATAATAATCCTTCCGCTTGTCTAAGTCGAGATGTCGGTCTCCAAAGAGAAGTCAGAAGACATTGACTATACGGCCAACGGTCACGACCACGCCGCAAACATGATGCCGACACTCGAGCAGGTCCAAACGCAGGGTAGCATTACCATCACGCCCGAGATGTTCGAGCGCATGTATCTTGCACCACAAAACAAAGTCTCAGGAGACCTCAGAAGGACGCTAGGGTGAGAACCTACAGAAAATCAGTGGAAAGCACAGTTCTGATGGAAATGCAGAAATCCAACCCCAATCGGTCTCGGTGGCTTTCTCATTGCGTACTGCCCGATCATCTTCTCGCTTCTCGGGTGGAGAGGGTATACTGGCAATGGCGCGGCGACAGTCGGAACATACTATTTCTCCGGTGGTCTTCTGGCCATCATAGCCATGATTCTTGAGTTCATCTTAGGAAACACGTTTCCCGCAGTCTTCTTCGGCGTGTATGGAGGATACTTCTTGTCGTATGGCGCGACGATCACACCAGGCTTCGCCGCATATCTTGCGTACGCACCTGACCCAAGCGACCCATCTGGAGGGCTCGAAGCACCAGCGTTCTTGTCAGGTCTTGCTTTCTGGAACCTGATGATGGGTATTTTCACCATCTACTGCACAATCTGTGCATTGAGAGTAAATTTGCTCTTCACGCTGGCTTTCTTCTTCCTGGCTCTGACGTTCATTCTGGTGGCTGCCAGCTATTGGTGCGTTACAGAAGCTGGAAAGATGGTAGTTGGGCATAATTTGCAGTTGGTGAGTTCCAAACACTGGTCAGAAGCGGTCGATCACAGTGCTAATCCATTTCAGGCCGGCGCTTCCTGCGGATTCGTGGTCATGATTATCGGTTGGTATCTGCTGCTGGCCCTGATGCTCACCACAGTGGACTTTCCCTTCAACTTGCCAGTCTTCGATCTCAGCCACGTGGTGCCAAGCAATACCGAGCTCATGAAGAAGAGGAAGAATAAGAAGACCTCGAGAAGAACAACTAGGGTGGTCAATATGCTCTCGCAATCTGGTCATGTTGATCAGTAGGAAGAAGTCAGCGCGTGCCAATGCCACGAGCACTGAATGCGGCAGCCACAGGATGAGGAAACGCGTATTAGCGTGAACCAGCTGCGTGAAGTAGTCGTGCCTGCTGATCTAGAATTTAAGCAGCAAATTTCTCGCCACACAATACTCTGTCTGATCACACGATGCGCCTTTTGCTGTTCATGTCGGACGAACTTGATGTTGGAAGGTTGAAAGTGGAAGCCGTGAAATGATGAAAGGGAGCAACATCGTGAGGCTCTGCGGATATCCCGAGCCGAGAAACCTTGTCTGACGAGCTTAAGCTTTCGCATTGCCCTCACAGCTCTCATTCTCAATCTTCTCTATGCGCCTATGTTCGCGAGGACGTCTTTGCGATGCTTTAAGAGCCTCGCTAGATCCCAGCTCAATCGCAGAATTGTAGCTCTTGCAGTCTTACAGCCCATCGGTCCCACTACCGGAGTCCAGGATCGATCCTTCTCTACATCATGCCGACTCTCACGAGATGATGTAGAGCCTGGCGAAGAGTCAAATGCATTCCGTGTTCCGATCCAAAGCACTCAAGCAAAGTTGAATGAGATCGAATCTACCTCCACACCTCCGATCACTCTTACCGAATTCGAGACTTTGGCAAAACACGACGCGGCGACAATCGACCACGCGCGAAGATGTCTAGAACATTTGAAGGCACAGCTGATGCCTCTGCCCTTGGAAGAAAGACGTGGGGCAGCTGCGAAGACAGACGCAGGTCGTAAGATTCTGCTATGGTTGTGGACGGAACATGGCACAGATCCCGCGGCGTTTCTTCACACAGGCAAGGCAAAAATTGATCCAGATCTTTGCTGGTTCTTATTGGCTCAAGGTCTTGAAGAATATATTTGGAAATGGATTGAGAGCGAGGTCCCCTCAGCAGCTGATCTCGCAAGGCTCTCTGACTTCGAAAGCGAGAAGCAGCGCCTGACTTGGGTTGGGCCACTGCTTGCTGGTCTTACGCGAGCGCACTACGACTGGTCAGAGGACGGTACTTATGACTCCGCCCTGCGCGCCTTCAGCCGGAGCCGAAGTATCTTCCAAGCTTATGGCAGCACAGGAGACAAGTTGCTTGAACTCCCTTTCTGGACTCTCGCAAGCCTAGTTTCGCGCCAGAATCGCCGGGAGCCTAACGCTGATCTCTACAACATCCTGATGGGTTACCATGAAGCACAATATCCCTCCCATGATGAACGTAAAAAGCGCTGGTGGTACTACACAAAAGCAGTATTTATGCTCCGTCATCCACAACATCCAGATCCTCAAGCCCTCTTACAGTTCTTTCGCTACAATATGTCTGTCGTGGGCATGGGAAAAGCTGATGCAAAAACGCGCTACGGCTTCGGCGCTCGAATGCTGGAAGCAGCTTACATTCTGCATCACCGGCTCAGAGCAGACGATGCTGCAGATCTGGAGGGCTTCGTCCAAAGGGAATGCCGAAAGGCTTGGGATAGAAGGAGCGTCATTTTGAAATACCTCGAATGCCAGGAGAGACTAGCCAATATACGACGTGAAGGAGTCGTGATTTCATGGGGTAGCCAAGAGCACGCATGATCATTCTCCGAGCGAACGTTGGCCATGAGTCCAGCGCGTCGTATCTGTCGGCCCCGGCGTGTTTCTATCGTCCACCTTCTATTGCACTGAGGGTGCATCGTCTGCTGCAGAAAGCTGGTTGAATCGCTGTCGCGGAGATAGGAACGTAAGCCACAGCAGCTTGAAACACATATGATCACTGTTCATAGCGATCTGATCAGCGGCGATCACTTGCATGACAGGCGTAGTGCTGGCGGGAGCTAATGGCAGACCTCACGCCCCGGTTGGGCATAGACACAGCAGGGTGTATACATAGACGGAAGCAGGAGGTTTGGTTGGCTTGCTTCAATACAAGCCTTACTTGTTCCTGACACTCACGACTGTCGATATTCGGTTCTCGCTTTCAATCTGTACTGGACGACCACTGGCTTGTTTCACTCGAGTGTGGTTGACATTCTGCAAAAGAAATGGCTGATCTTGATGGCATGATGTCATCTACCAGGGTTCTTGAACCTCACCTCGCAACTTGAAAGGACTACATATCGTCTCCAACACAAATATGCCTAAACGAAAGAAGGACAACGCCGGGCCTGAAGACGAACCATCACCGGAAAAGAACGAATGCGAAGAAAATCAGAATGCAAAGCACGATTCCACCTCCACTTCGAAGCCTCCCTCAACCAATTTTTCAATGCCTTACAAAGACAAACAAATCCTCTGCTCCCTATATAAGAACCACGACACCAAGACCTCAATACCCGCCCTAATCTTCACCCACGGAGCCGGCGGCGGAATCTCAGCCCCAGCAACCTCGTCCTTCGCCTCCGGCTTTTCCCTCCATGCACCAATCCTCTGCTTCCAAGGCAGCTTAAACCTAACCCAACGCATAAATTTCTTCAACACTGTAATTGACCACCAGAAGAAATGTCCTGCTTTAGGTGGAAGAAGTATGGGTGCTCGAGCCGCAGTTCTCACAGCCATAGAACGGGACAAAGAGGAGGTCGAAACTCTGGTCTTAGTAAGTTATCCCCTCCTCGCCGCTGGTGAGAAGAGGGAATTTGAGAGGCGCGAGAAGATTTTACTGGATTTGGATGAAAAGGTTGATGTTCTGTTTATCATTGGGAAAGAGGATAAGCAGTGTGATTTTTCGAGGTTGGAGGAGATTAGAAGTGAGATGAAGGCTAGGAGTTGGCTTTGTGTTGTGGATGGGGCGGATCATGGAATGGGATTGAAGGGGAAAGCGAAGATAGGTGAGGAGGTGATGAGGAGGAAGACGGGAGAGGTGGCAGCGAAGTGGTTGGAGAGTAGAGATGGGGAGAAGAGGGAAAGTGAGTTTTGGTGGGATGAGGAGAAAAGCGAGGTTGTTTGTGGGGGATGGAAAGAGAACAGTGATGATGTGCCGAAGACGAAGAAGACGAAACGATGAAGATCTGAAAGCTGAATCCTTCGACAATCAGAGCTGGTCCCGATCGAATTTGGCATCAAATCCTGGTGCTTCCATCTGCTTCGCGACACTACTAGAACAATGAGAACCTTGAGCAGCAAATTGTCACTGGAAGCAGACTGAGGTCGCAGCAATACGACGGACGCAGTAGCCCGAGGATTCCCTGCCAGAGCAAACAACAACGTGGACGGTATTGAAGCAGATCTATTGTTAACGACCGAATTACGCATGACTGCTCAGAACATCTGCGCTAGCTCGAGTCACTGCTATTCCGGACCAGAGTGATCATAGTCCTTACAACCAACGCAATGCACCCTTGAAACTGCACATCAGACACCCAAAACACCCATAAGATCGTGCTCCCACGCTGGTTCAACGTCCTCATCTTGTTCCAAGCGGAAGCTTCACAAGCCACGGTGCATTGACCGGCTTATTCTCTTCGCCCATGATCGCAGCGTTGACCATGAGAGTGTTTTGGCCTCGAGCAAGCGAAGCTGTAACTCCCCCCTCACTGGTACCCGCCCTGGAGGCCTCAACCGACTTTGCATCCTGTGCAATTGCCTTGTCATCAGTCGTTCAATCCTTCATCGTTGCGCCGTGGCCTTCATGAATGTGCCCGAAGCAGTGCATCAAGGGTCGAGTCTTCTCGATAGCTCTGTGCAGATCTGCACAGCCGGCATGCTCATCATTTCCAGCAAGATCGAGAATTCCTTGCGGAGGACCATGCGTCATAACGATATCAGCGTCCGATGGAATTTCCCAGCGCTTTTCGCCTCGCTTGTAACCAAAAGCCCACTCTCCGCACTCTGGCTGGTAAGGTGAGACGAAGATTTTGAAGGTAGCGCCGTTTTTGATTGTGAAGGTGTGCAAGCCTTCCGTGAGGTAGGTGGCATTTGCAGCTTTGGCGAGAGGTCCTGTCATGATTTCAATGGCATCGCCGTGGTCCTCCTTTTCCTCTTCTTGAAACTCTTCAGGCTGTGTCTTCCAGTACTCACTATCGAGGCTTAGATCATGGTTGCCTGCGATGACGAGCTTGAGCTCCGCATCAAGATCGCCGAGCATCTTGAGAGCTTTCTTGTACGGTCCAGCGCCACCGACTTGCGTCAGATCACCGCAATGAAGGACAACGTCTACCTTCGGCATTTCTTGGCAGAGTGGGTATGGCTGCGAAGCATCGCGTTCGAAGTTGTGGGTGTCTGAAAGCACCAGAAAAGAAGTCGGAGTGACCATGACTGCTTCTGATAACCTCTTTGTAGGTCTTTATTTGACGCGAGATGTTTTTCCACAGTGAGTATGCGCTTGTGGTCTCGACTGAAGTTGACTGAAGGCTTTTGTGGTTGAGAAGAAGAGATCAGAACCCGGGAATTAAAGCGCAGAAGAAATGCTCTTGTTGAGTCGTCTTGTCCTCAGAATTCAAATTGCTGACAGTGGCGTAGCTGTCGTTTGGTGCAGTGTTTATGCATCCTCGTTTGCTGGATGGCGGCCCGAAATCCACCTGAGGGCGCCAAGAAAAGAGGCTGCCTTACTTTCTTCTCAGGCTGTCTCGCCAGCCATCCGAGTGTGATGCACAAATTCTGCAAGTACGTTTCCAGCAAGTCTTTTCTTCACTTCCATCATGCTTTGCATTATCTGATCATGAGCTTGCCCCTTTTCAAGTCAGCAAGGCTAGGGATGATGCCAAGACCCAGCCTGATTCTGCGAATGTCAACTCTTTCGTAAAGGGACTTCCAGCAACCACGGCGCATTCACAGGCTGACCCTTTCGCATTATAGCAGCATTGACTAGAAGTGTCTCCATTCCCTTGCTTATGCTCGCAGTCCCGGCTCCAAGCTCTCCCTTCACTCCAGCCTTGCGGAATCTCACCTCTCTTGTCTCACCAGCCACCTCGTCTTCCTGATCCTCCCACCTCTGCATCTTCACCCCATAATCCTCATGAATATGTCCAAAACAATGCACCAACGGTCTAACCCACTCCACCTCCTTCCTCAACCCTTCACACCCTTGATTCCCACCATGCGCAAAATCCAATCCACCCTTCATAGGTCCATGCGTCATAACAAAATCCACATCTCCATCAATCTTCCCCTTCCAAAACTCTTCACCTTTCTCTCTAGGATATCCGAAAGCCCAGTCTCCGACTTTAGGAGTAAAGGGCGAAACAAAAATCCTCAACATCGCGCCATTGGTGAGGGAGAATATATGATTACCCTCGGTCAGGTATGTGATACCGGCCTGCTTGGCGAGTGGCCCGGTCATGATATCGAGGGCGTCAAGATGTTCTTGATGTTCTTCATCATCTTCGGCGTGAGCTGGATCGAGGTCTAAATCGTGGTTTCCGGGTATGACGAGTTTGAGATCTGCATTGATTTTGGACAAGAAGTGGAAGCATTTTTTGTAGGATGCTGAGCCTCCTACTTGGGTTAGGTCGCCGCAGTGGAGAAGGACGTCGAACTTTGGGTTTTGTGGCAGCAGGTTGTTGAGTGGGTATTGTGGTTTTGAAGGATCGGGGATGAAGTTATGTGTGTCGGAGAGGATGAGGAAGGTTGTTCGGATGAGAGCAGATCGAGAGGACATTTTTGTTGCGCTTGTAAGTTTCTGGCTGGTACAGAATCCTCGCATTACTCGCGTCGGTTGTTGGAGTATTTGCGATCGGAAAAGCAGGGCTTTCTCTGCGACGTGGCAGGAACGAGGCGTCAGGTGAGTCAGATCCTTCTTCACAAGGTTTAGGGTCGAAGTGACCCTCAGCAACAAATTGTTTTGCATCTTGGGCTTCGGCAATACAGCTTATAGTGAGGCCAGGAAGCAAGCTCAGCCGCATGAGTCAGCTACATCCTCACAAGGCTGAGCTCCTCGCGACAAGGCTTGGCACATCGACCCACAGCGTGGCTTTCTTGTGACTGCAAGAACTACTCCATACTTCAAGATAAAATTCGAAATAGAATTTGGTGCTAATGACGACTTCTACCATAGTGCAGGATGACCGAAACTTTGCCGCTCCCATCACACCGCAGCTCGTAGCAGACTCGAAGGTACAAACGAAGACCGTGGAATGTCCATGGAGACCGAAGCATCCTCGTCGGCTGTCCGAAGAACGTGGAGTGGCTCCGTGCACTTCCATTTCAGCCACGTGCTCGTTCGATTGAACAAGTGAAAGTGCTTGATTTTGGTCATGATATAAGTCTCGCGGAGTTACGACATGGTGATATGCCTTCGAGCTCACGCTGTCAAAGTGCTCCATGTCAGCATGGTTCGTAGGCCATGGCAGGTTTGATATGAACAGCTAAGTCTTTCGTGTGGTGATCGAAGCAAAGTAGTAAGGTGAAGTAGAGCCTGGTGGGCTCACGATGTCAAAAAGTCATCGAAGAGTCGCACGCAAGTTGCCACAGATCTGATTTTGACAGCAGAGACCCTCGTGTTGCGATCGAGTTCGAGGTTGAGGTGAAGTGACCTCGGAGTTCACACGTCTCGAAGTTGCGACACGCTCGGTGATTTACTGCTGCACAAGATCGGCCTAAATTTCCATCGCGAGGGACGGACACTAGGTATCTCATGGAGCTGACTGCCAATTTTCTTATCCTACCGGAGGCAAAGTGGTCAAGTGAAGTGGACGAGATCATCACACGAGACGCGCTCCAGAGTTTCCTGCGATGCGGGTCAGCCCAGATTTTGCCCGAACAGTACAGTCACGGGACATGTCATTGAGCTCAGTGTCGTTATTCCAGTATCTCATGCTACATTATGGAATTCTTGCTACCTCCATTCACTCCTCGCATAGGGTATCATACCCTTCGCCATCCGCCATTTCTTCATCCGGCAACTCATCTTCTGTCAACCCATCCTCCATGTCTATTCCCACATCCGTTCCAATCGGCTCAAAGTCGTCTCTCTCCGTCAAGTTCTTGATCAAAGGGAGACCTTCTTCTTCAATCTCTCCAAGATGGCGCTGTAGGTCGCGTGACTGGCCATTTTCTTCCTCGTATCCCACACGCCCACACAAGGTAACCTGCTCGACCGTACGAGCCAATAGGTGGTGGTCGCATTCGTAGCCTATATTTCCCACCGTGCAAGTGCCACAAGACTGGATGTCGACCCGAACGTCGCGGAGGCTCTTGAGGCGTTGGAGAGCACGCAGCAAAGGGGAGGAAACAATGCCGTCAGTCTTGAAGCCTCGACATGTCGTATCTCGTAGCTCGCTTGGCAACGTCAAGCCGGTAAACCCAAACATGAGCATGTAGTCATCTGTCTCTGCGAAATTTGGTGTAATGTTGAAGTTTTGAGGAGTGCAGCCAACGATGGTAATGCTCCATGGCTTGAAATGCGGCGACTCTGAAAGTTTCGCCAGGAGGCGCGTTGCGTCGATCTCGCGCGCATCGATACGTAGATGTCTCAAAAGACGAAGAACAGAACCTTCCGCTGTTGCCTGAAGCTGCTGTGTCTGAGCGACGTCGGTGTCGGAGAACTGCCATGTGGCCGCTGTCAAGATGGAGTCTCTGGCAATGGCGAGAAAGTTCTTCGAGACAGGCGGTAGGCCGATATTAGCACTGGAGGCTTCAGTGGAAGTCTTCTGGTCAATTGTAATTGTGTGGCGTGCTCCATAGAAGTCGAAAATACGACAATGAAGCTCCGGAGGAAGCCGCCAGAAGCCGACCGAATGAGATGGGCGGGACATGGCTGCTGTCGTTTGCAATAGTGTGTTGTTATACTCTGCTGATGTGGTTGCAGAGGAGGTGAACTGGTGTGAGGCAGCGCCTGGTTGGGTCTTGGTCTCGCGGTGGGATGCTGTCGCACCTCGATGTGGCTGCTACTGAGTCGGCGCAGTAGTGGACTTTTGGAAGAGAGAGGACCAGAAGAGAAGAGACGGTCTCAAATACCTACACTGCACAGCTGTATCCACGTTCCTGGCTTTCTGAGGACGTTACAGAAACATGCGCCACAATGTCCTCATGTGCCAAGAAAGTGTCAAGAGGATGAGTACCAACGACCGTGTAGCCGGAGAAGGAAGTACAGGGGACGCGAAGAGTAGTCGCGACGATTTCTTGATTATCGTCTGGCCCGGGTCGAGAGTCGCGATCGCGACCATCAAGGCTCCCGCGGTGATGCCAAAAAGTATGGGTCACGTGGTGCAGCCTGAGCAAGCAAGCACGCGGCTTCCGATAGACCACCTGAATGCAAGCAGACTAATGCATCGCCATGGGCAATGTTCTTGCATCACAACAACGATGAATAGTGGCCGACCTCACGTGAACATTGGCAGGTACGTAACCACACCTCGTGAACGGAGCTCAGGCTACAGCGTTGACCTGCGACAAGGCGAATGGTTCGCATATATGACGGCCGACCATTGGCTCACGTACCATCCCAGATATGGCTTCTTGCTGGTGCCACCGAGGTCGATACACTCCGTATCCTGGGCGCTTGTGCGCCTCGGTGATCGCGCTACTGAGCCAGCAGAAACCGGATACAAAACAAGGAGGTCTCCAGAATTCCATGTTGGCATATCGAGGTCTTATATACCGGCCTCATGCCAAGACTGCTGTCTAATCACTGCCGCGTAAAGACCCACATTCATGGACAGGCATCTCTTCATGCAATGTACCACGGAGGATCGAAGACATAACCCGAGCTTTCGCTCCAGTCATATCCTATAGCTGCGAGATGGTCTCTTGCACTCAAAACCGCGGGCTCTCTTCGTTCCTTCAGACCCCAATGTCGGCGCTGGACAAGGTCGGACGCCCTCTGGAAAGCTACGTGGACATAATCTTTATTCTCATCCAGAAGCTGGCGATTTGCTTGACCAATAAAATTGAGAAACTTCCGCATCTGTTGCTGCTCTCTCCTTATGCCTACCCAGATTCGGATCAAGCGCTTTGTGAAGTAGAAGCTCGCAAACTCCGATCGGACTTGGTCATTGTCGACTCGGAGTATTGCAGGCATGCGATACTGCCAATTCCGCAAACTTAAATCGATCACCAGGACAGGTCCAGGGGACTTCCATGGCCTGAGGCCCGGATCCGATATCATTTTGATCTCGTTAAATCCTGCCTCCAGCTCTATATAGCCATAGATGATGTTGCGAATGTCTGCTGGCAAGTCGAGGAAGCGAAACGGTCCTGGCCAGAGAGCCTTGCGTCTTGAGGAGATAGTTGACTGCCAGGCAGACTTGAAGTTACACTGTGAGTGCTGTTGCTTCTTCAACACGGCCAGACTACTTCCTTTGCAAGATGAGCTGTTTTTATGTGCATGCCCGCCCGCTCCAGTGTAGGCGTCATCGCTGCGAAGTGGCAGGCTCAGAATCCAGTCATATATGCTTACCTTCCCCAGCAAGCTCCAAAAATGTGGTTGCGGAGGAGGAGCAGTACCGCCTGCCAGGAAAGGCTGCAGCAGGCACCCACGCGGACCTTCCCAGCGGCTTGCGACTCGACGCCATCTTCACGTGCAACTGTCACTGCTGCCAGCCTTCAATTGTATTCGAGGCTGAAAGCGCCGAGTCGTATGGAATGTATGTCAGAGGATCTGCGTTGACGTTCAACTTGCCAAGTTCAAGACAGGGAAGTGCCTCCCTGGAATATTTTTAGTCGCGGAGCCATATCCGACCCAATCAGCAGGTTGGGCACAAGTCAGTCGTAGATGGGCATTACGCCAGAACACAGCACAGAAACACTGCCTTCAATCTGTTTCAGCTTTACGAATGCTTCGATGCGACCGTCACCTGACATCGTATGCTCGCTCTCGCCAGCTAATGTGTCAGTGCACGCGATCAAAAGCGCAAGGCCCTACGACTGCGACCAGAAGCTACAGCGTCGCCCGAGTCTCCTAGCCCGCATCCAGGCCAGCCGTCCCTGACCGAAGACCCTATCCCACAATTCCATTCTGGCGCAGGCGCAGGCGGAGGGTCAACAGCACCGCGGAGGAGGATCGCAGTGGCGGCGGGGAGACGACGACCACCGCTGTCGAAGTGCAAGCGGCATCAATGCCACCGGCCAGGACACAGGCCGAGTACGAAGTGCAGGAACGCAGGAACAAGGCATGTTCTCCATCCCTCCTGCCCGCATGTCCGCATACAACCTGCGCATATGCTTCGCTGCTGTGTTCATACATTATATGCAGTGCAGTGCACTTTTGCTGACAGGTGATACCACGTCAACAGCTCGCCAACTCCTACCAGTCGCTCCTTAACGAGTTCTCCTCGTCTGACCTCCAGACTGTCGGCAACTACCAGCTTGGCCGCTTGATCGGAAAGGGCAGCTTCGGCAAGGTCTACTTGGCCACACACAAGCTCACCAATGGAAGCAAGGTCGTGCTCAAGAGTGCGAAGAAAGATGATGCCAACCTCGCGCGAGAGATCCACCACCATCGCCAGTTCCTGCATCCACACATTGCGAGACTGTACGAGGTCATCGTGACCGAAAGCTTGGTATGGCTGGTGTTGGAGTATTGCCCTGGCGATGAGCTGTACAATTACCTGCTCAACCATGGCCGCATGGAGCCAGCGAAGGTGCAAAAGATCTTCACGCAACTGGTTGGCGCAGTGAGCTACGTGCATGCGAAAGGCTGTGTGCATCGAGATTTGAAGTTGGAAAATATATTGCTGGACAAGCATGAGAATGTCAAGCTGGTCGACTTTGGCTTCACGCGCGAGTATTCGGGATCGACGAGCTATCTACAGACATGGTGCGGCACTGTGTGTTACAGTGCGCCGGAAATGCTGAAGGGCGAGAAATATGCGGGTGAGAGGGTAGACGTCTGGAGTCTCGGCATCATCCTATTCGCGCTGCTGGCCGGCGAGCTCCCTTTCGACGACGATGATGATTCTGTGACGAAGGCAAGGATCTTGAAGGAGGATCCTGTATACCCAGACTACTTTCCTGAGCCTGCCAAGGATCTGATCAAGAAGCTGCTGTCGAGACGTCCACTGCTCCGACCGTCACTAGCCGACATACTGCGCGATCCGTGGCTTTCCGAGCATGCACCGCAGCAGCAAGAGATACTCAAGCTGCAACAACCTGCACCATTCTCGACCCAGCTGGAGAAGGATGTCCTGCAGCGGCTTCGCAGTGCTGGTGTGGACATCGATATGATTATCGAACATGTCTTGTCTCAACGATGTGATTCGTTGGCTGGCTGGTGGGCACTCCTGCTCGAGAAGGAGCAACGGAAGGAAAAGCGAAGAGAACGCAAACGCAAGGAACGTGAAGCTGAGGCAAAGTCGATTCGGAGGCTGAGCGCTGCTAGTGGCAGGTTGCTCGCTAATCTTGGTGAAATCCACGAAGGAGAGGAGAACGCCATCCATGAGTCGCCGCGTTCGAGAGGTAGAGTTCGTGAGCGTGCAAACGGCAATGCGCTGGTAGCTCCTGACCTACCGAAGGTGACTGAAACCAAGTCTCCTACCCCAGATGGCGAGAAGTCGAACTCTCCCAGGCCGGGCTCAGCACACAGCAGATCGCGGAGCAGACCTCCACCGCCTCCAAAAGATTACGGAAACCTCAAGACTGCTGTCCGTTCTAATAGAGCATCTTCAAGAGGCAGTCAGAGCATGCTGCGAGTTGTTACGACCAACCCGGATCTACTCAGTCCTGCTTATGTGCCGCCGGCGCAGCGCAAGAGGAATAAGTTTGCACCACCTCTACGTCAACAACTGGCATGGGTCAAGCATCTTTTCACAGGTGAAGCGCTCAAAAGAGCCAAGTCACCGGCGAACGCAGATAAGAAAGGCAAGGGCCTGAATCCCAACAATCTTCCAAATGGCAGGATCGGCCAAGAAAGAGGTGACCTCAGAGACCTCCACCGAGTTTCGACAGGACCATCCACGATAGCAAGGCGGAAAAGCATAGGGCAGCGCCCAGACCTCCATACAGCCAAGACGTTTCCAGCGAGACCCCGGATCAATACTACATCCTCGACTGGAAGTGGCGCTAGTGTCCGCGCGAAGCGAACAAGTCTCAGTCCGGGCACTTTGACACCTCACTCTTCGTATAGGCGATCCTCTGTTGGCCTCAGAGGACGAAAGTCGACCTCATCCTCGGTCTCGTCGATTCGTAGCACATACAAAGGTGGCCACCAGCATACGCACTCGAAGGCGTCAAGCACATCTAGTAATTCTGTCGCGTCGCCCTCAGGTCTGTCATCTGCGTCTGGGTCTCGTCTAGCTCGATCACCGCATAGCTCGGTCAAAGTCCTGCCGTCGACACCCACCAACACCACCTTTCCATCCGGGATGAGATTTCAAAGACGTCCACCACCATCAGACATTGGCTCGCTTCCAGGCCTTGGCATTGAAGGCAGAAGTGCTTTCGGCGCCATCCCTCCTCCATCATCGCCCGGCCTTCCAGTCTTCGCGAGGAGAAAACGCTCCATCTTCAAAGGACCAATGAGTGGTTCGCCAAATGCACACTCTCGCGCTCCGGGTGGAAGTCGGTCCGCCAGCGTCCAAGGCAGACCTAGTAATGAGCTTATGCCTGGCGTGACTGAAGAGGATGAAGAAGAGGAAGAAGAGTATGAGGATGAGCCTTTCGGACCGGAACTGAATATTCCAGCCGCTGACCAGACTACGGAAATGATATCGGAACCCATATCACCGCTCAGTCCTCTTCCTGGCGAAGAAGACAATCCGCTCGATGCCACACCTGTAGACATCAAGCCTGGCGGCGTACCATTAACGGCCGAAGCACTTAAACGACTCAGCGAAGACCAAGCCAAGAAAGAGGCTGAAGAGGCTTCTCTCGAGGAGGAAAAAGAGAAAGCGGACAGCTTGCGTAAGAAGGCAGCTGCTCCTATATAATGTTTTGTGTTTGCTGTTTTCATGCTTTGCATCTTCGAGCATTGGCGAGGCATCTTTGTACTATACCTTGACTCCAGAGCGGAGTTGGGAGCAGCAAGCGTGTGAGCGTTTCGAGGTGACGGCCTGGGTCCTACACAATTTACATTCGACCGCATGTCCTGACGAGGTCTGCGTGTACTTATATAGATACCCCTTTTTATCAGCTCACGGCCCTTTGAGGCGGAGCGCGAATGATACCGATTTGAAAGAGGTCGCCTTCCTGGCGCGTGACTGCTATTTCTGCTTTCTGCTCCTTCGAAGTTCGTTCTCGCCCGGAGAAAGCTGCAGATCTTGGCAACGGTCACGAAAACAATCACATTGGACATCCATATTTCGCGTGAAATCTCCCGATTACTGCAGTCAACAACATCCGAAGTCACCACTGTCAGCGCAACGAAAATCCCTTCTTTCCGCGGAGAGACCCAATCAGCAATGGACCGACCGCCAGCAGGTGCTGTGCCAGCGCAGTGGCTGGGATTTCTAGACCTCATTCCGCTCTACCTACTCGACGGCTCTACCTCCTCCAGAGATCACATTATGACATTCTTCGAGGCAGCAGCTCGACATCTCACGGCGCGAGATCTGCCAACAGCAGCCACAGTACTCGAGCTGAAGCAGGCTGTTGGAGACGGCCACTTAACAGTACGTAATCCAAGTCATTTATCGAACAATCCTGTTGACACCTATATAGCTGCGAGGCATGACCCCTCTATACAAGCTAACACCTACAAACGACCTAAGAAAGAAGAGAATTTTAACACCACTATACGCGGCTGATGGGACAAACGACTTGACGGCAACTAAGAGCGACTTAACATCTAAACGCAATTTTACTACAAACTTAACATTTACAAGCGATCTAACATCACAACTACCTGCAGACGAGAGCTTGCCATCTAACATCGATAATCACCCGGCTTTTACCGACGACATTATTAACAATATCCCAAGTCATATGTGGCGTGGGCCTACATCATTCAACAAGACTGCATTTTGGCTGGCAGATGTGGCAGAGGACATCGCGCATAACAATATGACAGGAGCGGGTTTGCTCTTGGAGGCTGCAGCGAAGTTCAACTCAGCACCGGGAGTGTCAAAGTAACTTGATGCGCTGCTCAAGAGAAAGGCGCGAGCCTTCGGATCAGCAATCAAGAACACACGCATTGCATGGGGTAGTGCAGGCTGCACTTCGCGCGTATAACATTGCACTATGATCAGTGCACTCCATTTCTCTCTCCGCGAACATGAGCTCCTCCTCTTCCTTCAGATTTGGAAAGCCATGCTACGCGTGAGCCTTGCTCATTCGTCCACTTCGCGTACAGCGCTTCGCGCGACTGGACGCCGGTGTTTGTTATGACGCACGTCACATATGGGGAATTATAACATGGAATTAGCCGTAGCTTCGGTTGACTCATGGAACATGAAGTTATGTAGACTGCATCGCCATCATGGGTATCATAAGTATGGTATATCTTGAAGCCAATAAACTGCATTCAAAAAAGTCGTCTGGCTCCGAAACAAGTCTCGCTATCATGGGTATCATAAGTATAGTACGTCTCGACGCTGAAACACCGCATTCGAAAGTGCGTAAGTTTTCAAGATTGCTCCGAAATCAACCTCGCCAACTCCTGAGGCGGGAAGTCGTCTTGCTGCAGTCGAAGGTCGACTGTGGCCACCGACACGTTGCGAGATGGTTGCTCGAGAGTCGAAGCCGTCGAAAGGTCACTCACGACTGACTGTGAAGACGAGCCTTTTCTCGAGCGTGCTCTGTTGTCGATGCTGCTCTTCATAGTCGGCGTTAGGTAATCCGCCTTGTTGAAGACTTGTGCCGTCTGCATCTCAGTCGGATGGTCCACAGATGTCCTTTGCAGCTCCAGAAGTTCGAGGTCTTCCCATTTCTGATTGCGATTTTTACTGATATCACTGCGATTCCGAAGTCGTGGCAAGACGGTGGGCAGGAGCAGGTTTGTGAGCATGGCGAGTCCACCAATGGACAGGATTGTCACAAGACCTAAGACGCTGAAGGATGCGTGGTCATTACGCTGTACAATCTGGTTTTTGCACATCCATTGGTCCGCATCTGAAGGTTGCTGTCTCCATCGGTTGTTGCCTGGCAACTCGAAGCCAGTGATGTAGCTGACAGTGGACAGCTGCACGCAGACCATCAGTGAGGCGAACCAATTCTCAAGTTCGATGATCCATTGATTGTCCGGTAAGTCAGCTGAGACCCAGTAGTCTGTCATTGTAGATGCAATCATAGTCCCGTCCTCGCCAATAGTAGATGGAAGTTCGATGCTGTTTCGGATCGCCATTTGGAAGCGATTTAGTATTCCCATCTGCCGCTCGCTGAGCTGAAGCTGAGACCCGACCTCACTGACGTTCACAGATACAGGGGTCATGAGTTGTACACAGGTATTGCCTTGACTGCGTGCAGGATTGCAGATCTCGGTCTGATCTGCGCAGCCCAGAGCCGATACCAAAGGATTTGCAGCATACATCGTCTCTTGTTCGGGAAAGTAAAGCTTGACGATGTTGTCGGTGGGCTCTCGTGCTGCAAACCATGGATCCGTGACAGGCGACGGGTACAAAGCATTGTTGGCCAAAAACAGCATGATCACTTGTGCATCAGTGCGATTCATTTGTGGGATTGGATCAAAAGTTGCCGTGAGCGAATTGCCAGCCACCTCGGCGCTTCCAAAGCGTTAACATTTATCGAATGTGGCAAATTGGTCGGACTTACTGAGTACGATAGGGTACCACTATTGACCCCGAAGAGGTGTCAAATGTGCCATTGTTAATCAAGCAAGTGGCGTTTGTCTTGTCGAGAAAATTTGGCCCGTAGAACAGTGCTGTGAATTCGCTTCCTTCTAAGTTCTGTCCCAGACTGTAAAGTAGGTCCACTGTATCGTTTGTCAGGTTATTAGAGTTGTACTTCGCGCTGAAGTCCGTCGTGGTGATCGGTGCACACTCCAACGACTTTCGAAATGTGAGTGCGTCAGCAGGATGGGAGTTGATACCAAGATCATGCAAAGTATTGACGTTTCCTGTATCGAGCCGAACAACGATGTTGTTAATGCACATCGATTCGTCGAAGGGGCATTCGTTGTGCAAAGTTATGTCCCAGTCAAGCAGTCGGCGACCAGAAGCATTACAGTTGGCCTTCAAAGGCGTGGATCCATTGTAGCACTGCGAAGCAATCCTCGCACTTTTTGCTGCTCGATAGACGAGATTTTCCCAGATTTCCGCGCGTCTCACTCCAAGCTTGACATCTTCAATGCTAGGCATAGTCCAACCTCCGCAGATGGTGGGCCGAAGCAGAACCTCGGATTTGGCATTGGTGACGGTGGAAGCGAAGATGCCAGCTATGGTGAATGCCACGGTGTGGAAGGCTGCTGCCAACAACCAGGTAGTAGGTCGACGTCGCGACTTCCCAGCGCCTTTTCGACCCTTCCAGCTGAGTTTTCCCAATTCCCACAACGCCGCAAAGTCCGAAGTCACATTCCTGAGAACAACCAGTTGCTGCTGTGTCGGCTGGTCGACACGGTTTGGATTGGCTTTGAAGCGGAAAGCGAGATAAGATAGAATCTGCCAAGTATTCGTGCCAGCTAAATTAACGAAGAGAGCCAGGAATGCGACCAAGTAGGCGCCTTCTTGTCTGGACAGGGTGAGTGTAGCACCTCTAATCGCTCCTCCGCTCCAGTTAGTCCAGAAGCCATGGTATACTTCAGGAATTGTCGACATCGCTGTCTTGAGTGCAGTCCAAGGTTGCACTCACAGGGTGCTCATGCGGCCTGGACTGCGAATCTTGGTGCAAGACATGGCCGTTTTGCTCAGCGAGCTCTTCCAGATCGTCCAGGAAAAGCATCACCAAGTGGCGTTGCGAGTGCAGAGGCATCAAGTTGCCTTGCGCTATAGCAACTCTGATTCTGTGCGTTTGTCGGAGTATTGTGACGAATCGATGTTTGTGGCTGCAGGTGGATGCCTTCTTTGGAGGTTCCGCGGGGTCCAGATCTGAGACTGCACCTCACAGGATCCGCCAAGCGCCCATATACTTATCGGTACCAATAGCAACGCGCAATCGACATCTAGGCACTGTGAAGTGGTCGCAATAATACAGTGGCTTGCTGCTTTCTCACTGCACACTTCTTAATTGAAAGACAGCATGCTTGCCACCTGATTCCGATTAGCTGGTATCGTGAAGAATGAAAATGTGAGTAAAAAACCACTTCCAGACCAAGAAGCGACCTAATGCTCTAATGTACAACACCATTAGTACAGTGCAGCCATATCACTTTTTGTTCGCTTCGAAGTCTCCTTCACAAAACTCCCGCTTGACCCATTATGCGAAGGCGATACTGGGGAATCTGTCACAAAAGCTGTACCTGCCCTCCTACATTCAAACATGCGCGCGTCTCGTGCGTAGCTAACCTCTCATCG
Organism: Pseudocercospora cruenta; assembly: GCA_013365205.1. NCBI lineage: Eukaryota > Fungi > Ascomycota > Dothideomycetes > Mycosphaerellales > Mycosphaerellaceae > Pseudocercospora > Pseudocercospora cruenta. The sequence continues at coordinate 69,519 of JAASFE010004153.1, forward strand.
GAATCCACCTTGTACTGGAATGCCGTTCGGCTGCCCGTAGCCTGTAGGTTGTGGCTGCATGTAGCCAGTTGGCTGTGCCTGGATAGGTCCTTGGGTCAGCATGAGTCTGCTCTGTCCGAGAATTGGACCGGTCTCCTCCTTCGGCGCATTTGCAGCCTCCTTGGCTTTTCGCTCGTCATTGTCGCGCTTGAGGTCAGAGATCGTGGCGGCTTGTTGTGACATGTAGTTGATCATGAACGGCATTGTGAAGTCGTTCAAGCCGTGGCGCCATGAAATCTCCATGACAGTGTGAAGTGGGATGAGGTCGTAGCAGGCGTACAGCATGCCGACGTAGCATTCCTTGCTGCCGATGTCGACGAACTAGAATAGTGGTCAGTAGGCTTTCGTCAGGATAGAATCTGTTAGAACTTACATATCGCAGCAGCTCCTCGACCACCTCGGTCTTGCCAGAGATAGCAGAAGTCTCGATGGCATCCTTGTAAAGCTTGTCCTGCTTGGAGAGCGCGATCGACTTGTCCCATCTCTTGTTCTTGCGGTAGATGCTCGCTGCGATTTGTCGGAAGAAGACGAGGTCATGCTTCTCTAATCGCTGAGCGAGAGCAACAGCCTCGTAGTTGTCGAAGTTTTCGACACTGTCACGAAGCTGCTTGTAGTCTTCCTCTTCGATGAGCAGGTCGTTGATTGCGTCGTTGACAGCACGCTTGTTCTGCGTCTGTACATTGAGCAAAAACGGCTTGATCAGAGGAATGTTGTCCGACTTCTCGAACATCTTCACAACACGGTTGACATCGATGCGAGGAGTGAGGACTTGCAGCAAGTCGGTGATCAAAGATGGCTGTTCCTGGAGGTAGAAGTTCAATGCGCGGTAGTAGATCTCCAAGTTCGCCACCTTGACAATGATCTCCTTGAAGCTGTGGTGTTCCCAAGCATCGGCAGCGCGCTCCATCATGGCCAGTGCAGCATTGTCGTGCTCATCATAGTGGGTGTAGAGGAAGACAAGCTCGGGCCAGAGATGAGCTTCCTCGCAAGCGCGAATCATCTTAGGAATATTGATACGACCCCAGAAGATGCGCAGGTGCTCCATGACACGGTCTGGATGGTATTTGCTCAGAGCAATGCCAAGTTCCGTGAACATACCCATGTGGGCGCGCTCGAGACCAAGACCAGCCTCGAGAAGCGAGATGAGCTCGTCGAAGTAGCCATTGCGCTCGTATTGCTTGACAAGGTCTGCAAGCTCCTCGGCATGAACAATGAGGTTGAGACCACAAATCTGGGCGAGCCGAAATTCTTTCTTCGCCACACAAGCCTCGTTGACCTGCTTCCATACCTTGACACTGTTCGCTTTGCGTGCGCACTCGACTGCAGCTTGATAGTCTTCCAGGTGCACGAGTGTGGTGGCGAGCTTAGCCCAGTTGGAGATGGAAGAGAAGAAGATCTTGGCAGCCTCGTGGTAGCCCTCTGCGTATGCCTTGTCACCAGACTCCTCGATGTTTGCAACATTGGTGCCGCGCAGGAACTCTTCAAGCTCTGGCAGCTGGTTGGTTCGTGCGTAGCAGAAGGCAAGAGCTGTGTCGATTGGTGGCTCGCGGAGCGTCTTTCTTGCCATGCGAAGGTACTTGATCAGATCTTCGTCCTTGCCGGCATGTGTTGCGATCTCGATGACTTCGTTGTAGTTCGATGGATCCTGAGCACGAATGTAGGACTCCACTGAGTCGGTGATGCGCAAACCGTCAAGCTGAGCCTTGGCAACCTTGCTCCAGACTTCTGGCAGCTCGACCTGCTCGGCGTATTCCTGAGCGCGATCGATGCTGACCACGTGGTCAACAAGGACATTAGATGCGTCGAGATGCTTGCCTGCTTTCTTGTAGATGAGGAAAGCTTCCTCGTACATGCCGACTTCGATACATTGCTGAGCGATATCGTCAGGACTGTAGTTGTCAAGCTGCTGAATGTAGTTTGCAACACGGCCACGGTCGGACTTGGCGGCTGTGAGCATCAGGAGATTCTGAAGGTTCTCGTTGTCGGAGAATGTCGACGGCTCGAGGATGATCTTCTCAAGAAGCTCAATGAGCTCAACTGGCATGTCTGCGTCAATGAAGGATTTGACTGCGATGCTGACAAGCTCGGGCTCGGTTGATTCAGGTACCGCAGTCGAGATGACCTGGTCAACAAGCGAGCGGCGGTGGATGTTGTTGTCAGACAAGACGTAGCTCCAGACCTCGCTGTCGCCGCGAGACAGCAGATAACGTGCCTGAGCGCGGAACATCGCGTTCTCGTTGGTGATCGAAATGAGCTCGAGGTCATTCTGGCCTTTCTGATACGAGATGAATGCGAGGTTCGGGTCGCGCTTTTCGCAATACTTGCCGACGGTGAGCGTATCGTATTGGTCATTATTCTTGAGGAAGGTTTCCGGATCATTATTGCCTTGACGCAGTCAGTGTTTAGTGTCTATGTCACAACAACTTGTCATGTCAGTGGAGTCGAACTTACTGTCGATGTAGATCTTGGCGAGAGCATTGTAGACAGCTTGCTGCTGATTGCCAGCAGCCAAAGTCTTCTCCAAGAACGGCAGCAAAAGCTTCAACCGGTTGCGCGACTCCACCTGTTCCACCAACTCATCGATGGGAATGCTCTCGGGCGAGACGGAGTTGAGCAGGCCCTTGATGATGTTCTCGTCGCAGTCGACATCCAAGAGTCCTCCGATGACTCCGGGAGTTCTGGCAGGGTTGACGCGCTGCACGTAGACTTCGATCGACTTGAACTGCTGGTTCTTGTACAGGTAGAGCACCAGGTCGTGGACGAAATTGAAGCGGTCGCAGACGATGATCAGTGGGAGTTGCTCGGTAAGCTGGGCTTCCTTCAGGAAGTTCTTGACCTTCTCTGGATCGTAGTGGTTGCTCTCTCGGCAGACGCGCTCAACTTCTTGCAATTGACCCATGGTTGTGGCAGCCTCAATGTACTTGAAGGTGACTTCGTTGTCTTCGCTGAGGTTGACGATACCACCAAGGTAGAAGTAAAGTCCTTCAGCTGTGCGGTACTTCTCGAGCAGATCAATGATGCGGTTTGGTCCAAAGAGATCCGAGTACTTCTTGGCGATGTTGATAACAGCCTGGAGGTTCTGGCGGATGTTGACCTTAAGCATCTCGTCCATGCACTCAAGAGCAAGGTCAACTGTAAGGCGGCCGAAGTAGTTGATCAGGAACTCTTCACTGAGCTTGTCGGTCTGCACAATGCAGCGCTTGATCGCAACTGGGTCATCGTACGACTCCAAAGCTCGGGAGAGCAGACCAGCCTTCTCGCACAGGTCGGCGATCCTGTCCTTGTCGTAGTATGAGAACATTTCGTTGCCGAGGATAGCGTCAGCGACTTGGGGCGCGTTGACCAGGTTCATGGCGAGCAATCGAGTTTGGAGAGCTCCTTGCTCCGGCTTGTTGGCAGCCAAGACATCAAGCAAGAACGCAGTTGCCTGCTGAACCATTCCTTGAGACTCGAAAATGTCGACTGTTCGGTCGATGTCGATAAGGCTTGGGTCTTCGCGAGCGATGTTTTGAGCGAATTCGGCACCCTTGTCTGGAGAAACTCTGGTGACATGTTGGACCAAAGCAGTGAAGTCTGGATTGTAACCGACTTGTCGAGAGTATGGCAAGATCTGGTCAAAGTTGCCAGACTCTGCCATCGCAGCAATGACCTTCTGAGAGGCGCCAGCTTCCTGGTAGATCTGCTGTGCAAGCGCAACATCGTGCATGCGTACAAGATCACCCAGCTGTTCGGAGCAGCCGAGCTTGCCCTCCTTCATCCACTTCTCGAGTAGATGCTTTCGGTTCTGCTGCAGCACAGGCCTCGCAAGCTCCAAAGTCTCGTGCTCATTGAGTTTGCCCTTGTCCAAAAGCATGCCAAAGTATTGCAAAATGACCGAGAGCTGGCCTTGCTGCGCAGGAAGAGCCTTGAAACGCTCAATGGTCTGCGCTGTTCGCAGGAAGCCTTGTGGAGAATTCGCGGCAGTCTTTGCAGCTTGCTGGTAGTCTCCCATGCTCAGTAGCTGGTCGAATCGCTGCTGATACAAGGAATCTGCGCCCGGAAGTCCAGCTCTTGACGCCAGCTTGTATGCAAGCTCCGCATTTTCGGGATTTTGCAGCAGATATGGTATTATGGTGCTCTCATCGACGCTCACCGAGAGCACTTGACCCTTCCTGTTCACACCGACAATGCCGAGGCCTTCCCCGTCCCCTGCGGTGGTAAAGATCGTATCACTCGAAATACGGTTCATGAAAATGGTGGTGCCGGTCTCGAGATCGAAGAGGTGAATGAAGCCATACTTCGTCACAAGGTAGATGACCTTGTACTTCGAAGAGACCTGCATCGCCACCGGAAAGTCGTTCGTCGCCTCGGCAGGGAAGTAGATGTCAACGGCGCGCTTGGTGAAGGTCGGATTTGGTGCTTGATGGTCAACCTCAACGATGTGCAGCTTGGCACCAGTTGCGGATCTGTTGGCAAATGTAAACAATTTGGTATCCGCTGGCGCATCTTCCAGGCGCAGAGTGCCGAAAGCTGCCGCATGACCCTCAATGGCCTGGCTAATACCACGGTCTTTGGAGTACAGCTGCATTGCGCCAACCACGCGGCCCTGCTGCTGGGAAATGCCCACCACGACCATCCACTTTTCATCCTCGCTGACGCGGTAGTTGATGATCTGGCAACCAGAGAGATTCTGATTGCGGTCAAACATCTTAGTCGGCGTCACAGCTGAAGGATCAAAAATGTTCCAGTGATACACGCTAGTGTCTGTGACAAGTCCCAGCGAGCTATCACTGAACCACTTCCAGAAGACGACATCTTCTGTCATGGTGGTGCTCTTGATCTTGCTCTTCTGCCCCAAGTCAAATATTTGGAGCGTCTTGCCACCGGCCTTCAGCGCAATTATCTCTTTGCTCCAGTGCATGATAGCACTGTCTGCCTTGATCGGCCGCCGAATAACGCTGTTGTTGTTCTTGAGGTTGATGATGATGACCTCGGGCTGCGCAGCGCCCTCCGTTGTTTGTCGTACACATACATAGTTGTCGGATTCGAGCGTGCACGTGTTGAAGCCTATTGATGCTGGCTGTATAGGCAGTCAGCGGCTGAATTGTTTGGGCGCAATGAATAGCGCCCTTGCATGGCATTGCATCTCACCTGAATGCCCACGGAGGTGAGCTGGAGATTCTCCGTGAACTTGATTGGGAGCGGCGCCATGGTCGTATCAAAGTCGATGGAGCGACCTCATCCGATGTTTATGGTTTCCGGCGCCGCGCTGTTCAGGAGGCCGTTAGATGTCGTAGCCGTGCGCACTCTTTGCGCAAATAGTCCAATCTGTCTTCAATGGGTCGAAAGGAGCGAATGGGAGTCGTGACGGCGTGATCAGAAGGTAAAGGTGGAATGCTGGGAAGATGGAGTGCGAAAGGAGATGCGCTGCGTGGTTGCTGTAGACAGCTTTCTCTGGGGCCTGAGCTGCCGCGCCCAGACACGAGGCGTTCGCAGTGAGCTCGGCAGCACCCGCTATGCCGTCACTTTCACAAGACTGAACGTTCGATGTTGCTTCATGAACTTGAATAAGTGTTCTGTATAGCTTTTGAATGAGCACTATACGAATGCTGTAGGTACTCTGCAAGTCTTGCAGCTTCTTTCCCAGATCAGAGCCGGAAGGAGCTCAATAGGCAATTCTTTGTCAACAAGGAGAAGCTCGACGAAAAAGTCTACTGCTGGGCATTCACCCTGCCTCAAACCGCTTCATATCGCGTCCTTATATCGCTTCAATCCCAAAGTCAATCATCTCACAGGAGCACGGATCATCTGCTTGTTGTGTGGCCCGCTGCCGCTATGCTTATGTCAATCTTCGTGACAGCAGGCCTTGCATATTGTTACACCCCGACTGCTATCCTGACTATTGCTCAGCCGTTAACATGAGCGCCGCTACCGGAGCGCAACCTGCGAGCCAGGCTTGTCTCTTGATGATGTGATATAGCCTGCCAACGAAGTCAGCTCTGCCACCAGTAGGTGTAGCGGTTGATCTGTGAAGTCATGAGTAGACCTATGTAGAAGAGGACGCTTCGTGCTCTCTGTGCGAACTGAACACATTGTAGATGCGGTGAGAGTGATTTAAAGAGTCTCTGATGCTATTCATTGACCATTCGCAAGCAGGCCCAACAAGCACGTGACTGGTAACGGACACATTCACATGCCAGCAAAACGGGTCTGCCTTATCTTGCTATCAGGCCACTGAAAATATTTCGTGACCTGCCAGTGCTAAGGCAGCATTGGACTTGCCCGGAATATAGGTAGGCCGCGAGGAAGAGACCGCTTTGATTGTCGCATCGCACACGTGGCATATTGCTTCAATCTTGAACTTCATATATTCCTTCGACCAGGCGGCCGCGCCGTGACAGATGGCGCCCAAAGGGCTGGGCTGGTATGCAGCTGAGGTGGCTGATGAAAGTGCCGGGATGTGTGCATGATTCCAAGATGACGAGCTCGCACTGCTGTCATACGTCCCAGTCGACAGACATGTCCACGTATGCCTGTTGACAATATGCGCTGTTATGCAAGTCGGGCGCGAAAGAGTGGTGATGTGGCTTTTCGTTGGTCCATTCCGAGCGACGAGCGCCGATGTTTTGTTTGTTAGGGGGAAGAAATCGCTCAAACACAGTGAAGCTGCAGAGTGAGTAAGGCACCAAGGTGTCATTTTTGGACCCCTGTTGGCTCCTTCCTTGCCGACGCAATCTTGGCGCGGTGACAGACTCTCCAACTTGAGACAAACACAACGAAGCTCATAGCAACACACTTCTCCTCCGACCCTTTGCGCGCGCCCTATCGATCAACACAACTCCGCACACCTCGACCGATACCATTCCCACCAGCAGCACGAGATGGCCACCGAGGTATGTTCTACACATTCTCCGATAGCTGGGCAGATTGCGCAAGCACACATGCCTGTTGAGCAAACTGCCTCAACACGACGGCTTCTATGCGTGAACAGATCGCTGACTTTTCCGTGTCACAGCGCGAGAGGTAAACACTCTTTCGACGTCGCGTCCGCTTCCGGAACGCCCACTAACTTCTGCTGCAGCAAGACTTTCCTCGCACGATTGTGCGAGCAGGCTGAGCGCTATGATGGTACGTCATCGCGATATGGAGCTATGTGCGACACCTGCTGATTCTGCGTTGTAGAGATGGTCGGGTACATGAAGGTATGCTAGGGAGTGTGCGATTGTCGCGTGGAGGGTGGTAGCTGACAAACTCGATAGGAAGTCGCAAAGGTACATTCACTCCTCCCGATAAGCCCAATGACGGCCACCACGATCGCGAATGCAGAACTAGCATATTCTGCTTCACACAATCTATCAAAATGCGTCTAAATATTGACCTAAAATACAGCTCGGTGGTGAGCTCACAGTCGACGAGCGCAACCTTCTCTCAGTCGCCTACAAGAACGTCGTTGGCACGCGTCGTGCCTCGTGGAGAATCATCTCCAGCATCGAGCAGAAGGAGGAGGCCAAGGGCTCAGACAAGCACGTTGGTATCATCCGCGACTACCGCCAGAAGATCGAGACCGAGCTCGAGAAGGTCTGCCAAGATGTTCTCGATGTGCTCGACGAGAGCCTCATTCCCAAGGCAGAGACTGGCGAGAGCAAGGTCTTCTACCATAAGATGTGCGTATTTCGCTGCGTCCACTCTTTGAAGCGCAGCCATCTTGATCTGATATGGATTTAATACTGACCATGTGACCCACAGGAAGGGTGACTACCACCGTTACCTTGCCGAGTTCGCATCTGGCGAGAAGCGCAAGACTGCCGCGACCGCTGCGCACGAGGCTTACAAGGTACGTCGTCTCTGTGCAACACTACACGTGTATGTGATAGGCACTGACTGTTGCTCTAGAACGCCACCGACGTTGCTCAGACTGAGCTCACCCCAACCCACCCTATCCGCCTGGGTCTCGCCCTCAACTTCTCCGTCTTCTACTACGAGATCCTCAACTCGCCCGACCGTGCATGCCACCTTGCCAAGCAGGCCTTCGACGATGCCATTGCTGAGCTCGACTCGCTGTCTGAGGAGTCTTACCGCGACAGCACTCTCATCATGCAGCTCCTCCGTGATAACCTGACCCTCTGGACCTCATCGGACGGTGGCGAGCCAGACGCCGCTGCAGGCGAGGCCAAGGGCGAGGAGAAGGCGGCAGAGCCAGCCACCGAGCCCCCAGCAGCTGCTGAGGAGAAGCCAGCGGCTTAAGCGCATTCATCAAAGTCTTTACCAAATCATCAGCGGACGGCTTCTCGGGCGTTGGCGTGTGTGGGAGCGTGGAATGACGATGCATCTTTTCTCTCAACTCAAACAAGATTGAGCCAGAGATGGGATGCAGCATGGGAATCTTAACGGAGAGAGAGAAAGGAAATTGTGAAAGCAGCGGAACGCCAAGCAGCCGAAGTCGCCCAAAGCAAGTCTTTTCTGGGTTGATCTTCTTCTGACCTGGAGTCACGAATGCAGCTTTTCCATTTTCTTGTCACAACCAACAACTCTCTAAGTCAAACGAAACCACCCCAAATTCGTGTTTTGTTGTTTGCTTTTGCGAGCGGCTCGGCGCGGTACTCGAATACCCTTGAGTACCTTGTGGCTTTTGCGGTTTCCTTTTTTACTTACCTCGGTTGGTATGCGATGTGTGTTGACTGGAAGTCTCTCGACTTCAGACAGCAATTCATTCTGACGGTCCCTACCCAAAGCTAGCATAGCGTATGCAGCGAAACGAATATCAAAAACAAAAAATCTCAAATCAATTCAAAGTTCAGCTAACGCGAGGAAATAGTTCGACATAATACACATCACTTCTCATCCATCCTTCACAACCCTCTTCCTCCACCTTATCTTCGCCGGATGAACAGGCCGACTAAACATACTACTATAATCCGTCTTCGGCACATCAGCACCAGGAACAACTTGTTCCCATTCCAGCAATCTCACTAATGTAGCTAACATCGTCGTCAATTGTGCATATGCGAATGTTTCGCCGACGCAACGATGTCGTCCTGCTCCGAATGGTAGGTAGGGAGAGAATGCCGCTTTGGAGGAGACGAGACCATACCCATAGTCGATGGAGTCGGAAGAGTCAGAGGTGGTGTTGAGGTCTGAGGTGGTAGATTTGAGCCAACGATATGGATCCCATACCTCAGGATTTGGGAAGTATTCTGGTAGCCGTGCTGGAAAGTTGGGAGCTGCGAGGAGGATGTGACCTGCTGGGACGACCATTGAGGTATTGGGGATCGGCATTGGAGTTTTGACTTTTCGCATTATGCTGTGGATTGGAGAGTGGAGGCGTAGGGTTTCTTTTATTACTGCGTTGTGGAGGGTGAGGTTGGCAAGGTCCGCGTAAGTTGGATGGCGGTCGCCCAGGATACGTGTCTGCTCTTCGTGGAGTTCGGAGATCAGATGTGGGCGATGTGCGAGTTCGAGCATGATCCAGGTCCCTGAGGCTGCCGTGTTGTGTTGACCTCCCATTAAGAGAGCGATCATGAGGTTGGCGGTTTCGGGGTCTGTGAGAGGAGTGCCGTCTTTGTAGGTTGCGTCCATGAGAGCCCAGAGCATGTCGCCTTCTTCTTCGGTCGGAGATTTGCCTGAAGCACGCCTTCGGCTGATGATGTCCATGTAGAGCCTTTGCATGGCTTTTTGGGCGTGGTCGCGTCTGCGATTGACTGGGAGAGGAAGGCCAGGTAGCATGAAGTTTATGGGAGCGAAGCCGTCATCGAGATGGCGGTAGAGTGTTGCCATGTTTCCATCGAGTGCCTCACGAACTTCCTTGCCTTGAAGCGATCCGGCGGCGCAGTATAGGGCGATCTCAGAGATGACGGTGGAGATGTCCCACACTCCAGATGCTGATTGGAACGCTGGATTCTTAGAGACGTAGACTTCGACCTCCTGTATGAATTTTGGAACGTGTGCTCGAAGGTTGGCCGTGGTGAACCCTTCCTTTACGAGTCTTTTCTGGTCCATGAATCGTGCATTGTCAACATCGTAGACGACTCCTTTGCCGAAAACAGGAATTGTGAGTGGACCATAGACTTCCTCAGCATTAAGATCTTTGAGCTTGCCATTGAGGATGAAATTGTTTCCCTGAGTCCCTAGATATACAGTGACTTTCATGCCCAGAAGGGTAAATGTGAAGATATTGCCATACTTTTCTCGACATTTGAAGAAGAATCCATATGGTTCTTGGCCGTAATCGATCGTGCTGCCGATCAGAGGAAACCAGTGCCAGACAACAGGAGGCTTATTGAGATCCTTGAGAAGGACTTGCTTGAGGGCATTGAAAGCGACTGATGTCGCTACAATCACTACTAAAGTGAGGAGAAGTTGGGCAGAAATTGATTCAAACATCGTCTTGTTGCACTTCCCACGAGATTTCCCTCATGAAGGTCAAGTATTGGTCCTGATTCTTGTCATCCTAGCGACATGATATTGGCAGGGAGGAGTCTCTGTCGAGCCAGACCATTATAACGCAGATCGCGAAAGCGAAAGTGCAAGTGAAGTGAAATGTTCGGGCTGTTGCTTCCTTTCAGAAGGCTGGGTACGATGTTGGGGTGTTGTGGATCAGTCAGCACTGCCAAGTGCCAAGGCCTCTTTCACACACTAATATAGGTGG
>JAASFE010004198.1:452-73084 GCA_013365205.1 Pseudocercospora cruenta
TTACTATTCTTACCTTCTTATTTAAGCTTAGAGGCGCCGGTAATATACATTCCTTACTATCGCTACGCTTATTAGATATCTTACGCTTACTAGGTACTATAATAGTAGTATTAAATAGTAATTCTTAATATAGAAGTACTTAGTATAATAGAAGATAGTTACTACCGCTAGTAATAAAATATTACGAATACGAGAATATTAGAAAGCGCGAGATCTTATATGCGTAAGTAAGATTTGTTTGTTTATAACTTTATAACGTTAGAGGTAAGGTTTCTGGGGCAACGACGACCTAGTAACCGCGGTCGATATTGCTAGGGTAACTACGATTTCCGTCTCTATATTATAGTTATTTCTATAGCCGGCGAGAGTAGCTAGTAGCTTATAAAGCTATACATAGAACAAACTAGTTAAATCGCTAGTTCGAACTAGTATTCGGATATAGTTCGGATAAACCAAACCGGAACTAGCTACCTAGTTTAGTACTAAGAAACTAAACTATCCCCGCTTTAGTAGTTCTAAACTAAACTACTAGGGGGTCTATTAGTTAAGTATATAAGAGTATACTAAATTTAGTAGTTACTTACTTTCTTCTATTTTATTATTACTATTAATAATATTAACTCGAGCTATCTTCTTTATCTAATATCGTTTAATAGCTAGACTATTATTACTATTTTTACTAGTATCTATACTACTATTTCTACCTTCTCTATAAGCCTAGCGCGATATCTTAGCCTTTAATAGAAACGACTTCTTCTACTCTAACTTAGTTAGCTAAATTAGTACTTCTACTAGATCTTACTACTATTTAATATTCTTAATAACCTTAAACCTCTATTATTTCTTTAGCGATAAGAATAAGAAGTTATATAGATATCTACGTTCGTAGAGAGCGAGAATATAGAAGCTAATTAAGATTAGTTTGCCCTTTATTATTATTATATAGTAAGAATACCTATAAAACTATACTATTACTTTATTTATACTAATACTAGTTATAGGTACGATATACTACTTAAAGGCCTTTCTTAGTATACTAGTAAGGTTAACGACCTACTTCTAAGGTAGAAATCTACTATTCTTCTTAATAGGTTTACTAAACTAAAGTATAGCCTAAATCTATCGAAATCGCGCCTTATTTATAAAGATAGCGATATTATAATTAGGCTAGTACCTATCTATATACTAGTAATTATCTTTATTATCTTTTTATATAGCTAATATATATATTATTAGATCTACGAAAATCTTTATCTCTCTAGTAGTAACTAGCCTCTATTTCCGTTTTAAAACCTAGACCTCCTTATAACTATTTATAACCTTCTTAAAGTAATCTTTCTACTCCGTATACTAGTTAGTATATAATACTATTATTTAAAAGATAATTACTAGCTATATAAGATTAAACTACTTTAGTAGTAATCGCTAGCCTCTAGGATTATAAGTTAATAGTATTTAAGGATTACGATCGCTATAGAGGTCCTTATTATCTATCCCTTTAAATATCTCTTTAATTAGTAGCTAGACCTATCTCTTATATTTAATATCTTCTAATAGATAGTAAGAGCTTAGTTTCTAAGCCTTAGATTAGATAATATCTAGCTTATTAGCTACTATATAATAGATATACTTCTATCTACTAAGCTTAGTTACTATAATTAGAGGCTCGTAGATCTTATTTATAGTAGGTATTTCTATCTCGATTAGAGCCTAGAAGGACGACTATACTATAGCTTTACGTATCTCTTAAGAAGATAAGAATTTAGTCTCTATAATAGTATTATCTTAACTATTAGGAAGTATATAATTAGAGTCTCCTTCGTAGATATTAAATAGGCCGTTAGTATTAGGTATTAGATCGTCGTAATCGTACGGCTCGTTATTAAGTAGGTCGGTAATATCTATAGTAATTAATAATACCTTAATAGCTTAAATTATAGCCTATACTAATAAATATAGATATTACGAGCGATAGCGATAGAAAATAAGATCGGACAACCCTAGGTTCTAATAGCCAAGACACGGGCGGGGGATCGAACACTACACCCGATTTAGGTAGGTGGCGCGATCAGACTTCCCTGCTTCCGCCGCTAACCTCCTAGTTGCGTCTGGGTACGAGTTTTCAAAGGGATGCGCGGGCAGAAACGGAGCGAGTGACGTCTGATGGCGCTTCTGCCTGCCAAGAAAGCGGGGCTTGACCAAGAATACCATCTTTCTGCTCCTTCTTTCTTCACTTCATCGACATCTCGTTATCGTGTAGTCGTCAAGCAACAGACATTGATGCCAAGTTCACCACGTGGATGCAATCTCGTCCTTCTCGTGGCACCCTCCAGCCCTACCAATGCTTCGAAGCAATCAAGAAATCTTTGATACCTGCTCCCGCCAAGAAGCAAAGTCCTGCCAACACCTCCACCACGCCACAGCATGCGCGATAAGTGCAATAATGATAGCCTGTCATTTCGACACGTGCATAGACTTGTTGTGGCTCTCTCGTAAAAGAATACTTCATGATAGCGCTCGTCACGATCGAATAATGCCAATTCTAGGAACAAGACAATGCCATGAGAACTAACGTGGCCAACACGAGTTCGCCGGCTCGAATATGCTTTCTATATTGCAGGGATAGAGCTTCTTATACCTGGCCGCTCAGCTCCACCAGGCTCCGGTGTACTTCATATGCTCAACGTCTTCCTCGCAAATGGAGTGACTTGAGTCTTAGCCAACACCTGCATCTCGGCAGTTCAGAAGCTAAACTCGTCAGTGAGGAATTGAATCAAGTTGAAGCAAGTGGATGCACATCCTGACGGCCGGAATCTCCCTCTTCACCGACATGTGCGTGTTCGGGGAGCATTCGAATGTGAAACGCCATTTCCTGGGTTAAGAACGATGCTGGGGAGGTTCCGAAGGTGGCATAGCATCAATTGACCCAGTCGAATGGCGGCCAGTGTCAGCAAGACCACACAGGCCTGACGGCATTCAAGGTGCTCGGCTTTCTGCACGGGCAGACTCATGCCGGAGAATCAATTCCGGTCAGAAGCATTCTCGCTCAGAAGCGCTCGACGACGAGCAGAGGCTACGAGGAACGCGTTTAACTGTCTGCGATGCATAATCCGCTCTGGTCGACAGCGGCGTCCAAGCTCATGAAAGGCTTGGTACACCTGATGCACACAGAGGATTCGTACCTCGACTCTCTGCTGTTTATGGAAGACAGCCCCGGTGCGAGTCTGGCTTTGACTGAATTACACCTATTCGTAAAGAGCATTGGTAGCTGACACTCCGACTGGTGCGCCACAGATCCTATTGTCAAGACCGACAGGCCATTTCGATCCATTTTTGATCCTGAAAAAGCGAGCTGCAATCACTTCACCGGTCACGATCGCCTATACACGCGGGCAAGTCCTTAGGATGTGAAACGACCAATACGGACGCGAATCGACGCGATGCTTTCGAAATGTGAACGGATTTCGCCATAGTTACGAGACGGTATCTTCGCCAAGCCATCGAGGTCATTGCCACCTTGGAGACTCATGGCTTGGCTCCATGCTCAATGATATTGGCGATATGTGCAACCGCATTGTAGGCCACCATGAGATGCAATCAGATGGTCCACGACTACATCGCAAAGGTACACGGGGAAGATACGCAAGCTCACCCAGAGTCGTCGATCTTGATTGTCAGAGAAATTACGTTTTCGACTGCCTAATGAAAGGTATTAGGACGTGATGATCGCTTCTACAGCAGAAAAAGAATGTAGAACTTTCTATGACAGAGAGATCTCTTGTCGATCTGTTTGCGAATTTAGCCCATCATTCATTTTTCTTGTGCCCAACGTGTCATCTCTTGGCATCTTGTCATGTCCTTGAGACTCCAGGGAGCAGCGAGCAGATTAAGGACCGCTGCCAGTTTGACAATGCCCCTATAGAGCAGCGACAAGCTCACGGCTTGAGCAGCAGAGCTTCTGCAAGGCGTCACTGTTCCAATAGTGGCAGCTCTAGCCACTCCTTTGCCATTTGACGTGCATTGACGCATGCAGACATGTGGTGCAGAAATGCGCTCTGCTACCTCAAGGCATCGCCAACCTTCCATTCCCAATCCATCCATTCCACACCACACCCGCTTCCTTCGCAACATCTTCCGCCGTCCTACCCTGACCATCTCTCAGACTCCTAATATCCACCTTCCCATCTTGCTCACCACGCATCACGCCCAAAGCAGCAGCCTCCTGAAATACCAAAGCGGGAAAGTCAAGCTCGGGCAATTCACTCGCAAGCAACAAAAGCAACCAAGCCACTTCTCTATGCCCGTTCGCCGCAGCCGCATGAAGTCCAGATTGCATATCTCCGATCGGATCCTGATACCTCAGAATCTCATCGGCAGATTTCGGGTCATCTTCATCGTAGTCTTCAGAATCGGGATGGCAAGTTTTCAGCAATTCTGCTATGGCTTTGTGATCACCTTCGCGACAGAATTCGAGAAAGGCACGAGATTTTCTTTCTTCGGGATAAGCGCGGAGGTAGGCTTCTTCTTGGAGTAAAGGGAAGAGGTCGATTTGTTGTTGGAGACCACCTTCGTTGTTGAGGTCGACCAGGATCTGTTGTGTTTGTGGCGATGATGGAGAGCTTCCTGATGGTGGGGACGAAATGATGTTGCGATTGCAGAATGGACATTTGTCTAGTTCGTAGGAGTCTAGTAGACATTCCCAGTGGAAGTGATCGCCACAGGGAAGATGGACATCATCTGGGACGGTCTGGTTGCCATCATCGTTCATGGAGGTATCTTCGCCATCGTCTGAAGTGTTGTCGATCGTGACTTCCAGAGCTTGAGAGCATTTAGCGCATACGGCCGAGGATGAGGAGGATGCCATGTCAGGACTCGTCTGCCTAATATACAGTTTTAGACCATGAATGTGAGAAAGCTTATCCGTTCTGTGGTATCAATTTCTCTCTGGTGATGTTCTTCGTCGATCGGCATCGGCCTGGGATTATTGCCGGCCCGTCCGACTTTTCCACACCCTCGTCAGGTCTTTCCGTTTTGCTTGTGCGCCTCCCATCCGGCAATTGCACGTCCCGTTCATCTTCACAGTACCTGCATAGAGACCTGATTTTCTGTGAGCGCGATGCCCTAGCGCTGCACTCCGCCTCGAAGGGTCCTGCTCAAGAGGAAGCGATCATGCCAATAGGCAACTGATTCTGAGACCGGAACCACATTCGGCAACACAAGCAAGGTTGCTCCGGATAGACTGTTTAGCGCGTGTCCCTCTATGGCACACGCTTTATGCTTATCAAGTCTATTTGTGTGGTCTTTCGTCTGGACCTCGCAATACCCTTGGATCTCGCAGTTCTTAGTCACTAGGCTTCCGCTTTCCTGACCCTCATACTAAGTCAGCATGCCCTTGAGGTTGGCTGAAAAGACTTGGGATAAGTGGGCAGGATGGGCGAGCGAAAATCCCACGTCAAAAGCAGACTTGGGTGTACTCAGTGCAAAGCGCGTAGAGTGAAGGCAAGCAGTCTTCAATACGCAGCGATATGCCAAATTTTGACTGACGATGGCAGTGTGATGAACGGCATCCAACATGCTCGAATTGCAAGCGTCGACAAGAAGAATGTTCATACAAAATTGCAGAAGCCTTCACCCCCTCGACCCCGGAAGCGGGTATACCGGACCATGCCAATGGAGTCACAATCAGCCAAGAACTTCATCTCAAGCAGATGGAGCTCTTGCACCACTACCTGACTGATACTTACGCGACCGTTGCCATTCGTCCCCAAGGTCCCCCGACACAACTGTTCGAAGTGCCCAAGTTGGCGCTCAAGCACGACTATTTGCTTGACACGCTGCTCGCCATCACTTCGCTGCACATCGCAAAGACTCGATCTGATGAAGCCCGGCGAGAACTTGTGGCAGATGCAGTAAGGTATCAGACCCGTGCTCTGTCTTCTTATAGGCACAGTCTGGCGAATCTAACTGCGGAGGAATGTCAAGCTTTGTATCACTGCTCTGCCAAACTGGGAGTCATTGCACTTGGTCTACGCGGAGTTGACCCCCAGACTGCTGCAACACGAGCGACAGACACTCTGGTGCAGCTATCTCAGCTATGGAAAGGAACGTGGTTGATTCTACGAGCTTCCCGAGACCTCGTTGATGAAGAGACATACGACATGTTGTTCCAGCAGCCGGAATGGGTGCAGCCCGTAAGGAGACCGCAGCCTGAAGCAGAAAGGCTCCTCGAAATGCTTCGTCGCAGAGCCAAGGTGGACATTCCCGAGCATCATCACGAAGAACCGGAGAAAGACACACATGGCTGGGAAGTCGGAGCACCTCGTAGCCCACCACACTTCTCCGAGGACGATCCATCAGCAATATATCTGGCGACATTGGATTACCTGGAGATTCTGTTCAGGGTTTATGAGCCTGAGCCATCACGCGTTCTTGCGTGGCTTGTGCAGGTTCCCGCACCATTCATGGAAATGGTCACATTCAAAGACCCCCTAGCTTCCGCCATATGCTTGTTGTATGCAGCGACTTTCCAAGAGCTTGAAGGCAAGTGGTGGGTGCAGGATTTCCGTCGACAACTGGTGGAGGAGTTGCTGCCGGTCGTGGTTGCGTCGGACTCAGAACTGGCCGAGGTGGCGCAATGGGTGGGAAGCTGATGGACCTGAGCATATGACTGATGGACCCCGGAGAGCAGACTATAATGAAGCCCCGAGAAACTCTTTCATGCTTGGTAACAAGGGCATGCGATATGTTCGACCGAGCCTAGAATTAAGAGGACTGTGCTTCTAGGGAGAACAGGACCACGAGCCTTTCAGCTCTATTCCAGTTGCGCAACCAGGAAAGGTTCACGCGAGGGGTTAGAAGGGGTGCCGCCTGGAGCATATGCATGGGTGTCGATAGCGAGCCGGGGGTACTACAGGTATGCCTATGTCAGTACGGCAACGCTTATGCATCACCACAAGATGGACAGCATTGCGTCTTGAACAAGGGCCTCCAACGATACCTTCGGCGTCTGCGCTCGGGTCGACAAATGATTTTCCACTGCCGGACAAAGAAGGACGGCAGGAGAGGCGATGGCTATTGAAAGCGGCGAGCGCAGAGATATGGAGGGAGTTGAAGCGGAGGAAATGCTTGATGGATTGTGATCAGTCGTGTTGACTGCTGGCCACTGATGACCTGACAGGCTAAGAGCGAGTGAATGTGAATGCTCAGGCTGCAGCAGGCGGAAGTGTTAAGGTTGGCGCTAGAGCATAATTACGTAGCAACTGCCGAGCAGAAGAAGCATCACGTGGCAACTTCTGCACCGTGCTTTGCTGGTCTCTGTTTACAGACGTGAGAAAGTTTAGCTTTGCTCCTCACAACAACTGAAGACACTTGTCGCAGCCATCAACTGTTGAACACTCTTCCCGCAGTCGCATCCTTGCGAGAGTGCTGTTTATTGATACGCCCGGCGGTCGATAAAGAGCTCGGAGTCGTTCCTGGCCTCTGCGCAAGCTTGACGCAGGCACGACTGGGCGCAAACAACACCTCCGCCTCTAGACAAACCCACCGCCAGCGCCAGCGCCAGCGATATCGACATCGACAGCTTCCGCCTCCGCCTCCGCCTCCGCCTCGGTATGGACGACCAGGCCTACCTCGAGCCGGACTTCGATCCATCGACGCTGACCATCCCGCGTCTGCGATCCATTTTGGTCGCGCACAACGTCAACTATCCTTCATCCGCCAAGAAGCAACAGCTGATCGACCTCTTCAACGAGAATGTCGTCTCACAAGCCCGCAAGATCCGGGCGGCGAATGCGCGCGTGAAGCGGACAAGCAGAGGCATCGAGGACATCGGAACAGGACGAAAAGGGACAGGCGCTGGTGATCCTGTCGATGAGATTCCACCTACGCCAGCTACGACCAGAAGCTCGAGGCGCACCACTCGCGCGCGAACGGAGGAAGCGCAAGAGGTCGAGCCAACACCACGAGGCATGCGCCATAGCACTGCGCCGCCGGAAGGTGTGACCCCGAGAGTGGTTTCAGGAAAGCACGCTACGATCATGGAAGAAGAGTCCACGCCGAAGAGACAGCGACAGGAGAGATCTGAGCGCTCAGTATCACGAACAGCAAGAACGAGGCAGAGCGCCGCGACTCCAGTGGCAGTCAAGGTGGAAGACGACGAGAGCAGTCCTTTCTCTAACGAGAATGTCTTCCAGTCGCATGCCACCCCTTCAGACCAGCTCCGACCAGTATCGCGAGACTCCGAGCGTAGACGTACAACCATGAGCACAGCGAGATCCACCAGCGCCGCGCGAGATCTGGAGACACGGAATCGAGATTTGCGCAGGCGGACGGAGGAAGTTCGTCCCTTCCGTCCACAGACCGATGGAGCTGTAGTACCTTCGCGCAAGACATTTGAGGTGCCGATCGCGAAGCAGGATGATGTGGAGATCTCAGAAGAGTTCACGCCAGAGGAAGCACAAGAGTTGGTCACAGCACAAGCGTCAGGCGAGCTTGTGCCTGTCCGACGACAAACCCAGGCTCCCGGCAAGGTTGCGAAACGTGGTGTTGGCGCAGTCCTGCTGGTCATGGCATCTGCTGTTGGTGGTCTTTGGCGGCAGGAGAAGCTTCAGGTGGGCTACTGTGGAGTGGGACAGCCGTCAACTGAGATCGCTGGTGTTGAGATCCCACCATGGGCAGATGTCGTTCGACCACAATGCGAACCATGTCCACCACACGCCTTCTGCCACGAGAATCTCCAGACCGAATGCGAGACTGGCTTCGTATTGACGCAGCACCCACTAGCGGTCAACGGGCTCATTCCTCTCCCTCCGACCTGCGAGCCAGACAGCGCCAAAGCAAGAAAGGTCAATGCTGTGAAAGAACGTGCTGTGGAAGCACTGCGACTCCAAAACGCCAAGTACGAATGCGGCGAGGCATCCGTTCCAGCCATGAAAGAGACCGCACTCAAGACTGCTATTGCCACGAAACGCCGCAAAGGCATGTCCAACGAAGAATTTGAAGATCTCTGGTCGTCTGCGATTGGAGAGATTGTGAACTCTGATGAGATCGTCAGTGGAGTCGATGGGTAAGTGAACACCAAATTCCCCAAAACAAAACAAACGACGATTCTCCTTTTTGTCATACGCGCGCTTACACAAGATTCTTATGGTACTGACAGATTCTCCGCCTCGCCAGCGCCGAACCAACCCTCCGAAGCATCTCCCTCGCAAAACTCCCCTTCTCCTGCGCCGTCCGAAGATCACTTCGCGAAACGCTTAGAGAGTATCTTTGGCAAGTTATAGCCGTCTTGCTCGTCCTCTCTGGAGGCTCTTACACTCGCTATCGCATCACGACTGGAAACGAGACGGAGGTCAAAGCTAAGCAATTGGCTTCTCATGCTCTCGAGAAGCTGAGCTTCCAGGCTGCTCTACACGCCCAGGATCCGGATCTGTATCAAGAGAACTACATCTCTGTGGCACAATTGAGAGATGACGTGCTACGCGATGAATTCAGCGCCAGTCGCAGGAAAGCACTTTGGGAGAAGGTGGCGAAGAAAGTAGAAGGAAATAGCAATGTCAGACCCATGGTGAGGGAAGGCAGAAGTGGCGACGTAGGACGAGTCTGGGAATGGGTAGGTGCTGTAGGATATCTCGAGAGTCCTGAGGGTGGTCACAATAGGAGGAAGAGTGGTAGAGTCAGCTTTGCGCCAGACACAAGTGGCGGTGATTCTTCGAGCTTTTTGGAAGGTGGTAATGGCAGTCTTGTCAAGCGAGAGGAGGGCAAGATGAGCAAGTGGGAGGAGCAGAAGCAATACTACTGATGATCGTGATCTTGGACGAAGGGGGTGCATTTTCGAATCTGGCTGTTTGGAGGATGAATGACCATGCGGAGTTTCATCCGCTCTGTTTTCCGTCTCGTATTACTGCTCCGAGATACCACACCAGACACTACCTTTTCCTTGGGAGCGGAACGAACCCATTTTGGCGAGATTTGTACGATCGAGCACCTTGGTAATTCTTGGAGTGTCTTAGTAGCACGCAATGGAATGTTCTTTACGTCAGCCTCATTCAGGCATTTCCATACACTGAAGTGATTTCCACAGGAAGGCGAGAGTCAGGGGGAGATGTGGTGCTGATCTTGATAGGTCGTGACGATACCAATTATTCACGACGTGAGCGACGACTGAACGATGGATTCTGGAGGATGGAGTTTCTCGATGATTTCCAGTACTTAAGGGAACGAAACCAGTTCCACGAATTCGCAGTCGACAACATGGTACTCGCCAAGTTCGTCAGAATGGACTCCGGTAGATGATGGAGGAGCTGAGAAAGATGTGTCAAAGCCAGGGCACGAATGTCCTTGAACACACTGCCTACTTATGAAGGGCGGCTGATTGCTGCCTCGACTTGGAGAATCTAAGCAAAGTCACTATCTGTGTGGTACAACGGCATCTGGGATCCTGAGTGTGAGACGGAGAAGATTCTTCGGCACTGGAGAAGGCTGGATTTCGAGCATTAATGGCCATTGTTCGAATATGGAAAGCTTGAAATACCAGCGACTCCGATGGATCTTTACTCGTCGATGGAGAGCAACAATGTGATCCCAACTCCTGGGTATCTGATCAGCTCGAGCTAATATGAAGAGACAAAAAAAGCATCTGAGATTCCTGAAACATCACTTTCTGAAGGAAGAGTCAATCCCGAAGCGAGAGGCTTCTCACAAGTGGACATGGGACTATGAACAACATCAAGGACGTGTCCTTGCTCTGGACGAGTCTGCCACCTGCGACCGAAAGTCTTGAAATTAGTCAGAACCACTCTATCTGGGGAGGACATGCTCAAGAACGATACCTGAGCGAGAACTCTTCGCTGCAGAAGGTAGTAGCATTGTCGACTGTTGACTGCCGAGCTCGCATCTCATCCACGGCTAGCCCTACGATTCAACTCACTCAGCCAGAAACTGTGGTCTCGACAGCCCACTGCCGTACTTTCAAGTCACCAGGCCTCTCGCTAGAGGCAGTCCGACAAAAGCCTCTCGAATACAGGGTACAGATCTACTACCTAGTCACTGCGTTGTGCCGATATCCGTGAGCGCGGATGATTCTTCACATACGCAGGACACAGGATGCAGGACGAGAAGCATCTTGTCACTGCAGCTGCTAGGTTCAGCACAGATTGCAGAACTCCAATTCTTCTTTCGGACATAACGACCACTTGCCAATCGAATTTTCTCTCGTTCGCCTTGCGATCAGACCACCAAGGCATGGGTGGTGGTGCAATCGCCTTCAGACGGCGTATCGCTCCGTGAGTTTAGTATAGGTGAGGTAGCATGAGATGTTGCTTGCTTGCTTGCCATCGGAGAAAGTTATCCTTCAGGTCAGGCGAAAAGGTCTAGGATATCGTATTGGATGCACCGCCACTATGCCCTGGAGTACGGCCGATATGGCCTGTACGTTTGGGCAAATCAATCCTGCTAGTCTAGTCAGCACGCCGTCTACAGCTCTGCAGTGTGCAGTATGTAGTATTGTTTGCATGATGCAAAAGCCGGGGTGGAATGAAGAAGGGTGAAGTGGAGGAGCATCTGGGGACAGCCTGGTTGAAGCTCAAGGTGTGGACTAGGTATCCTTGTGAACTTTGCCATTGGATTGAGTGAATGGCGAACTTCTCCGGAAGATTGTGGTGGTGCTTGTTGGACGAACGAAAGGCGGTGATGTCCTGCGAGAAGGATTGTAGTATAGTTTGAAGCTCGATTGGGCAAGAAAATCGGAGGGCTTGCGAAATTTGTTGTTCAGCCTTGATTAAGGAGCGACATAGTTCGTGGGCCATGCTTCTGCTGTGGACAGGCTGTCATTGGGTAGGGCTGCATGAACGAGGAATATGACCAGCGGCGGTCACCAACACATTACCATTTGACTTGACCACGATCAATTGCACGCTGGTCTCGATGTGATATCAAGCCTTCCAACCAAGATTCATCGACCATGACATCGATTCCTTCCATCGTGGGTACAAGACGTTACAACGATTGGAAGCATGGCGAGCGTCAACGCCTCTGCAATTCTCCGAACCATGGCAATGTGGCCAGATGATGGAGATGAAAGGACCTTAGAGTGTACAGAAGGCTGATTTTAACGGATGTAGACCCATGGTCGTCAAAATCTGGTTGGAGGATTGGTGGCTGAGTGTGACATCCACTGTTCGTCTCAATGGATCGTCCGCAACCGACATACCTGCAAGGCGGGCGTTATTGCCATGAGATTCGTTGAACCAAGATTCCGCAACACGAACGATCAACATCGAGGTCCTTAAGACTTATCATGCATGTCACGATATTGTCCTATTGTCCGATATGGTAGTGTTGAGACTGCATTGTAGCAGAAACCATGAGCAGTTCTCACTAAGCTGTGGTGATTCAAGCTATCAAGACAACAGCATCGTGTGCAGGATCGTAACATCTGAGCATATCTCTGCTATTATTATGGACATGAGGTCTTGATAGAGCAGCATGTCGCTAATGTTACCGGCAGTTGTCGGTAATCTAGCAGTTCGCATAGCAATCTATCAGTGTGCTCGTCAACGCCAGGTCTGCATGCGGCAATCTTTCTGATGCCCCTGCGGGCGATCGCAAAACCAGACCATCGTCGACTACAGACGCATTATTACTGCATTGGTTCCGCGCGTGCATTAGCACTTCGTATCATACAGAAGAAACTCAGCATTCTAGTCGAGAAATGCGGCATGAAACCAGAGAACGCCAATCCATCTTCCGACAAATGTCGGTGTACCCAGGAGGCATGGACTCTCAGTTTCCTGGACATCAAGAAACTGGTCGCGCAAATAGGAGAAGGCGTCGAAACGAGGAACGACCTCAATGTCATCAGCCTGCATTGGTTCGCATTTGGTGTGCATACCACGTCGTTTCTTGCCGCGGAGACGGCTGTCAAATCTCCATCCAGGTCGACAGCAATTATGCACAGTGCAGGAGTTTCGTAGCCATGTCAGACCAGTCAAGCGGTGAAGAAATCTCATCTTGCATTGTAGTTTCAAAATCCGGTGTTGACTGTGCATTGGTGGCAGCGCGGGTTCCTGCATCAATGCTGGGCTTGCGCATGTCTGCCTTACGGCTTGCGCCGACCGCTGCAGATTTTGACAACCTGCAACATGACACCTAGATCTCAGGAGTGCATGCATATGTACGCTTCTACCACATTGATAGTGTCGATGGAACTCTTTCGTGTTCCGCGGCTCTTTGAAATGCGAAGACTCCGCGAAGTAAGGTTTTGCTCGTTGCTTCAACAAGTGATGAGATGTGAACAAGACTCGTATGCAGCAGAATATCACGCGTGAACGAGCCGAGGATATCCGATCGATCTTGAATCTGGCAGAGTCAGCTCTGTGACTTTTGAAGTCGCAAATTGCAGCTCTGCATCGTTCCTCTTTCGGACAGTCTTCCATTTCTGGTCTCGACGCTTGCGTTTCGCCAGGCGTATTTGGAAGTAACTCCGAGCTATCGTGTCGTGATCGATGCTCGGTTTCTTTGCCCGAGAAGCTGGTACCCTTGAGAGAGCACTCGAAACAGGGAGCGGAAAGCGGTCAATGCTACAGCCTGGTTGAAGGTGTTCGCAGAGCTGATCATTCCCACAAGCGCGCCTTGCAGGAGCTGTGAGGCGGCCACGTTCAGGTACAGCTTCAGCCTACGATTCGTGCCAACGAGTACGTTTGACTGTTTCGCATCGCGTACCTGCAGCACTATCTTGCTGGTGTATCCCATATACTGGAAGCAGCCTCGCAGCCTCAGCCGGTCCTCGCAGATCGTTGCTGAGTGTTCCATGCCTCATGCCGGTAAAGTGCACCGAGTCGGGAAGGGGTAGGTCCGGCTTGACGGTTTGGAAATAGCGAGAGATGGTGATCGCGGTGTCACAAAATAGAAATGTGCCTATCACATTAAGAGATTCAAGAGGAAAGTGTTTCAATTCCCTTACCTGCCGTCGTCATGACCGTTGAACGAGAGCCATGTGACTTTATCAGAAGTAGGACAGCAGTCAAGCCATGCCGTCATGCGGTGCCGTTGTGACCGCAGCAGTTCGACTACTCGACATGAATCGATATGTGTTTGATCGGCCGAGGTATTGACAAATGCTCAGCACAGTCAGAGCGAATTCAGCTGGAGGTAAGTCGAGCCTCAATTGCTCATGTCAACCAAGCCGTTGGTATGTTTGAAGATTGCAGTAGTAGCCGGAGCCTCCATAAGCCTTTGGCCACTTTGTTTGATGTTCAGACGATCAAACTCGCGCTCTTGCCCTTAGCACGTGTTTTGGTGCCCAAAGTGGCGGGTGTATGCAAGAGTCAGTGTCGCGCATAATTTGTTCCGAGCTCACTTCACCAGCCATGCTGACGGGTAGGATTCTACATTCAGGGACCATGAAGTTGAAGAAACTCAGGAGATACTTTTCCTGTTGCCATTGTGTTGGTGTGGCGAGGTCAATGCCTGTGTTGACGCCCAAGTCTTAAGTGGGAAGTTCTATTGCAGCGAAGCCAGGTCGATGAAACTTCGAGTCAGCACACCGCGATGTTTGGTGTTGCCAGCGAAGAAGACCATGCCGAAGAGGGTGGCATTGTTCGAATCCTGTATTTCTTTGGTCGGCGGCTCTCCAGAAGTTGAAATGGATTGTCCGAGAGGCGAGTCAGTTGTGCCATTGCGATACCCGATCGCGTGACACCAGGCCGGAAGCGTCGCACAGCTAGGAAGCTCCTTGTACACCATCGGGACTCGAGTCAGCGGTCTTGTGCTCGGAACATTCGATATTCATTCTATATGGTTTTCGTAGAACAACACAGGTCGATGTGAGAAGCGGTCTCTTTAAAGGCTTTGTGAGGTCCCTGGCATTGGAGTGCGCCGGATGGAGGCGCTGTGCAGAACAGGCCGGCCGCAACGTACATGATGCCATGCCCACTGCCTGCTGGCTGCTTTGCCCTGCATGGTGCAAGAGTACGCTGCCGTGATGTACGAGATTGCGCCGCGCTGCGGAAGCACCTAGCCTCTGAAGCAAGATCCCACCTGTGCATTGAAGATCTGGGGAGTGCTGCTCGAGACTGAGACAAAGAGCTCGGGCAGGGCAGGGCAGGGCAGACAAGACAGGCGAGACAGGCTGAAGACGGAGGAGGTGAGGTCAGTTGGCAGGAACAATGGCATGCCGAGTTGTCTCAGGTTTTCGTGGCAAGGCGACACTAGCTCCTCGCCTGCTGCTCTCTGCGAGACAAGTGTGTTGTACAGGTGGGCAGCCCAGTGAAACTCTTCGATATTGAACGAGAGAGGCCTCGTTTGCAGCGAGGTCCAATCAAAAAGATGGAGCGCAAGCAAGAACTGGCGGTGAGAAGTGACCCCGCCGCGATCGACAAGCTGGACCTGGTGGATGCTTTTTCACCATGCCGGCACCTCGTGCACAACAAGGTGCAGAGGCGGATATGCCACGGCCACTGCCACGATTGATGAGAGGATTACCGAAGCGCAAATCCGTTGACGTAGTGCAAAAGTGTTTCACAATTGAGCTCTCCTCTCCTCTTCAGGCTTCAGGCAAGAGCGCACACCTATAGGACGAGGTGGAGGCCATATGCTGCAACATCCTGGAATGCTTGTGCGACTGCACGCCGAGTGTGGCGCTTTTTAAGGTTGCCTAGACTGCCCACACTTGTCGACGTGGCCGGCTGCCATTCGAAAGGCGTTTGGCAGTGTGGTTCGCCGGGGCCATTTCGCTTTCGCGGCACCCCGGGACGTGATATTCTTTTCGCCCTCGGGGTCGACGACCTGGCAAACTCCGGTAGCGACCAGGCAGCTCCACCTCAATCAATGTGTCTGCGCTGGCTCGACAGACAGGCATCACGACAAATTGCACGTCGTGTTGGGGCGCGAGCGAGCCGGGAAGAGAGCTCGAACTATTTTCTTGCGTGCTGCTGTTATCGGCGTTGGCCTCAGCGTTGACTACGGTTTAGAGCCATGCTGCATCACATGCATCGCGGATGCAGGTGTTGCTAGCTCCCGCGTCTTCTCCAACGGGATCCGCTCTACTTCCCGCGATTGTGCATGATGGGGATCTCTGCTGATGTTTCGACTGTGATGTTTCGCTGGCAGATCGCGTGAACAATGACATTGCTCTCTGGCAGCGCGCCTGACGAGCATCGCGTCGCCCTTCTGCTCCGTGCCTCTTGTGGCCGGACAGGAGGAGCGAGAGCCATTCCTTCGGGCCAGTGATTCGTTTCTGGCTCTATTTCCAGAGGAGCGAGAGCCTTGTCGGTGTGACATGGGTAGCTGGATTAGCGAAGGCAGAGATGACTGGCAGATAGCGCCACTCCCACATAGAGAGCGGACCGATACCAGGGCCATGAGCCAATCGCACGGGGCATTGTGCTGCTCGAGGCGGCGGCTCTCAATTTTCCTGCCAGCCCACGCAGCCGCCATCCACTCGGCGGGCTGACTCAAGTGAGGGCTTGCAACGTGTGCAGCCAGCGGAGCCAGCCAGCGAAGCGTAGGCGCTGGCTTGCGGAAGAAAGCGTTGGGTCTGATGCTAGCGATCTCAGTGAGAATTGAGGCCCGTGCTGGCCTGTTTCGTCCGCGCCCGGCTCCCATTCCCATTATTGTGCGAGTAACGTCGAGAGGACAACGACTCATTCGGTCCCGAGAGGGCAGGACAGCAGTCACAACGTTCACGTAGTTCTTACAATAACGTTGGGCTAGCCGGCGAGCCAAGGCCGGAGTGTGTTTTGATCGTGCGAGCGCTAGCCGGAAGAAAGTAGTGAAGCGGCTTGATTTTGTTAGAACTTTAGCAGCAGCAGCTGGCGATACCGATATCAATCGTGACTATCGTGATCCCGCTGTGGCTGTCGCTGAACCAACGCCGCACTTCCGGATCGCATCATCACTCGCAGAGCTTCTCTGGCGCGGACTCCGGGCGTCTGCTTCCCTGCGATCGAGCAGGCGTGGTAGATGGTTCAGGGCAGGACTACGATAGCATTCACCCAGAAAATCATCCGAACAGCACATTGTTCACTTCTTCTTCAGGATAGTCGCGATTGACCGTCAGCCGTGCCGCCCATCAACAGATCAGTTGTCGCAGAGTGAGCAGCAGCGAGCCCTGGGCGCAGGAGCGGAGCGGAGCGCCGATCAGCAGTGTGAGCTGCATTCCAACCGACGCAACCTGGCCAGCCACCCACTGGCAAGTTCCCCACCTGCGGCTACAGCAGCGATCCCTGCACCGTCGTTGGCCTTGCGCTCTCCATTAGAATCCTCGTGTCTCAGCAAAACCGAACAAGCCCTTTCGCCGCTCTAAAAGCTGCAGCAGTCTGCAGTCTGCGGTTACCAGCCTGTCCAGTCCAGTGCCTATCTGCGTACTGTACGTTGCCTGCTACGGCCACCAGCAACCCGCCAGAACCCGCTCAGCCAAACCAAACGCGCTCTGCCTGCCACTGCTGCAGCTCAGACACCAGCTTCACTTCACCACTGGCGCCCAGCACAGCTGCCAGCTCCAGCTCCACGAGGTGTCGCATTCTCCCTTGCATCTTTGTTGCGTGTGAGAGCAGAAACCGCGCAACGGCCCGCCCTCACGCAGCTCATCGCACATCGGCATCGCATCGCATTGCACCACCTACCTACTACTCGCCAGTGGCAGCAGCAGCATTAACAGCAGCGCGGCCATTGTTGTTGTGGTGCTGCAGCTGTGACGGCTGGTCTGGTCTGGTCTGGTCGATTCGATTTGGCTGTCCTGCACTGCGAGCAACTGATCCTTGCGCGCGCACCTCACCATCCACACCTCTGCTGCAGCGTGTTTCTGCACCGGTGCCTGGTCTGCAGCGTCCAGCGCACTGTACCTGACTGCCGCTGCAAACGAGGACGTGCCGCGCGCGCGAAACACCGCTACACGCGCTCAACCATCGCCACCCAGCATCTCACGCAGCTTGACGGTACACACACTCCAGCATCGCATCCAGCATCGTCCACAAGCAGCAGCACCGCGCTTCCCTCACGCTCGCTCGCCCGGCTCAAAACATCACTTCAGGTACGTGCCCGCTCACTCTTTTTCTTCCTCGCCGGCCAGGCTCCACTCTGCCCACCTCCTCTCGCCTTTGCCCGTCCGATGCGGTTTAGCGCCGCTAGATACCTGTGCGCACGCAGGCTGGCTCGTCTCCCGCCAGCCGTGCTGCACGTCCTGTCCTGCACGTCCTGCACGCTGCTGGCTTAGCCGGGCTCTAGCTTCCAACCACCCAGCCTCCGCAGTCTTTCTACTCCAAGCTCCCCGCTGTCCTTCCTCGCGAACCGCTGCTCACTCTGCATGCATTGCATTTCCTAGAGCACCGGGTGCGTCTGTAGTCGCCGTCGTGCAGTGCTCCCGCTGCTAATACACGGTGCTCACCAACTTCATCTCGAACACATCGCTGACTTGGGTGCGCATGTAGGTCAGTCAGTGTCAGTGGACGGCCCCCATTGATCACGACCCACGACCTGTTACGACTGTTACGACCTAACGAATCCTTGCATTAACGACTTCTTTGGCGTCTGTCACTGCAGTGCTTTTGCTTCTGGATCCTGGGCGTCATTGTTAGCAGCGAGCATCATAGACGACATCAGTTCGCCTTTTGCGCCGGCCAATTCACGACAATTAACGGAAACGACACCACTGCTTGACGACGACATCTGACCTCACGAAGCCATCTTTTGCGCCCATCTACTGGCACGACAGCCTATTCACGTCCAGTGAGGCTATTACCAACGACGGCAACGACCACATCGCGACGTACGCCTAATCTCGTGACGCATTGAGCTCGGCTTCTTCGTCGAGTTTCTGTTGCTTCACGACAACCGTAAAGCTGGCGCTGCCACCGTTGTCCCACTTTCAAGCCCGAGGAAACGATAGTCAGTGGACTTCAGCTTCGTTTGTGCCGCAGAGCTCGTTCGGAGATCGCGCACCGTTCTCCCAGGACGCTCAGCAGCAGCATCAACAGAAGACGAGCGCTTCGTCCGTAGGATCGTCGCCTCGGGCTGGTTCGTCCAGTGGTAATTCCATTGGCAATCAGTCTTACGACTCCAACACGTCCTTCGCACCTTCCGTGGACGGCAGCAAGCCCGGCGAGTTTCAGACTCCGTCTCCACGCTCGGCAATTCCAACGTCTGCGCACTCCCGTACGCATTCGCATCCATTTCCTCCACAACATTATCCAGCAATGAACCAACCCCAACCTCACATGGACGGCTACGGCCAACCAGCGCCTCCTCCGGCAGGCATGCCACAGTACTCCAACTATGGCCAGCCGCAAGCTCTGCAACCCGCCACGCACAACTATGCGCCTCAAGCTTACCAACAGTACTCATACAGCACAATGCCACCCATGTCTGCGGGTCATCCCGTGACTTCCTCGATGGCTGGACCCATGGTTCCACAAAACTCACTTCCTCTGCCAACAATGCAGTCGAACGCCGGACCACCTTCTGCTGGCGGCGGTCAGCAATTTCAGCAGTCATTTGACACCACCGGCCAGATCGCACCACCGGGCATGAAGCCTCGAGTCACTGCGACGTTGTGGGAAGACGAAGGCAGCTTGTGCTTCCAGGTTGAGGCCAATGGTGTTTGTGTTGCGCGACGTGAGGACAACCACATGATCAACGGCACCAAGCTTCTCAATGTTGCTGGTATGACTCGAGGTCGTCGCGATGGCATCCTCAAGAGCGAGAAGACGCGTCACGTTGTCAAGATTGGTCCAATGCATCTCAAGGGTGTTTGGTGAGTACTGATTGTGTGGTCATCATTGATGGTATACTAACAGCTGCAGGATTCCCTTCGACCGTGCGCTGGACTTCGCCAACAAGGAGAAAATCACCGAGCTCTTGTATCCTCTATTTGTTCACAACATTGGTGCCCTGCTCTACCACCCCACGAACCAAGCGCGTCAAAGCATTGGCAATGCCGCCATGGCAGCGCGACGAGATCCAGGGCAACAGCAAGACTACATGCGTACTCCACAAGGCACGCAGCCACCTGCTCTTACCCATCATCACTCGATGTCGAATCCAATCGGTGCCAGCGTTCCACAGCCGCCGCACTCGATTGCGCCTCACCCTGCTTCGGGCAGACCAGGTCTTGATCGAGCCCATACGTTCCCGACTCCGCCAACCAGCGCTTCGAGCTTGACGATGGGCATGGGCAATGCAGGAAGCTCATACGAGTATGGTGGAGCAGGTGCTCCAATTCAATCAGGTCAGCCTCTTTCCATTGACACTAGCATGTCTGCAAGAACTGTACCAACAACCCCCTTAGCTGCACCTTCTCCTGGCCACTCACAAGGTATCCCTCAATACCAGACCAGCCAGCCGCCATACCAAAGCCAGCCATATTCTGCGCCTGGCTCGTACAGCTCGCAGTACGGCCAGCAACCTGCTGGCATGAACCGCGGCTATAGTGGCATGCAAGCCAGCCCTGGCGGTGTCAAGACCGAGATGGGTCCACCAGCACGCGCTGGCGCTGAAAACGAGCATGGCGAGAGCAAGCCTCACGATGGCTACAACAGCCACCAGGATGCTGATGGAGAGCATGAGGGTGAATATACCCACACTAGTGCGTCTTATGACGCCAGACGACAATCATACAATTACAAGCCTAACGCAGCACCAGGACCCATGCACTCGGCTCATCCTCAGATTTCGCCTGAGATGACACACTCGCCGCATCAGAACGGAGCGCCGAGCTCTGCAACGCCACGAACGACGAGTACCTATACTGGCTACAATGATACTCCTCAGCGACCAACCCAGCTGCCATCGAGCAACTTGAACTATGTTATGAGCAACGATGCTCGAGCTGGCGCGCCGAACGGCCATGATTCTGGATATCAGTCTGGTTATCATCCAGCGCCTCAGTATCCTGCTGTCAATGGCGTGCTCAACGCCAACAACAAGCGAGTGCGCGAAGCCGATGATCAAGAGGACCCATACAACAGGCCAGGCAGTGCCGCCGACAACCTCAAGAGACAGCGCACCGATCCCACCATGGCCCCTCGTCCGATCAGCCAGCCTCAGTCTGTCAAAGCCGGCGGCATGAGAAGGTAACGACCACGTAATTCGAGATCTCACGGCCGTACGACTTTTTCACGACAGCGCACACGATGAGGGTTGCGCCAGTATCAACCTTTTTTCTTTCTTATGTTCACCCACGTCGCCAATTGTACTTTCACCGGACTTTACGATTCATGACCACGACACTAAACCGGAACTCACGATGAACCATGACCGGGATATCACGGACGAAATACCACATAAACCAGCGTTTTTTATTTACCATTCTGGAACGTCGAAGTTACACCATCAGCGTAATACGGAGACGAACGCGACCGACGGACACTAGATTTGCCTCGACCACGTTTGATTTAGCTTACCTTGCAATTTTCCTTGGTTTTGTTTCCACGACTGTCCGAAGCAGCTTCTCTTCTGTGGGAGAAAAGGAGCGATGACCCTAATACATCAGCATGGGTGCTCTCCGAGTGAAGCTTGAGCTTTGGACTTGATCAGCAACAGCTTATTTTGGAATCTTTCCAGCTTACTGCTTTGGGACGTCTTCTGGAATGAAGTAGATGTGTCAGGGAGAGGGCCAGGATTCTTTCCAGGGATCTATGATTGAGAGGCATGCGTATGAAGATATGGATGCACTACATGAATGTCATGAGCGTGTTCTTGTTGTTGCGTTGGGATGAGTGCGGAAACAGCAAGCGAGCGGCAAAAGAAGGGCTAATATGATGAGATCGCGGCATTGGCATGCTGTGTGATATATGGCCTGAACGAAGCGTGATGATTGTGAGCTGATTAGAAGAGTCGGTAGCTTTTGTGTGCTCTGAAAAAAAGTCGTTTTTCTTTTCTCTGAACCTCTCCATTCTATCTTACCCGGTACCATTCGAGATCGAAACTGACAGCATGCTCCAGTCAAAAGGCAAGCAGTCAATCTGACCTCGTCGTGTGCGTGCGAAAACAACGCCCACGCCCACACGTGGCATAGAACTTTGTAGATCTGCAAGTTACCTATCTCTCAGACTGTCATGGCTTAAGGCTCACGGCTACTAGGAGGGCATAGGCCGCAAACGTTCAGCATCTCACATCCACTTTCCAGGCTCAACGAGTTCAGACAAGGTATCACTACGCCAGACTCGAATCGGCCAGTGCAAAGGATGTACTTATGCCTCAGAAGCCCTGAAGACCTCCCCAGAGACAGAAATAGGTGAAATTGCTTCAACAGGCTCCTGAATCTCTTCATCCGACTTATGCGAAATGCTGGTCTGACATTTGAGAACCAGAGCTTCGGCTATACTAGCCTGGAACCGAGTGTGATTTGGTGATCTGGTGATCAGAAAAAACTTCGAAGGAAAAGGTCGCTTTCAGGTCTAAGCGATACTTGCCTGGAGAAGATGCTTCGTGGTATTATGAAAATTGGCCTACGCCAGGAAGAGCTTAAAGCAAGATGGTAATCGGCCTAAAGACGAGTGGAAAGATAGGCAAAAGTCCTGTCTGGCGAGAGGTGCTCGTGCGGCCTGCAGACTTCATGCCAGCGAAGCAGGGTAAGAATTTCCATTTTCGATTTCTTGTCCTATTTGCACTGAAGCTTTCCTACTTGCATGTGAAGGTAGAGACCCACCCAATTTCGACCTGAAAACTAGCATGTGAAGTAATGAACTCCGCCTGAACTGCCTGCGCCACCCACCAACCATGAACGGCAAGAGTTTGTATTCCTGGCTCTGCTGTCCCGCATGTGCATGAACAGCCCTGGTCGCGTTATATGCATACAGTCAGCATGATGCAAAACTTTCCGAACTCCACTCGCAATATATCGTGCTCGAATTAGACATCCATGCCAAGGAAGACGTAGCGGTCGCTAATGCAGCCTTGGCTGCCGGTCCATGCCTCAAGCATAGTCAGTTCGAATCCGACCCAGTTCAATGACCGCGTGAGATCCTTGAAATCCTCTGAGTCGGCGTTTCGGTCGATGCAGATGACGATGTCGGTGCAGTCGAAGTGATCGCTGCTAGCCAGTTCAAGTAAGGACATGAGTCTGTTGAGATATGTCAGCAAGTGGGATTCATTCATGTGAAGACGGATGGGATTTAAGGCTTACCCTGGCTTCAGATCCATTCCGACAACGTCCTTGTCGAAGAAGATACACATGGTGCGCATGTCTTCTTTCTCTGCGACAAACCCTCTAAACCTTGCGCCTGCCACGTAGTCCCAGATCTCGACATATTCTCTGATCAGTCCCCGCTCCCTCGGATAATTGCGACCATCCGGTGAAGCTGATGGGGTTGGCTGACCGTGCGCGATCGTGGTGCTCTGGGGCGGCTGCGGAATGGGTTTGCTGCCGACATGTGTATTTCGCAAGTCCATCATCAGCGAGTCCTCAAGACCAGCATCCTTCTCAACCAAGAAAGTGGTCTTCAGTGTCTCGCAGAAGAGTCTCTCACACTCTTCCATGATGTGACTAGCGGCGTCCGTCGAACGCTTGCGCTGGCGCAGACTGGGTCGGCCTACGGGCGCAGCGTCCGGGGACGGCGGTGGTGATGGTACGCCTCCTGGAGGGGCCTCAAACCCACCTAGACATATGGCATCAGTATATAGTTCGTTCCTGCATGTGGTTGTCGGCGATGTTGTGCATATACATACCACCCCGCTGCTTGTCCCCCTGGAGTGGAGGAAAAGTGGAAGCCGGTCAGCGCCATGGTGTTGGCGTTGACGGCATATGCGCTGGCCTGGGTGTTGGAGCGGCGCGAAGACTCGGTGCTCGTCTTGCGGGCGAAATTACTACTACTTTTACTACTGTAATTTAACATCGCCATTGCGTCGGTTTGCCACGGTTCCTGCTTGCGAAGGGCTGTTGAGATCGGCTTCGAGGATGTTGAAAGCAGCGGTGATCGCGGTGACGGTGCGTAGGCGTGTGTAGGCGTAGGCGTAGTGAGGATTCTTTGTGTGCGGTGGTGGAAGAGGCGGAGTCGAAGATTCAAGTTGGACGGAGCATTGCGAGCCACCCACCCGTGGTCCGGATCTGCTGGCTTGGCGAGCACGTGTCAGAATTGACCAGTAACAGCGTAGTCTCAGCACACAGACTGCCAAGAGGCTTTCCCAATCTAGTGCGAGCCCCTCTAGTAGTCTAAGGGTCCAAAGTAGGCGTTTATATAGGTGTTATTAAGCTCCTTCTCCTCTACGACGATAACTACTATATAACTAAAACCTATATCGTTCGACTCGTTCCCTTTCCGGCTATCGTCGCTAGGCCTTAGAATTTAAAAATATTATAATATACGTTTAAAAACATTTCTTAAAGTCGCTATCCGACCGAATCCGAATCCGAAAAAATTATTACGAAAGACTACTCCTTTACGAGTTTTTCGAATTTCGAAATTTTAGAAAAGCGAAATTTTCGGGATCTTAGGTATCTATAATTACTAGGAATTAATTTAAAGTATTCTAAGTGCTATGTTTTTACGACCGTAAAAAGAGTAAAACCTTAAACCTTAAAGCTCTATAATATAGCGCTTTTACTATATTGCGACCCTTAGACTACGGGGAGACTACGCACGGGCCTTTGTCTCCCACCGTGGTTCTGACTTCTGAGACTAGTAACAGCGAGTATCTTCGCTTTGTCTCCCCACAAACTTTCGCCTTCAAACATCACACGCCGCGGCATCCCAGCCAGTCGAAATGAACTTCCGCACCATACGCGCAGCATCGCTCTCCGACGATGGTGTGAATCCTAGGTCTTTGTCCTACCGGCGAGACACGCAGCGGTGTAGATGTACACATGCTCAGCAATATCACAGTGTTGTTCAGAGTGATCACGACGATTTTCCTGCTCTGCAGACGGATGAACAACAGCCCTGCTGCAGTCTGTGGAACCATAGCTCAGATGCTCTTAGACCGAAGTTCTGAGGAGAAGGCAATGTCTACATGAAGCCGCCGAAGCATTTCCGTGCTGTGGAGATGGACGGGCGCCGACACGCACACAGTAACTAGAACAAAGTTGCCAAATGGACGACACCCTTTAGCTTCCAGACATGTTGGCCAGCATCAGCCTGAGCAGAGCCGTTTTTGAATGATGTGGAACAAGGCTTAACACATTAGCAGAGTTGGGCGCGAGAACCAATTCATCTAACATCTGTCCCGTGGTGCACGCTTTGCAGTATCACATATCAAAGCAATGCCATGTTGATCGCTCGAAGGCTGGAGAATGAGAGGAACTGCTTGAGTTTTCGAGACTACTGCCCATGTGTCAGATACTGCCATTGCTACTGCTGTCACAGTCCATACCCACCCGCTACTTGCCACTTCTGCCACGGAAAGTGCCAGTGCATCAATTGCTACTTCCTTCCCAGGTTGGATGATTCTCTGTACTCTTGACCGACAACACTAGAATCTCGACACTCCACCAATATCTCATCCATAGCGTCTTTATCCTTACCGTCTGCTGCAAGCATGAGACATGCCGTTTGTTAGCATCCGCAAGCGACAGTCTCGTTTATTTGGCAGCCGACCCGATCCCGATAATCTTCTCCCAACTCCCTTGGTTGCAGCAACCGCAAGAAGTCCACCTCCAGCCCGAAAGCCTTGGACGAACACGCTTAGAAGTTTGCGAAGATCAGTGTCCGGCATCCTTGAAAGATTCAGACCTCATAGCAGTGAGTGTCTTTATCTTTCTCCCCAGGTGCCCGAGTCGTCGCATATTCATTATGGTCAAGACGGCTGTAAGTAATTATAGACTGTCGCTGACTTCTGGCAGTCACACGGTTGGATATGGACGGCACGTCTGAGCCAAACCATCGAACAGCGACTCCGCCGCCTTCAGTCATGGTCGGAAGCGAAGCTTTGCATGTCAGTCGGTCTCGAGGGCAGCTGCAGTCCACTTCTCGTAATGAGCAGCTCGTTCCGCAAAGAAAGCGCTCTGTTCGCTTCGAAGGTTTCTCGCAAAGTCAATTCGATGGACAAATCTCAGATGAGCCTGTGACGCCGCCTGAGCCGAAGAGGAGATCACGAGGCTCACACTCCACCAGCAAGAGCCTGGAAGCGCTGGCTGCAAAGCTGAAGCTGGACACTGCAACTTCTACAGTGGTCCGTCGCTCCAGTTCCAAGAAGAAGCCCAATGTGCCGTACATCCACACGAACCTCGATGGGATGAACGGAAATGCGCGAGAAGCAGAAGAAACGCCCGCACCAAGCTTCAGCTCCTCTTCATCTCCTTCCTCTCGAGGTGCCAATGCAGGGTAGTCCCCAGACAGTGGTACAGCTTCAACAGCAGCAACCTCTTGGACAACCTCACCAAAGTCGTCCGGCTCACGCAATAAACGTGCTACTCCAGAAGATTGCCAGAAGGACAGCAAGAGTGGTGGCACAGGAGAAGAGAACATCTTGCCGGTCATTGAAGAAGACAGTGGGCGCTTCTTGCTCATACCGGTACAAGAGACCTTGGTTGACATCCAGCCTTCCGTAACGACAGTAGAGAATGCCGCGGCGGCAAAGTGCGCTCTGGAAACCCACTTTTACGACCTGATGATAGAACCACACTCGCCCCGATCGATTCGGCGAAAGAAGTTTGAGAAGAAACTTAACGAGATGTGTATGCCTCACGACGAGCGTGTGCTTGCCTAGCAGCAATGGAACACGTCCGAAAGTGATCATCTCCGCCAGATGCGCGTGCTGAAGTCGACGGCCCTGCAGCGTCACGAAGTCAAAGGTATCTCAATCGCTGGCTTCGACAGCATTCGTGTCCTCGGCAAAGGCAGCTTTGGCGTTGTTCGTCTCGTCACAGAGCGAACTTCGAATGCTAATGAGGGAACCACCTCTGACGAGAATGACGGCATACGTGAGACCATCAACAAGATGGAGCGCAACTTCTCTCACTCCGATGGCACTGCCAAGCGCAATCTCCCACAGGGTAAGCCGCTCCATGATGTTTTCGCTATGAAAGTGATTCGCAAATCGGAGATGCTGCGCGCTTGCCAGGAAGGCCATCTGCGTGCCGAGCGCGACTTCTTGGTGGCCGCCGAGGGCTCTCGATGGGTCGTGCCTCTCATTGCCAGTTTCCAGGACAACACGAATCTATATCTCGTCATGGAATACATGATTGGCGGAGACTTTCTAGGTCTTCTTTTGCGCGAAGATGTGCTTGAGGAGGAAGTCGCCAGATGGTACGTTGCTGAAATGATCCTCTGCATTGAAGAGGCCCACAAGATGAAATGGATTCATCGCGATGTCAAGCCGGACAACTTTCTGATCAGCGCTTCTGGCCACCTCAAGATCTCTGACTTTGGTCTTGCCTTCAATGGTCACTGGGCTCACAGCCAGACTTACTACAACAGTCAGCGCGAGTCGCTTCTGGACAGAATTGGCATCAAGATCACTGGAGACGACCAGGATGTTATCGATGAGCAAGAGATGCGAGAAGAGGCGGCTACGTCTCCGCAGAGATCGCCACGTTCGAAAGTGGATGTGGAGGAAAGCGCTCATCGCGAAGGACTGCTAAACTGGCGTAATCGTCTTGAACGGCGCAAGCTAGCTCGCAGTGTTGTTGGCACAAGCCAATACATGGCGCCAGAAGTCATCATGGGCCAGCCCTACGATGGACGCTGCGATTAGTGGAGCATCGGCATCATCCTGTATGAGTGTCTCTATGGACGCACGCCTTTCTACTGCGACAATCGCCAGAAGACGAAAGAGAGCATTGTGCACCATCATTCCACACTGCAATTTCCGAGCAATGAACGTTGGTCGAGGCCTGCTTCGGAGTCGCGACGACAGCTGCCTCCACCAAGCAGCATCGTAGTGGATCTTCTCCAAAACATCCTCACGGACAAAGAATTGCGCCTCAGCTCGAGGCAGTATCGTCATACCGAACACAGACTCGGCCGTCGTATGTCACGAGACTCAATCACACCCGGTCCACTGGCTCGCCATGTCTTTGCAAATGACGCCGAGGAGATCAAATCGCATCGCTTCTTCCATGGAATACAGTGGACGCAGCTACACCTCATGTCGCCACCTTTCATCCCTCGTGTCAAAGAGAATCAGTCTATCACCAAGTACTTCGAGGAAGAGAAGGACATTGTGACCTCCGACAGCTCAAGCTTCGTCTCTGCACAGGAGAATATTGATTCTGATGCCGACATTGACTCCGAAGAGGTTGCTAAAATTCTCGGACCGCATCTACAGAAGTGGAGAGCTGAGCGAATTGCCAAAGAGAAGTGGCTCATTGGCATTGATGATTGTGAAGATGGTGAGCTGCAACGCATCAAGGAGCACTTTGGTGCGGGCTACGAGGAGTGGAAGGCTAGAAGGATGGTGGACATTGCGCAATTGCGGATCGGAAAGGGCATTGAACCTGACTGGCCACATGGGAAGAAGAAGGGTAAGGAAAAGAAAAGACCAAGGTATGCTTGATGTGGCCTTGATCACTGATGGCCTTTACTGATATGTTCTGTGCGCACAGGGACAAGATGTTGAGAGATCCACTCGTGGGTCGAAAAGCTATGGAGTTGAGAAAGAAGAAAGCTTTCTTCGGATACACTTATCGTCGACCTAAGCCGGTGTATCTTGCGGGAAGTTTAGGGAGGAGCAGGAGGAACGGTATCTCTAGACCTACAATTTTGCCGATTGCTCATGAGGAGACTTCGGCAGCTGTGAGCACTGCGCTTTGAAGTGTGATGCTTTTGTACACCTAGGTTTTCGAATCATTGCAGATTTTCTCCGAGCTCGCACTTTTTCTCAATTGAATTAAATTCTGAGTGATGTTGTCGCAAATAATGCCCGCTAAGTGTCGTCTATCTGTATCCATTCCACGCTGAGAACGCTTGTTGCCGATGAGTCTGACGCGAAGATGTAGAGACGAAGTTTCTCAGTCGATGCATGCTCATCTCGCCTTCCCTTGATTGGGCGCACTATCCGCTCGCTGTCTCACAATGCGATGTCGACTTAGCAGCTGAGAGATGACGAAGTGACTGACATCCTCGTCACTCCAGTAACTCAAATGACTGGCAATGGCAGCAATGAAGTTGATATCAAATGCGCCTTCTTGGATAGCATAGTCCACACGACCATTGCTGTTGAGTCTCCGCACTTTCTCTTCCTCTTTCCTCAGCTTCTTGCCTCGCTCTTCGGCATCAGCCCACTCTGGTATACCCTTCACAGCACCAGCGCCGAGATCCCGAGTCTCAGCATCACTTTGAGCAGATTTACGTCTCTTCTCGAAATTACCGTAGAGTGTGGTGAGCTCGTTGTCGATCAAGGTTGGAGGATGTTGTTTGCTCTCGGAAGCTGCTTGGGCATCTGCTGCAAGACGACTGATTTTGTCTTCGCCGATCTTCTTGATCTCGGTGCCTTCAGCTGGTAGTGGGGCGGTTGGAATGACCCCAGCGGCCACATTGGTCCCAGCACCTGCTGAGTTACTAGATATACCTGGTGCGGATCGAGAAAGTGGTCCACTACTTTTACTGGCAGCCTTCAAGTCCGCTGCAGCTTTCGTAGGCTCTGAGCCGTACCCAAGACCGCGAGTGAGCAAGCTGGACGCCATGCTTGTCCACATACTGCTCACGCTCTGACCAACACGAGCTCCTATGCCCGTGAGTCCTTGAGTGCTAGGTGCGCCAAATATGCCTCGCTTGGTGTAAGGCAAAGGCTGAGGCTTGAGCTGAGCCATTGCAGGAGAAATTAATGGTTCGATGCGGTAGGAGATGGGATCCGTGGGATGGAAGATATTGAAGATCTGAGCGCACTTGGGTCGTGCTAACGGATTTTCGCCTGGGACGTCCGGAGGCTCGGAGTCCTTTGAAGGTTTCTTCTTCGATGCTGAGCCAAGCATAGGATCTTCCATTTCGCCTAGACTGCTTCTTGCACGATCGCGTCCTCCAGCCGGCGTGCGGGCAACAATTGTACGCCCGTTCAGCATTTGAAAGAGCCCAATAGGCGAACCAAGTGCATAGAAATCCTCGACGGGGAAGTCAAGGTTCATCTTATCCACGCCTTTGCGGCGCGGTGCAGGCTGCTGATCCTGTCTGCAAAGAATGTCGAACATGATGGCAGAACCCAGCGAGTGACCTATCAAGCTGATCTTGCCATTGAAATTTGGGTTGCGTTCCATGAACAAATGGTAGATACGGTTCAGCTCGTTCAGCACGATCATAGAAATGTGATCTTTGTATGCCGGCGAGTCGTAAAGAAGAATGTCCAGAGCCAAGTCGGTGATCATGTCTCTTGCGAAGGGAACGCCATCTACAGTGATATCTTCCAGGCTTGGATAGTCTTCTTCATCTATCTCACTATCACCGAGGTCATGTTCCTTTCGATTGTGTCTAAGGCCTTGGTTCGGAAAATCGAGCTTCTGCCGCCAGCATATCGGGAGCACTTGAACGCGACTGTTGACAGAATCGGACCCTTCAAGCTCCTGATTCAGAGCGCGCAGATCGGGCGAATCAGCATATACGGCCTTGATGGTTTTTCGAAAGGTGTTCACATCATGCACGAAGTTGACGCTCTCCACGCGGTGGGTCAGGCGCTGTCCAATACCATGCGTAACCAAGATCAGGTGCTCGATATCACGGCCCTGGTCATCGTCCTCGGTGTCACGATAGTCATCCTCAATCTCACGTTCGTCACGGCGTCGAGCCTCCTCTTCCAGTCTAGCGGGATCATCTCCATGAGTAGGGTCTTCCAGAAGAGCTGACATCTGCCTTTGCAGCGTCTGTCTCTTGGTCTCCGACGAAGTGGCACGCTCAGCACGGCTCTCTTCCACATTCTCGCCCTCGCTGAGCTCTTGTTCTTTCGGCAAATATGGTTCGTCCCTTGTATTCGTAGTTGGCGCTTCCTTTTCGTCCTTCTTCGCAATAGGATTAGTCCAACCTCGAGTCAATTTGACGCCTGCGAAATGACCAACACCGCCAAAACCTCTTCTCACAGTCGAATTGATTCGCGACCATGCGTCATCAGTCATCAACCACGCAGTCTTCCCATCCTGATAAGTGACAACACTATTCATGTGCTGGCCGAAGAGTCGATAAGTGCTCTGTACTTGCTCTTTGTCGACAATGTCAACGGCTTGGGTAGCTTGAGCTGCTTGCAATTCGGCTTTCTTCCGCAAGTCTGCACTAGAACCTTTCTGAGACACTGGTTGTGAAGCTGTATTCTCTTCTTCCTCGCCTGGAGCCCACGACTTGGGCCTCAAACGTGGTTGCGACGTCGATCGTGGTTTGGGCTCTGACTTCTGTGCGGAAGGCAATCTCCATGCTTTGACCTTCAGATATCCTTCCTCAAGTTGTGCTGCCAAATTTTCATCGCAAGGCTTCTGTTCACTGCCTTCTTGGTAGAACCATGTTCCTCTGCGCACATCGTAGACCGGACCAAGCCAATAAGCGGGTGCAAGTTCTCGCTGCTCGACATCCACGTCGAACAGGTAATCCTCGTTGACTGGTATCTTAGCTTCTTTCTTGCCCTGCTTGCTATCTGCCCTGCCTTGTCCAAGATCACCACTCCGTGCTTGTGTGCGCTCCGCCTCGTCTTCTTGTTCCAACAGCTTCTGAAATGCGATCTCAATTGCCTTTGAGTCTCGAGTGGAGAATGCAGCATATTTCTTAGGCTGTCCTGGTGGCTTCTCCTCTTTGATCTTCTTGAATGTCAGATGAGGCTTGCGCTTGGGAATGTCTACGGCATGGAACCATTGCGGTCGTAGATGAGGACAGTCTCGAGGATACTTCCGCAGACTTAATCTATGCCTATTGCTCACAACATGATCTGCTCCTTTCTGTTGCTGCAGTAAGCCGGTCTCCGTCGGCTCTCCTGCAGTCCCTTTACTCGGCGGTATGCTTGGACTTCGACTCCAAGGCGATAACTTCGCAAGATAGCTCCGACCATCAGCCTCCTGCTGGTTGGCCATGGTCTTGCCAGGTGCTTTCGCCCATTGGCCTTCGTATTTGCTGAGCCAGACTGCACGTCTCGAGCTCGATTCGCTTTCGCCTGCAGCCCAAGGGAAATTCCTCCTGATATACTGCGCCCAACTGGAGATACGTGGAAGGCGAGCCAACTTGAAAAGATTGGAGCATTAACGGGTCGACCGTGTTTTGCAAGCCTACCACCTGTCACTCCCACGTTGCAGGTTTCAGAACAAGCTAAGCTTTCTTTGCAGCAGACTCGATTGCAAGGGGATAACTCGCTTATCTGTGAAGTAATTCGAAGATAAGGCGGGCAGGTATCAGGAGGAAGATGGAAGCAGCTGGCCAAACCAATAATCAAGGAATGTGAAGTGAATGAGTGACTTTGGGGTCTGGCTGGTTGGTACGCGTTCATCAGGGCGCTCGACGTCACGCAACACAAGCTTTGGCTTGTGCCTGGTGACCTGCCGATCTCCAATTTCTCTCAATCTTTTCCGCTTCCTCCACGGTACGCCAACATCTGTCCACGAGACACATCATGGCTACTATAATTGCCATGCTCGTCTCTCGTGTGACTTCATCATTGTGGTTCATCTAGAGAGCTGACAGAGAACAGATCATCATTCCCACTCTTCATCCACAATGGCCTCAGACACCGGCAAGACCGCAGAACATGCGCACATCGAGCAGATCATGCAGAGCAGGGTACTGAAGAACGGAATCTACAAGTTCTTGCTCTCTGATGTGCGGATCACCTCTGCATCCAAAGGCGAGGTTGTCGCGCGTCTGCTTCTGTCTGAGAACCACATCAACAGCCAAGGTGGCATCCACGGCTCCGTGTCTGCCACCATAGTGGACTGGATAGGTGGTATGGCTATTGCGTCTTGGGACTTTCGTAATGGCACTGGGGTCTCAATCGACATCCACGTCACCTACCAGTCCAGCGCAAAGGCTGGTGAAGAGATCGAGATTGAAGGTATCGCAGAGCGCGTGGGCGGCAATCTCGCCTTTACGAAGGTGGGCATCTACAAGGTGGAAGATGGAAAGAGAGGCAAGATCGTCGCCACTGGTACACATACCAAGTTCGTCAAGGGTACTGAGCCCAAGAAGGTGGAAGCATCAACAAGCTAGATGCTGTCGGGCGCCCTTGCAAAGGATTATCCTCCATGCAACCCATACATATCGCTGACTTTCATCGCGCACCTTAACTCATGGAGCATCGATTCACTCTTTCAGCGAAGAAAAACGTCTACGAGCTTTAGAACCCGCCGGTGAGCTTCAGCATTGAGCCAGCGGGAATTATGAATAGACTACAGACATTATGAAACAAGATAGATGGCATCCAGAAGTGGTATACAACATTTGATTGCAGCGTTTCCACCTGGCTATAGCGTGGAGCGTTGAACTGAACGTTCCTCAGATCCAGCATATCAGGGAAGTTTTGGCTGGCTGGGCAAGTCAGTCGGACTTTCAAATCCCGGCTTCACATCGTCACCAAAGAATCCCGGTCTTAACAGAGACCGACACAAAAAATCGGACAATACGATAGTGTGAGCTCTGGTCGAGAGCTAGCAACCGGAGTATATGAGCAAGATTTGGACTTGGTAATCTCGAGATTTCCCACCGTCACACGCTGCTGCTGAGCATCACAAGTAAAGTCTACTGTATAACCAACGCTTACAAGCCTAGAGAGTCTTGAACCTTGCTCATCGCGTCAGCAACCATGAGCACAGCAAAGCAACTTGTGCCTGTGGCAGCTCTACTAGGCCTATCAAGTGCATCCTTTCTGACGGGTATGATTGCC
This sequence comes from Pseudocercospora cruenta, assembly GCA_013365205.1. Lineage (NCBI taxonomy): Eukaryota > Fungi > Ascomycota > Dothideomycetes > Mycosphaerellales > Mycosphaerellaceae > Pseudocercospora > Pseudocercospora cruenta. Next base: position 34,161 of record JAASFE010004198.1, read on the forward strand.
AGTCACCTGTGTGACCCGCTACGAAGAATGCCAGGCTAATGACAGACCAGCATACATCACGTCCTTCACCATAGTCACAGTGCCGGCCTTAGAAGCAGCCGCAGAAGACATCCCAGCAAGAACACTTGCAAAACAATGGCAGAAAGCCTACCAACTCGGTAAAGGAGCAGCACCTCCAGTCGCCATCACTGCTGCTAGCTGTTTCGCTTTCCTTGCATATCAGAGTACAAAAATGTGCCCAAACGAGAGCCTGAGGACATTTGGTACTGACTGATTATGCAGCTCGATCCCTATCAGGCAGCCTTGCCATCTCACCTTCTGCCCTATACACTGCGGCAGCAGTCTTGGCACCTAGCATCGTGCCATTCACGATCTTGGTGATGGGCCCTTCGATGCTCAGGCCTTTGGGAGCAAAAGCGGATGGGATGGGCACTGCACCATCGGATGCTGAGACCAAGAAGTTGATCAAGACTTGGGCTGGTCAGAACGAGATAAGGGCGCTATTAGCAGGTATCAGCGCCACTTTGAGTGCTGTTGCAATTTACGCTCAGATAGAGTAGAACCTTGAATCTACGTCGATTCACTCAACCTTAGAGTGGAAGATGTTGCATGAACGTACGTGACAGTTTCTGTAGCTTCGAGAAGTCGGGTGGTGGAAGGAACTTGTACCTCATCAAAATTTGACGCCCTTCCCTCCCGCATTTCATGACCCCTCGGAAGCTCCTTCTCGCGCCAAGCTTTCTCCCGCGTTCCCGCACACCTGCTGCAATTTGAGAACAACGTCGTTGACTGGAAGTGCGACACCACAGTCACCGCCCAACGACACATCACCGGAGCAATACCGCCAAGATGGTAAGAAATGATCCATACCGTACCCACGAATGCAGCGCCGCTCTCGAGTTCGCGATGAAGCAACAAATGGGAACGAACGATGGAGGCATAGCGGAGGCAAATGCTCTGGAGGAGGCTGCGCTGAGTGCTTGAATGCACAAAGCCAGCGGGACAGTGTCTACAGGCATTACGAGCAGTTGAGAACTTGTGCTGCTGCTAGCGATGAGACTTGCCATGCATTCATGGCGGAAAAGAGCAATGTAGAGGGGGAGGAGCGGAGAGCGGCGCGGCATCTGGAATACTCGCACTTTTCGTGGTCAGCATACTGACTGCATCTTCTTCAGGTGAACGTACCAAAGACTCGCCGCACATACTGCAAGGGCAGAGACTGCAAGAAGCACACCCAGCACAAGGTCACCCAGTACAAGGCCGGCAAGGTATGGCAATGGACAAGAGGACGAGCATGAGGAATATACCACTCACATATATTGCAGGCTTCCCTTTTCGCCCAGGGTAAGCGTCGTTATGACCGCAAGCAGTCCGGTTACGGTGGTCAGACAAAGCCTGTCTTCCACAAGAAGGCCAAGACCACCAAGAAGGTCGTTCTTCGATTAGAGTGCACTCAGTGCAAGACCAAGGCACAGCTTGCGCTCAAGCGTTGCAAGCACTTCGAGTTGGGGTACGTCCAATACACACAGAAAGAGGCACGAGCACAAATACTGACTTCAGCTTAGTGGTGACAAGAAGACCAAGGGCGCTGCGCTCGTCTTCTAAGCGGTCTGATCTTTCTCATTACGGCGTATCGAGGCTACGGAAATTGGGACGAGTGACTAGACCTGTAGAGCTAGGTCTCGATCGAGCAGCTTGCACGGAGAATCAATGCATTGACGACTTGCGCGAAGACCATGACATCGAAATCTCCTGCCTTCCTTTCAACCCGACATGCCACGCGCTAACTGCTTGATACCTCTTACAATTACTCGCATTTGATGCATGGCTCTGTGACTGGCGAGGCGTACAGCGTGAAGGAGGAATAGCCCGCTGCGGGACGTTATGCTTGTAGCATAGCAGGAGGTCAACAACGATATACCAGCCGCTTGAAAGAGCTATCGCCTCGTTCCCGAATCGTGTACTGCCCTGGATCTGTCAACTGCAGAGGTCGTTTTGATCCTGTCTTGCCCAATCACGAGCGCTTAAGCAATCAACTTGGCCAGCTATATGCGGACTGACTCTCACCAAGGCATGTCAAACCAGCTGATCAATGATAGAGAACAGTCAAGTTTGGACACATTCCGCATAGGAGACTTGTCGGCTCAACAGCAAAGCTTCAATACGGTGTCTGAAACCATCCATCAATGAAGAGCTGTGACAGGGATCAATCCGCCACCCTCACCTCAACTCAATCCGATCTCCTGCCACCATCTAAGAAACCCTGCTTAAAAGTACAACCCTCACCCTCACGTTCAAAATATTCAATCTTCGCCGGCTCCTCCCAACACGGCTCAGATTTCGGCCACAACGTAGTATAGTACCTGGCAGCACTGATCAGCATTTTTTCCTAGGCCAGGCCTGTCTACTTACGGCTTCGTCATCTGCTCCTTCTCAAACCACTCTCTAGACTTGGACCAGACTTCTACAAATCGGAAGGTGCCTGGCGTTGCTGGATCGGAGAAGACGTCAAAGAAGAGACATTCGGGCTCGGCGGCGCATGCGGCCTAGTACTATCATGTCAGTACAAGAGGACCGCATTGAATATGTGTGGAGTGATCTGAATTGAGATACCCAAACTGGTCTATGTGCTTCTTTCCATTCTTCGATTCGGTCAGGTTTGATCTTGAAGGTGACGAAGAGGGTCAGCTGTTTCTGGGCAGACATTGTGGTGGAAGGACTTTGGTGTAGGTGGAGGACAATGTACTTACAATCGAGATAAATGTAGCACAAGTTTATCAGCAATTGAGTATATCGCCGCTAATACCGTGCTGGTTCTGAAATTCTCCGCGTTTGAACCCTAAAAAGTGGTCGGACCGAGCACTTGAAGAAGATGACGATGCTGGACTTTTTTGATGATGTCTCCATTTGGGTAGTGGTTGCAGAGAGGATGTCATTGCTATATGGTGCCCTTCAAAGCATGTTGTTCTTGAAAGGAGATTTTTTGGGAAGAACTGGTCATGTTCATCTTCGATTTGGAGCAACAGAGATGCGAGTCCCGCTACTCGCGGTCAAAATCGTAGCATGCGTTTGAATCAGTAGGATGGTATTCGCTATGACTTGTGAGAGTACGAGACAAATGCAGCACTTCAGCCTAGATGCATGCATTGGTGACCGTGCTCATTCGAAGGTTGGCGCCTTCCAAGACAAATTGTTCCCGAAACTTGAGATGCGCTTCCACATCAACTTTGTATTGGAGTGTTTCCGTCGAATATGCATACCATCAGCAGGACCGTGGCGGCTCTCATGTTCAGAGTCTGGGTCGGGGCTTCTTAGGGATGGGTGTCTTCGCATGAGTAGCTCCAGCACAAACGCGAGATCTGTCTGCGACCCTATTACCACTTAACGCTCGACGACAGAAGTCTGACCACCTTGTCATTGCTGTTAATGCTTACTACAAGCATGGACAGCCTACAAGCTCGTCTGGACACAATCGCAGTCGATTCAACTCTTCAGGCGCTTTGGGCTCTTGTCCAGGATGCCGAGCGCTCTCAGTCTGCAGCTACCGACAGACTCTACCTGTTCCTGTACGTGGTTGTCCCTCGACACCATGATTGGGTTGAACTATGGTTCGTGAAACAGATCTTCATGGCGGCTCAGCCCAATGCATATCAGTCTGCTTCATCTGCCGGGTCGGCAATGCATATCTGCCTGCCGAAGGTCATGCTGAAGGCACAACTCATGCAGCCCACACAGCTTGCACGGCCGCCTGCAGCTGGTAGCCCACCACTACAATGCAGAGCTTCAGCAAAGGAATGCCCAACCCTGATCCCGTCCTCAGGCCTGAAAGTCCATGGACAATTTATTACACGTGTGTGGTCTGGATCGGCTCGCTGCTAATTCAGCAGACTGCCCGTAAGCTGCCAAAAAGTCAATTGTGCATATTGCAGCACCACAAGGCGGATTACTGCGAGGCTTGCCCATAGTCACTGCATTAGCAGGTCCAGACTCGTATGCTAGAAGCCGTCCTCAAGAGAAGAAATTTCATTCAGCAACGAGGACAGTCATTCCAGCGGTTTAGTAACCAAACCTTCTTAGTAATCCTTATAGCATAATAAATTGCTATTAGCTCGACCTACTATATAGTGTTTACTACGCTCGTAACGTATAGGCTAGTTAAGTAGATCGCTGCGGTCTTAGAGCTCTATAAACCTTAGAGTCTAAGATTTAGTAGGTCTATAAGTATACTAATTATTAATAGGCTAGAAGAAGCCTAAGTTTAAGTAAATAAAAGTTAGTAAGCTTAACCTAACTATCGTATACGGCTCGTATAGTAGAGACTACTTACTACGCGTCTTCTAGTTATATATATACTATTAGAACGACGACTATTAGTAAGATAGACTATAATTATATACTAGCGTATTTATACTCGTTCTATAACTAATATAAAGGGTTATAGAGCTCGCCGGATCTACTATATAGTACGTATAGAAGCCTCGCTCGAAGTAGCTAACTCGTAACCTTATTATAGTAGTTATAGCGATAAGAATAGACCTATTCGCCGCTACTCTTTTATATACTATATACGCTATTACCGTAGATACTATTAAGGCAATAATAGGTACTAGACTCGCCGTTAAGTGTTTAGTTGCCGTTACTATAGTAGCCGCTATAATCTAGTCTATTTCTATAGTCTAGTTTACTCGAGAATCTACGCTTTATTAACCTATACGTATATCTAAGTAATAGGCCTTTAAGCGCTTCTATTTACTCGTAATAGTCTTAGTAGTAGTTATTATACTTTAGCTCGCTCGTAGACTATAACTAGTAGTCGTCGTTACTATTACTAATAGTAAGAGCCTTCTAATAGTCCTTATAGAGCTCTTAATTTAGTCCGTTAGCTTCGTAATTAGTACTAGAAAGTACTTAGAACTAGTAGAGTTCTTAGTCGTAGTACGACTTATATATAGCTACTCCTTTAGTAGTAGACTTATCGTACTCTACGCCTACTAAGAGTATAGAAACTAGTAAGTAGGAGGCTTCTAAGCGGGCTCCGCCTATAGGTCTAGTACTACTAGTAGAATAAGAAGCGATAGTTAGTAGAGATAAGGAAATCTAAGAGACTATAGCTACTATAGAAGAGATATAACTAGAGCCTACTAAGACTATAGATAGGCAACTAACTATTAAAGATTACGAAGAAGATAATAAGAAGATTAAGGATACTATAGTAGAAGATAAGCTAATAGTTAAGATATCTATAAAGGATAGTAAAAAGGATAGCGCTCCGAGAGGTAGAGCCGTTAAATAGATAGTAGATACTAAGCTAATCGCTCTATAGATTCTTACCTTATACGAGTACTTATTCTACTATAAGATATTATAAGCTTATATAAATAAGTATAAAGGCGAGATTAAGGCTATTACTAAGCGTAAGCTATCGTTAATATTAAAGTATTTAAAGAACCTAAAGTAAGTAATATTTAGAGAGGGTTAGTATAAGGATTAGATTAGTAAGCGGCTTATAAATCTACTATAGTAGATCTTAGAAGATAAGAACCCGAGTACTATAGATATTAAGATAGATAAGATTATTATAATAATAAATAAGAAGAAGGCTAAGAAGTAGGCTAGTAAGTAGACTACTACTAAAGAAGAGTAGATAGATAAAGAGAAGGAAGTACTCTTCGATAGAGCTATAAGTCGCTTAGCTTTAGCTAGACCTTCTACTAGCGCTAGTCGCTTATAAAGTAAGCTTAATACTAATAAATAGGTAGAGGTAGAAGATAATCTAGAAGCTATAGAAGATATAGAAGATACTAGGTCTAATAGTAAGACTAATCGTAAGGCTTAGGCTCGAGTTATAAGCGAGGGTTTAGTACTAAATCGGACGAGTAGTAAGAGCCTATATTAAGCTAGCGTTATTAAGAAGAACCTAATTAGGGAATATACTCTTACTTCTAATAATCTTACTAACCTTACTAAGAAAGATATAAAGTAGTTAAAGCAATAGTTTAATAATATACTAGATCTAGAGTATAAGGCTAACTCGTTTAAGAAGCGGAAGATCGAGTTACTAGAGGTATAAGCTAGACCGAGTACTAAAGTAGACGATTTAATAGCGGCGTTTAATACTAAACGTAAGGCTACGGCGGCGAGGTTTAATAGTATATAGGTAACGGTAGATAGTCTTAAAGTAACGGTAACTAATCTATAGAGGTCGGTTAATAGTATAGATACTATAATAAAGGAAACGAAGAATAGTATCGAAGAGTTAAAAGTATTATTAATAGTAAAATTTATATAAGTATTATTAGAAATTTCGATATTCGTACGAGTATTATATAAGGAGAATAGAATTCGCTAAGTATCGAGAAGCTTACTTAATTATATAGACTTCTTAATAATAATCGAAAGGATCTTCTTTTCGAGTAGTATAAGTAAGAACTATAGCCTTAGCGTCGGTTCTAGCTACTAGCTAGCTTTAGAAGTATTAGTAAATTCTAAGATATAACAACTTCTAAACCTTTATATTAATATTACTACTATATATCTATATACTTACGGTTATACTATACTCTTTACTAATAATATTAACCTTTTATTTACGATATTATACGCGAAAATCTATCTACTATTCGAGTAGCGGATAAAGCTAAAGATAATACCGGATTATTAGAGCTAGATAGCTAAATTACTATCTAATAATATCTAGATTTCTATAATCTATACTATAACTTTCCTATCTTATATATACTATATAATTATATAGGAGTACTAATACTTACTAGTATAATACGATAGGTTATATTCTAACTTATAGCGCGCCTATAAACTAGTTTAGGCCCTAATAATTCTCTATTTTACTAAAGCCTTATTCGATAAGAATCTAGATACTCGCTAGCTTAGTATTCGTAATCCGCCTATCTTCTAAGATCTAGCGCTAACTATAGTAATCTAAGAACGGCGATATATATCTATAAAGATTACTATAAGTATTATTACCTACGAGAAAGATAGCTTATTAGCGTAGCTCTAGATAGCTAGATAGATTAAATAGCGCTTAAATCTTCGCTAGAATATAGATAGATCTATATATATTCTAATTATTAGCTTTATCTAAGAACGGCTACGATATCGAATATAATCGGCCGTCTAGTATAGTAATGCCTTAATATTTAAAGCTATTGCCTTTATAATAAGGACTATAAGTTATCTACTACTAATAGTAATCTTCTAGTATAGAAATAGCTTAGAATATACTATCTACGAAGCCCTAAATCTAGTTATCTCTAAACTTAGCGATTATTATTATATACTTAGTATAATATTAGATCCTATTATATATTAAACTAGGCTACTAATCTATTACTTTAGTCTAGATAGACTCTAGTAACTCGATCGTCCTATTAAAGATAATTAAGTACTATAAGATACTACGTCTAAAGAGCCTTACTTAGTAGTACTAATAGTCTAGATACGCTAATCTTTAATATATAATATAGAGTACTTACTATAGCTCTACTTTATAACGACTTAGTTAGAAATATAGTATTCCTATACTAAGAAGTAGCTTAGCTAACTTTAATAGTTAGTCTCTTATAAAGCGAGTATTATAGTAGTAAACCTTATCGTCGATCTAGTCTAATTACTACTAGAAGTATATAGATACGAATAGTACTTAAGTATTATACCTACGAGTATACTACTATATAATCTAGTATAGGAAGGCGTATCTATAGTTTTTAAGCTCTAACGTAGTATATAGAAGCCGTCTACGTTACCTTTATAAAGCTCTTTAATAGAATAGTACGTAAGAGGCCCGTATTTAATAATATTATATAGTTTTATTTACCTATACTATATTAATTATATACTAGCTATAGGAGGTTCTTATATTACTAAGCTAGTATAATAACCTTCCGTATATACAACCCTTAACCTACCCTATATATACTAATTTATATACTTCCGGTAGCGACCGAGTCCGATACTTAAAAGGATACTATATAGATTAGTAGGAAGTCAAACAATTATAGGCTTTGGAAACAGGGTTTGGTTGCTAAACCGCTGGATTCGTCAACCGTCGGCCAGCCACCTTGTACTACACTTATCGAACAAGTAACAAAAAGGTGATAGACGTAGAGAAAGTGACAGAGAGTCAGAGGCAGAGGATATGTCACGTCGGCGGCTGACGGGCCCTCGGTCACAGGATGTACGATTCACTCTATTGGTGCGATGGCGTCAGTAGAGCAGATTAGATTCAGGCTCTGCTGCTCCCCGTGCGTTGCCCGAGTATCCGAGTATCCCTGCAGTGATGCTAGGCCTCTCTGGGAGACCAAACCACCTCGCATCTCGTGCGTGAATGCACACGGCCAGGGATCCTGCGTAGCCATAATGGCAGCGGTGCCCACGCGGCCGCCGTAGAAAGAGAGAGCTACAATAAGGCGATGCCTTGTATACCATATTATACCTCTACTATGACCTGACCGTGTTGCGACCCAAAGCTGAGCCCACCGAGTCGGTCCAGGTGACGGATAATCAAACGCAGTACCTGACTCGGCAGCGTTGATCACGAGAGTCTGGAAATTGTGAGCTCTCCAACTGTGACGTAGCAAGGTAGATGGCGGCAGGGTCATAGAGACAGTGAGTCGTGGGCACATAGGAGGAAACACCTAGTCAATGGCTCGATATGGATCGAAGCGCGCTTGCTCGCAGGCGCCAGAGAGACGCGAACACGCCCGCGAGACCACCTATACGACTCCCTCACAAGCGAACGCAGAGCGAAACGACACCACAGCCAGCGACACCTGGAACTCCAACCTCAGCCCGCATTCGAATGGACCAGAACGGCTTCTTTGAGGGAGCCAAGGGTCACAGACGAAATGACACTGTGCCTACTGTAGGGAAGCAGAGTGTATATGACGAGGAAAACCCGAAGCACTTCACGGTCTATAATGTCGGAGCGGGAGGGATATTATACCTCAAACCGAGTCGCGTGCCTGGGCCCAATCCAAACTATGCTCCTGCGACTCCACCAGCAACTTCCGAAGGTGCATCATCTTACTACTCTCAGCACGATGAGCGGCCTTTGCTTCGCGAGAGCGATGCCTCGGCGCTGTCCGGGACCTGGACACCACGTCTGGAGCGCAGGCAGACAGACAAGCCCAATCTGAGGTCTGCGCAACCACCTATCAGCATGCACAATCCGCACAACCGGCGAAGAGTGCGTTCGCAATCATGTTCCACCATGAGCGACGATTCTCGCATGACGAGATATGACGCCAACGAGTTCAACCTGCCTCGACATGAGAACGAGCGACCAAGACGAAGACGAAGAAGCTCAGCAGATCTGGGTCGAGGAGAGCTCGGCGTGTCCATTCCTCACTATCGTCTAGGCACGCCACGCTTCAGCGAGAGAGGGACAGCATATTTGCACGCCTCGATGGCCACCACTGCCAGTGTGCCATCATCTGTGCTCTCGCGAGCTGAGTACGAAAAGCTGTTCCCTGTGCCTCCGGGACGAGGAATCAGCTTCATTGCATCAGCATCCAACGGCCAGTTGTATCTTCATCCAAGCAATGCATACAGGAGCATGAGCACCATTGGCAGGACGCCAAACCTGTCAGGCAGACCTTCGACGATAGGAATTATCACTCCCAGCACTTTTGACAAGATCGAATCGAATATGGACAATCCTGCAATTGTACATTATCATCCTACAACAGGGAGGATCGTAGCTGCCACTCCAGCTCGCTTGATTGCGCAGATCACATCGCCAGATTTCCTGGACTACGAACTGCTTGCGGACTTCTTCCTGACGTTCCGCTGCTTTATGCAATGTCGAGATCTCCTGGATTATCTTTTCGCTCGACTGCGGTGGTCCTTCACGAGCGGAAATGATGCAGGACGGATTGTCCGAGTGCGCACTTTCGTGGCACTCCGCCATTGGATGTTGAATTACTTCGCCGATGACTTCATGATGGACGCGCCTTTCAGGCAGGACTTCTGTACAGTGGTCAATGAATTAGGAGCTGTTCTGCGGCAAAGGGCAGACCGTGGAGGTGGAGATATGAACATCTTGCTTGAGCTCAAGAAGTGCTGGAAACGAACTTGTGCTTTGTATTGGCCTGTGCCCGAAGATACGGAAATTTCTCCAGAGGCAGATATCACAGCCGGCGGCGTGACGCGAGAAAACCGCCCCGAAGCACCCTCAGAGCTCAGCCTTCCTTTGTCGATCCGACCGACTAATGCTCGAGGCTCCATTTTTGAGATGACCACCATTCAACTGCCTCCAAGATCAGAAGCGCCACCACCAATCCCCAATGGATATGGTACGAGCAATCGGGACACAACAAGCACAGTCCGCACAGCAAGCATTCCTGTATCTCCGCTAAGTGTAGAGAGCTTGGAAGTCCTTTCGTGTTCAGTACCATTCCTACGAAACCTTCGGCCGAGCGCAAGAGCCCGCGATCGAGGAAAAGCAGCTCCGCGTCCGGCGGGAGCACCGCCAAAGAGTCTGAATAGCAAAACGGCGGACAAGCCTGGCTTGAGGCCAGTGAAGCATCACAAGAGGAGTGGCAGCTTTTCTGACGCATTGAGAGACAAGCGGACACCTCTGTCTTCGCCTAAGACAGACAATATCGAGCTGAAAGATCTGCCTTCATTTGCAATTACTGGAGGGCTAGTCAGAGGTCTTCTGCTGCAGCCGTTGTCTCCGCATGTGGACAACAATGTGCCTGTGACACCAGGGCCTGAGCTCGCCGAGCCTCGCTACATTGGGGGCACCGAGGCGGAAGCGGGTGAGAGGCAAAAACACAATTTGGACGTCAAGAAATTCGTGGGTGAAGTTCGGCGAGCTTTAAGCAATCGGAAAGGTAGCGGCAGTCGATCACCCGCTCGAAGCACTAGCAGCAAAGGCTCTACAGGCTCACGTGGAACCGAAAGACACCACGCGTTGAACACTAAGTCACAGCCAGATTGGCAGCAACTACCTGGACCTGCGAGGCTCGATATTCTTGGGCTTCGAATCGAGACTGCGTACAAGTCGGCATGGGAGGAGACTTCCCGTACAGGTTCCGAGAAAGAGAAGGATTCGGACAATATATCGGAGCCAGAGAGAGCAGAAACCCCAAGACCATCGACAGCATACAAGGACAAGTCTCTGCCGCCTCCACCCCCGGTCCCAGAGTCTTCACAACCGTCATTCGAAGCCAGAGATTTTGGCAGAGATACTCACGTCACCAACGGAAGCAGGTCGATCGTGATTGTTGACGCAACGGGCGCTCCAGAACTGCCAATGATGTCTGGTGGGTTAGGCGGCACTTCACTGAGTTCCATGTCGACTGAGATGATGCCAATACCACTTTTCCGTGACCGAAACAATTTCGACCTACCTCCAGGCACGATCGCTGGTAACACGCCATCAGAGCCTCCGCGAACAATGGCAGGCGATCCATCTTATCACTGGCGATCTTCCGATGCCCGTATGCACGATTTGCTTGCTGCTCCTGGACGTTGGAGCTTGCAAGATCGTAGTAGTGCATACCAGAGCCAATACCCGTACGACAGCGATCAAGCACGCGAGTCGTCTGGAATCGAAGGCATGCAGCCGATTCATCATCAATTACGTAGAGTGCCAGGAGGTAATCTAAGAGACGTTAATCACGTACGCTCGCTTGAGATGGCGACAGGCCCGCCTCGCCCGCGTTCAGAAGGCTCCATAGCCTCTCGAATCTCCGCGGCTTCCCGCCTTTCGAAAGCGCCCACGATGCCGTCGAGAATGTCCCAAGATGACGGAGGAGTCCTGCTACCCGACAGCTCTATAGAGGAGGCTGTGAACAGAACCTCTGTTACGCTTCTGGCCACGCATTCATCGCAGCCCATTCTTCGACCATCATTTGAATCAGAGGCAAGAAGGCTGAAAGGCTTGCCAGATGAGGCAGCAGAACTTGGAGGAATTGAGGCTGCTCTTCTGAAATTGGAAGGCAAGATTCCCAGCCCCTCAATGAGCTCGTCTTCTGGTCGTTCCGCAGACAGGTCAGCGGACAGGTCCTCAGAGTCCAGGGCCACCGAGACACCAGAAACACGCATCACACCAGAGACCAGGATAGCTGAAGCTGCAGCAGAGGAGAGAACTCCTGCGCTTCCACATCCACCAGCACTTCAAGAAGTCTCTGTCGGAGATGTCAGAGCGATGTACGGCGATATTCCCATGAAGATCTCCCCTTCGATCAGGAACGATGTTCAAAGTCCGGCGACTGAGACTCAGGGCGCTAGCATTTTCCACCCTTCAGGCTCGGGCCCTGACTATCCCTCAGGCTTCCCGCTGCCCAAGCAGCAATTGCAAACCGCATACCGTGCGCAGACAGATTCAAATGCTTCGTCCTCTGTCATACCGATGATATCAAGATTGAGTCGATTTGCCATCGCGGACCCATATACTGCTGCTTCAACGCCAGAGTCCTTTGCCTACGTTCACTCGCCAAATAGCATACACAGCAATTCGATGAAGATACCTTCCCTGCCGTCCGATCGCTATCCGAGCTTCCGACCTGGACCATGGGGCAATAGCAATCACCCTTCGTATCTACCGGATGACAATCACAGCATGAGTGACATCTCAACAGAAATCGCAGATGGAGAGGACATAGGTGTGAGAAGCTTCTTCTTTGACGATACAGGAAAGACGAACCCGTATCCGATGCATACCTTCCAGCCATTGTACGGAACACCCACTTCGACAGTGCCGACTACAACGGACCACCAGACATCTCCCGATCGCAAAATGCTGTTGCCAAGACACAATGGATACATGGGTCAGCAACCTGGCAAAACCTTGAAAGAGAAGATCAGCAACCCTGCTCTCCAACTTCAAGCTTCCAATCAGCCATTCCCTAAGCGACCCCAAGACATGCGAAGGTCTATGACTTCTCCTGGTAACGCTCCAACCATTGCCACTTTCGAAAAGCACATTCCATTCGTGCTAGCCTTTGAGTCAGAAGTGATCGCTGAACAACTGACCATCATTGAGAAAGATGCTCTGGACGAGGTAGACTGGAAGGACTTGATCAGCCTGAACTGGCAGCAAAGTCCTCCTTATGTCCGCAATTGGGTCGACTTCCTAAACAAAGAGACATCAAATGGCATCGACATAGTAATTGCACGATTCAATCTTGTTGTCAAATGGTGCATCTCGGAGATTGTGCTTACTGAGGCCCCAAGCGAGCGAGCGCGAGCAATCACGAAATACATCCACATCGCGAGTCACTGCCATCGCATGCGCAATTATGCCTCGCTTTATCAGATTACGCTGGCTCTACTGTCCAACGAGATCAGTCGACTGCACGACACATGGGGACTAATTGCGCTCCGAGAAAAGCACATGCTCGAACAGCTCGAGCAGCTCTGTCGACCTCTCCGAAACTTCCACAATCTACGCGCGGAGATGGAGACGGCAATGCCTAACAATGGCATCATACCTTTTATTGGCTTATACACACACGACCTGATGTTCAACGCGCTGAAGTCAGCGCGTATAGACTCTCCAGTGGCTGGCAAGGAACCACTGGTGAATTTCGAGCGATATCAAACGGCAGCTATGATTGTGAAGAATCTACTCAGACTGATTGAGGCGAGCTCCAGATACACGTTCCGACCCGAGCCCGAGGCTCTGAGTCGATGTCTGTGGATCGCTGCACTGGAAGATAATGAGATCCAAGCGCGAAGCATGGCGCTGGAGAAGGATTAATGGATTTATGATTGACGATTTTGGAGGTTTTCTTGGTCTTCTCGGCTTGCGATACCCACTTATGAACTCAATGGCATAACAGTCTCCTTTGTTCGGAGGTGTTCAACGGCAACAGTCATCGTCGTTGAACACAGAGGGCAATATTCTTCTGGTCATCATCTTTGGTCGTATCTAATAGAGTGTCTACGAATGTAGCAATTGTAAATATCAAGAAACTGCCCTTACGAATCCCCCATAGACCTTTTGCTCTCTTCAAGAGAGGCGGTAGCACGTTGACTTCCAAGCAGAGATCCGAGTCTTTTACTGCTCGATCGAACACCCACCAGATCTCTCCCATTCGTACACTAATAGACTGTGCCGCTTCCTTCCTGGCAGAGTCTTGACCTGCTCGAGAGCTCTACATAACGAAGCTCGCATTGCAAGAGCAACGAATCCATAAACACGTTATGCAACTGGCTCATGCATTGACAGGAACTCTCTCGGACTCAACACACTCGCGCAAACGATACATGGGGCCATTGGCATACACATTAACAATCGGAGCCATCGGGCAACCAGCACTGCGCTGCTTCGGAAGGCCACTTTGACCTCACAGGATGACGACAAAGCCAACACTTTCTCAATCTCTTCCACTTCTTATGCTCTTCGTCGTCGTAGCAAAAGCTCAGCAAGGCGTCCTGGTAAACGGCAACAACCGCCTACCTGATTGTGCTCAAGACTGTCTATTCCTTAACCAGGCAGCTCAGGCCTGCTCAGCTAGTGGAGGAACCGCAACTCCGGCGGAATGGATGTGCTTTTGTCAGTCAGCGTACCTGGATCCTCTCAGATCTTCAGCAACAGGAATCTGTGATCAGGCATGCCCCAGCGCTTCGGATCGCGAACAGCTCTCGACTTGGTATAACAGCAATTGTGGAAGTGACTTTGGGGCTTCTGAGCATGGGACTGTCACTACTGAAGTGATTCCTTCGACATTGACAAGCGTTCCGATTCTTTTCTCGTCGACCAGTACGACAAGCTTGCCGGAAGTCTCAACGATTACAGGAAGTTCGGCGGCAGATTCGAGCACTCCGACCATTGTGGTTCCAAGTCTGACGAGCCCATCGACTTCGGTTGGTTTAACAACTGCAAGTTCCAGCTCGGCGGATGGACCTGTAGCAACATACACATCTTCTGCGGGCAGCAGCTGTAGACTATTCCTTATTGGCATGGTTGGTTTCTGATGGAGGAATTGGCAGACTCATCGCCTTCAAGATTCATGGATTGGACCATGGTTTTCTGCTTCGGCGCATTCGACGAGGAAAAGATTCATAGCCTAAGAATGCTCCAACTGCTCTCAGTTGAGCTTTATTCGCGAATCTACGAACATAGATCGTGCGATGGCTTTGAACATCAAGACAAGATCCAGCAGCCAAACTGATATCAATGCCAGGATCATTGCTACACTCACCCAGAGCACTCCATCGCTTTCCAACTCCTGCCCAAGATAGACCGTGCTGAGGGTCCAGCCTACATTGGGGAAAATTATGCCTGGACAAGGTCAGCATTGTTTGGCGAACGATAGGTCTGAGAGGCAGCATACTCCAACAAACATTACCAAAGGTCATATTGAGATCCCATTTTCCGCTGTCCGAATCCTTTTTGAAAACTCCCAGCACTGTTATAAAAAACGCCAGCCCAAATACCCAAAGCGAGAAGACCCACATGAAGACTCCAGCCCACACAGCAACGATCAAGAGGACTTCGGAAGCCGTAGGATGTGTTGCAAAGAACCCATAACCTTGCGGACAAGCTCGAGCACAACCGATCAAAGCGACGATCGTGAAACCCGTCGTTCCCGTCATGATGAAAAGTCCTGGTCTCAAGTTCACCAAAGGCCAGCCCTTCTCTAGCAAATTCCCAACCGTAAAGGTCAAAAAGATCATGCAGGCGATCCAGCCCAGTCCTTGGAAGCCAACGCCTGCCACCAAGATAGGAACACGCTGATATGGAGGCTGATCCTCAGCGATGGCTCCAGCGATTGTACCTGTGAGCATCGCGTTGAGGACGCAGAGAAACATCGGCGGCTTGAATTCGACAACCTTCATGGGCGTTGTGTGTGTCAGAACTACCATATGCAGCGTCGTGTTCGTGATTGTGATAGCAGCGTAGAGCCTACCGAGACAGATTAGCATCGTCTCGTCTTCGATCGCTTCTTCGAAGAAATTGAACTCACCAAAATAGAATCCTAATAGTAACAATCATCCATTCCCCCGTATGAGGCACAGCATACCTCTGCATATTAATAATCATAGTAGCAGCGCTCAACCAAAAGCTACCAAAGAAATAACATTCCGGAGCTTTCGTGAAACACTCTTTTATTTTCGCCTTGTTTCCCGTCCATCGTAAAATCATGAAAGTCGTGAAGAGTAAGTAGAGTACAATATTGAAGATGAAGACGATTGTCCCGATGGTTTGTTGTCCTGTGAATGTTTTGGGGCACTCGGATATCACAATTGCAATTCCGCCTGTGGATTGTGTACATGTGAACCAAGACCAGGAGAAACGTTCTTCGATCCAGGTTCGGAAGGGGAGGCGGTAGCGCTGGCTGTCATGTTGAGGTGGAGTGGAAGTCGGATGCTTCGAGAGTACGCCGTTGCCGTTTGCTTTCGTCTCTCCATTTTCCAGGAGAGAGGAGTCCTTGTCCTTGTCGGAGGACATGGTTGGTGGCGGATTCTTCGAATCTGTGTTTATGTAGTTGATGTTGTGCTTATGCTATCGATGCTCCATAATCGCGTGCTGTGCAGTTTGTCCATTGACAGAGAGAAGTCTTGTCGTTGCCAATTCTTCGGGTAAAAGGCTTGATGAACGCGTCTTTGGCGTTTAGTGACGATGTGATTTCACGTCATTCGGGAATGAACTTTAAGGTTGTTCGGCATGGAAACACAAATGAGGTCGAAGCAATGTGGGGTGCAGGAGGCAGATCCGACCGAAGGCCGAGATCACATTGCCTTGAGCTGGCATTGAGTCTCGTTTTGCATTTTCAACCTACGCAAACATGGAGGTTATAAAGCAGCACAATATGCTGAGCTTTGTTGAATTCATTGGTCTAGCCCTCAGAAAGCAAAGCACCGCGAGATTTACGTAAGACGCAACTGCTGGCTCGCTCTATCATCCCATCTTCGAAAATCCGAAACGACCTACTTCAGCTCGGGGACTTAACAGTCGTGTAAGGCTGATTCGGCTGCTTGCTCCGTTCTGCAGGCAGATTGAGCTTCAGGAACGTGTCCTTGCCATCTTCGAGGTGACCTCCTCGCGCAATCAAGCTGCCTTGGGTCTCATGGATCATCGCCAGCTCATCATCCTGCTCGGAAAAGGTGTATGACCGCAGCTCTGCCTCATTCCACCTGAGAATTGATGCGTCAAAATCCCGAACCTTACACACATGAATGTGTACTTACCATGGCGTCGTCTGCTGGCCGTTGTCATCGACATCTCCAGTCAAGAAATGATTGAAAAAGCCATGACTGACCAATGCGATTTCCTTCTCCGGCCTCGCTTTGATCCAGTGTCGAAGTTTCGCAGCTCTCGCATTCACAGCTTTTGGATCCGTCGCGTACTCACCTTCATGCTTCCACCAGCCATCGTTCACAAACTGGAAATCTACTCCGTCGCCAAATTCTTCCTTGAGGACTTGAACATCACTGCCTGTGTCCGAGGGTGCCTCGGAAACCTCTTCTGCATGTGGTAGAGCGAGGACTTTCATGCCTCGTTCTGTACATGGTGCAAAGGCAATCTGACATGTTTGGATGGCTCGGCGCATCGGCGACGCAAGAAGCAGTTCAACCGATGCTCGTCAAATTTATGTTTGCTCGGTCGTCGACAGTGGGACTATTTTCAAACCTGCTGGTGTCGCTCGAAAGCGCGGCATGTCTGCCTGCACTGTTCTTTGCCTTTGTCTGTGAGATGTGGGTCTCTGATCAAATGGCCATCCTTGTTGACTTCAGCAGAATGAAAGCCTTGCCCATGGCGCATCACATGCAAAAGTGGTGGCATTCTTAGACACGATAGCTCAAGTAATGACCGTTGCTGAAGTCGTTCGGTATCGTGACAGCAGGCAAGCGAAGTTGATATTAATATGAATTGCTATTAGCCTGCCAACATTGATTGTTTTGACATGCCCATTCCATCTTCGGCAACCCAGGTGACATTTCCGGCGATTTGATCGTCGTCATCTTGCAGCGGCAGCTAGCTGGTGGGCAAAAGCATAATCTCGGTGCTCGAAGATAGCAATATGTGGATGATAGGTGACCATCAGAACATCCTCAAGCACTCCTGTAGCCCAAGGTTGCAACGATCCCGCTTTTGTGCACGTTGAGGGCGTCCGTCGACTTCTAACCAACACATGCCCTTCTAGTTGATTTCGCGCAGCCTTGATTGGCATCCAGAGCGCCGTACTTGGCCATGGAGCACAGATCACAGGGAAAGCCGCAGTAAGAGGTATTTGATCTCACATTCGCAGCACTTTGGAGGTCCATTCTTGAGGACGATAGCAACGTGAAGACGACACGCCCAGTTGCGTGGACGCGAAGGTCCCGAAAGGCCACCGCTTTCCCGCATATTGGTATCAGCTCTTTCTGCGATCCTGAGGTTCCTGACGACTGTTTCTACATCTCGCCTGTCTGAGTCATCTTGCTTGTATTTGGTAAGCCAGCTTCGACTGCCACATCTCAACCCATATCGGTGTCAACCAACTCGTCGTTTGGTTCTCGCGGCTCTTGCGCTTCGTGGAATTGAATGGCGTCGTCGATGTAGCTAAGAACAGCTCCGACGCTGTCTTCATCTTGAGCGTCGAGTTTCAGGAAGGATACAAGGCTGAAGTCGTCGATAAGTTGACCGACTGCGCGGTTGAGCTTCGCAAATGAAGTGCCAGTCATCATGCTCTTAGGATCTTCTGGGTCACCATTGTCCACACCCTCCTTGTACTCGTAGACCAATCCGCTCTCTGGCGCGTCTTGTAGCAGACTTGTATCAGGGTCGATGAAGCGCTTGAGTTCTTTGCGCGCAATCTGTCCCTTGACCTGGTCCATCTTGCTGAGGATATTGACATGAGGGAGCTGCATCATAAGCATCGCACTCATTGCGCTTAATGTTCCAGAAAAGAATTTGGCACGATCGACGATGAAAGAGCTTTCGAGCAGGTATGCGACGCACATACTCACGTTCAAGCTTCCGCGCGTCAGGTGCTTGATCAATTGCGGGACTATAGGTACGTGGGTGTACAGCTCGATCTGACCAGGCATGTCGATGATGATCAGAGACTCTTCGCCCACGTCTTCAAGCGGGTCGCTTATAAAATCGAGATTCTCCATCAGGAACTCGAAGCAGTAAATCAGACCACCGTTTGGCCCCAGATGCAGCTCTTCCATGACATCTTCAAGTGTAATCAGGTCCTTGATATCGACATCGGGCTCGTACATAAAATCTTCTGCGGCCGGGTCCAGGTTGATATAGAAGCACGAACGGCGGTTGTTCTTGAGATGCTGGATCATGGCTGAGCAGAAGGTCGTCTTGCCAGCGCCCGCCGGGCCCATGACAATTGTGCCATATTTGGAGCCCATGGTCACGGCGTCGTTCCGCAGTAAATTTGCGCGGGTCTGGTCAGAGTCAGAAGAACATGTTTGAGACGACTTTGGCAGCACTTTCATAGTCGCTTTGCTTTGCTTCGCTTCGCTTCGCGCTAAGCAGGGGTTCGCGGGAGCTGACTAACCATCCGCCATCACATTTCTGCCGCCGCATTCACGAGCTCCTTTCCTCTAAGAGTCACACAACTAAAATCCAGACGATGAGCTGGCCTGTACGGCACATACTTCACCGCGGCTTCGTGCTGCGATGTGGATGCTGCTGAGATGCTCCGGGCCCAACATCACCACTAATCGAGGAGCAATTTGAGACGTTCTGATGGACGAAGTTGTGTATACAGTCATAAGCATTGGCTGACCGCGGAGAAGTATTCACTTTCCCGCGTGCGCGTGCGCGTGCGCGTGCGTGTGCTTACCACCTACGCCATCACCATGCTCCCATTCACAGCGCAGCGCACTCGCCCGCCGAGACAGCTGGGGAATTGCGTAGTCGTGCGTATCCCTCTGAGACACAGGCACCCTGGCCCCCATGACTATACATCACTGATGTTTGAGATGACCTGGGCAGCGGCAGTCGCGAAGTCGGACCGGCCTGCCTGCGAGGCAACTTGGCGATGTGCGTACTCCGTTGGAGAGCAAAAAGGTTGCATCCCTCGCCTTCCCTTCGCCTGGACCCCCGATTGCATCGCTGGATACTCTTACTAAGGGCCATCGATGGCGCCGAGACTCTGGATGCGACTATTTTAGACTGTCTTTGAATCTGATTTTTCGCAACCTGCCACTACCACTGTGCATCTCCGCACATCAACCTCAACTCTAGAATGCAGACCTCCAAAGTTACTACTGACGCTCACTCCACCTAAACGCTCGGGCTCCCGGCCTGTACTGTACCCTATAACTTCAGACTCAGTGAATGAACCGTGCTTTCCGCTCCTGTCAGGCAAAGCTTGTCACTTGCCTCGCAACCGCCGCCGCATCTAATAAATACCTCATACTCCAAGCTTTCTTCCTGAATTCATCACCGACACCAATTCCAACATGCCGCCCAGGGGCTTCAAACAGGCCAAGCGAGAGACAATTGCGCAATCTCGAGCAGCGAGCTCTGAGCTGGGCGACGGCGACTTCAACATTGACTACAATGCCAAAGGCAGGGCAATTCGCAAGTGCCGGAACATTCGCCGGGAATCGCCATTCGAGGATTCAGCAGTCGCCATCAGCGACGACGACGATGACTTTGAGGAAGAAGAAATTAACGACTCGATTCATATCGCACCCACTCGAAAGCGGAAGAGATCACCGTCACCAGCTGCGCCATTGCCGTCAGACGATGTAGAGTCTCTCTCCGACTCGTCGCTGTCTGATGATGAGGCTCCTCAGAGGCCGTCAGCGCCATCGGCAGGCACGACTATCCACCTGACCATCAATGTGCCGCCCGGCCACCAAGGTCCACTGACCATCAATTTGGACCCGAAGAACTTTGCGGCTGTCCAGAGCGCTCCTAGTACGCCTTCAAAGCGTGATAAGTTGGCCCAAGCCACCTTAGCGAGACTCAATGCACGATCAACATCGAAATCGAGTAAATATGCCGGCTTCTTGGATCTTCCCGCCGAGCTGAGGAACGACATCTACCGCACCATCTTCGTCACAACCCGATCAGTAAATTTCGCGCAAGCGGACAACTTCTCACGCTCTGCTGCGCTATTGAGAACTTGCCGACAAGTCTACGTAGGTCTATGCACTCAGCATGCATGTCACATGCAATATGATCGGCAGCTAACACATTCCGATAGGAGGAAGGCCGAAGCATACTTTATTCCGAAAACAGCTTTGCCTTTGAGCGCCGCACACAACGCTACGGGTCCTTCTGGGAAAGCGAATGGCGGGAATTGGGCTTCCTCAACGTAAGGAAATTCATGAAGTCAGTCGGCTCCACCAACATAGCTTTCATCCGCAAGCTCTCCTTCATGCTGGAAGATGCCGTTCCATGTCTCAATCCAGCAATGCGCACCAATGAAGAGCGCCGCTTCGTTCACGACGACGATCTAATGTCGGTACTTCGACATCTGGGCGACCACTCTCAGCTACAAACACTGGAGCTTCACTTCCATGGACGCCGACGTGTCGATCGCACCGATGACCGATTTCTCGACTACATGAAGCGCATCAAAGCGGATACAGTACGATTCGTGGACTGGCCTCCTGGAAGCAGGTATCCTCGCCAGAGCAAACAGGATGACGGTGTAAAGACGACACTCCTCCAACACTGTACGAGGAAGCGCAAGAAATTCGACGTTTGAAGTCGAGACTGAGTCATTCTCGTGCAGGTGTCAGGTTCGTGGGAGATCGAGATTGGGCTGCTATTAACGGGCGTGCATTTACTTGCATTGTGGGGAGCGTTCCTCCGGTTGCGGCAGAGCATGTTTTATGGACTGGCATGATTATAGAAGGATTCTTCGCTCGAGCGATTGGCGGGTCTTTGCTTTTATAATGGTTCAGCCGGACGAACCGGCAGTAATGAGTGTTATGTTCAATGGGCGGTCAAGTCGGAACGAACGAGAACGGAAATGGAAGCAAGCAAGCAAATATAGACTAAGCGTTAATTAGATGGCAGGCATAGTAAGCATCAGAAACGTGTATATATAAGCCATGCTATCCCAACCATCACATTGTATCACACCGACAAAGAAGAGGTCACACCGATACTCCACTAACTTTGACGCCTCACTTTCTCTCTATAAAGCATCTTACCGACAACGTCCGTGATATATGTCTCGCATATACTGAATCAGGAGAGAACCCTACCTTCGATGTCATGCATGGAAACATATAGTGGCTGTTATGCTATAGTAACGGTCTGATATAGGCATGCAAAATCCGGAGTCCGCTCCACCACTGGATTTGTGCTTCTAGGAATGTCGATTTAGGGCGACGAAGTCAAAGATATATTGTTCAATGGCGGTGTAGTGAGCTATAACGTGGCTTCTGACCCTGTGCATCCGAGACGACTTGGTAAGTAAGATCACTGAGTGGAAAAGCACACGAACATTCACAAATCTTTCCGTATCGAAACCTCTCTATCTCAATACATGAATACAACACCAACCGCTATAAACGCAAGCAAGCAGCACGCCCGAAGTCCCAAGTTCACTGCCTGCTGAAAAGTAACATGCACTTTCCTCTTGCTTATTTACACTGTCGCATTCGCTCATTCGATCATGTCTCATTAAAAGAATCCTCCAAGTTTCCATTCCCATTTCACAGTGTCTGGTTTCACTGCTTCTTACTAGTGCTATTCTCCCTAACCTTTCTCACAACGTCCTCAGCACTGGGTGTTCCGCTGCGACTCAATCTCGGCCGGTTCTGCAATTCTTTGATTTGCTGCTCCACAGCTTGCAGCTGCGCAGCCATTTGTGCTTGAGCCTGAGGTTTCTTTGCCATCTCTTCAGGAGTTAGATGGATCTCAGTGTTTCGCTGTGCAGACTTGGGTCTCTCGGGCGGAGAGATCTTTGGTGCGAGGCTGTTCTCGTGATTGCCGCCTTCTTGCTCGGTCACGACGTTGTTGACGAGCTGATTGGCTTCTTGTTGCAGATTGGGTATCGCTTTGGCGGGCTGGTGGAGGTAAGATTCGAGCATTTGCTTAAGGGTGTCGGCGCGGACAGGTTTGGCAAGGTAGTTGTTCATGCCTGCTTCGAGACATTTCTCACGATCTCCGCGAATAGCGGATGCGGTCATTGCTATCACGAGAATGTCGCGGACGCGTGGATCAGGATGTTTTCGGATCTCGCGCGTCGCGTTGTAGCCATCGAGGACGGGCATCTGTACATCCATCAGGACGAGGTGGAAAGGATGGCCATCTTCACTCGCGCGGCCAAGCGCATCTACTGCCTGCTGTCCATCGCCATAAGCTTCGCAATTGAAGCCAAGCTTCTTCACGAAGTTGATGGCAATCTTCTGGTTGATCGGATTGTCTTCAGCAATGCACACCTTTAGCTGATCGCGAGGTATGCCCTGCAGACTCATGATTGCCCGACCTCCAGGTCCATCGTCTTCAGCTGGCGGCGTGAATATTGCCATGGGGTCTGCTTCCCTACTGTGCGGAGTCGTGCCGTTGGTCTCCGAGTCCGAAGATTTGACCTTCTTGAATGGCAGACTGAATGATACTGTTGTACCGACGCCAGGCTCACTCTCAAGCCAAATTTGACCATGCATGACGTTCTCGAGGATTGCTTTGCAGATTGACAGGCCTAAACCCGTTCCACCATAGCTTCGAGCCGTGCTAGAGTCTGCCTGCGAAAACGGCAGGAAGAGCTTCTTCTGCTGTTCTTGCGAGATGCCAATTCCAGTGTCAGTGACGGAAACGGTCACCTTGATACTATCAGCATCTTCCCAGTCCACTTTCGCCTTGACTGTGACGCTGCCTTTGGCAGTGAATTTGTATGCGTTTGACATGAGGTTCATCAAAATCTGGTGCAGACGGACTGGATCGCCCATGACCACGAGATTCTTGTCGAGCCCGTCCAGGTCCTGTATTGTTTTCAAGTTGCGCTCGATATTCGTATATGAAAGTGCTCTGACAACTTCGCTGATTGTCTCGGTAAGAGAAAGCGGCACGCTGAAGACCTCTGTATACCTGTTAGCTCAGCCATATCATCACCATGGAAGTACTTACGCATCTTGCCAGCCTCCAGCTTTGAAAAGTCCAGTATATCGTTTATAACACTAAGCAACGTGTCGGCGCATACCCTAATGCTGTCGGCATGTTCCTCCTGCTCCTTATTCAATGGTGTCGCCTTTAGCATTTCACTCATGCCAATCACACCATTGAGTGGCGTTCTCAATTCGTGAGAAACATTGGCAAGGAACATACTCTTGGCTTTGGCGGCTTCGTCCTTGAGGCGGACCATCTCCATGGCTTTCGCTTCGGCAGCCTTCGCTTTCTTTTCAGCTTCTTTAGCCTGTGCAAGTGCTTGCTTCTGCACTTCAAGCATCGATGTGTTGCTTGCTTGTACTTTCTCCGAGCGCTTGAACAGCAGAGCATTGGCAATGGAAATTGCAATCTGGTTGACGAGCAGTTTGAGCAGCGTCACAGTGCGCTCTGTGAATGTGTTTGGTGGTGCTTGACAATACAAGCTACCGAGCAGGACGTTGTCGCCGTGCAGGATCGGTATGGAGATCATTGATGCGCCCTCCGGAAACTTCTCCAGCCATGACTCCGGCACATTCGAGAAGCGTTCGTCTTCCAGAACTTGGCGAAGGAAGACCTGTTCCTTAAAGCGCAGAACGTATTTGGTGACCTGTTTGGCAACCATATCATCCACTTCTTCCAATGGTATTCCTTGCTCCGGCGCCTCGATGCCTTCAGGCGTGCCCACTGAGGCCACGCACCACGTCCCGTCATCGCTCTCGACCACGAGACCAACAAGTTCCGCTCCAGTAGAGTCAACGATAATGGTCGTTAGCTTCTTGAGAAGTCGGTCCACGTCCAGCTCTGATGATAGCAGTTGAGAGCTCTCCAAAATGCCTGCCAAATCGATCATATCTAATCCGACTGCTGAAGAAAGCGCCGCTGGAGGTTCCCGAACATTTGCGATTGCTGCCGTCTGCGGATCCAGCCACTCTGCTGTCCTATCAGTTGAGGTCTGGTGCAACGCTTGATGGCTAGCAATCTTCTCCAGCTTGTAGGCGTAGGAAGGACCGCTGGCTTGGTCCATGGTGGTCTGGGTCCCGGCATCGACCGTGGAAAGGCTTCGAGTGCCATAGAGCAAGAATTCATACTTCTCGCTTGCATGCTCTGCCTTCCCGAACGCTCCGACTCTGCGATATGCTGAGATCGCGTCAAGAAGTATACCTCTCGCAGGACGAGCAGCACCTCTTCGTGCAAGCCAATCAGCGTACAGCTCGAGACTGAACCCTTCGTCGAGTCCGTTGCCAGTCAGGACGCATTGGTTGATGGCATCTTCGAAAAACTTGAGGACTTTTCCGTACTCTTGCTTCACGTCCGCAACCTCGCCGTCAAGAAGATTGATGTAAGTCAGATAGCTAGAGGCAGCACTGACACGCCCGACGATTTCGCACGCCGTCCTACATTCTTCGACCTTCTTGAGAAGAGCTTCTCGATCCTTCCTGTCAGGCTCTTCTCTGAGAATAGCGAGAATGGCCATCGCGTAGTAGAATAGGTTGGCGTAGCGATGTGGCATGCACAGCAGTCCTTCGGTCAATGGGAGCAGTCTTTCTCCAAATTCCATAGCTTCTTTGTAGTGACCGAATTTGTAGAGTGCCATCAGCTTGTAGACCAGATAAAGACTGAGTGGCCGCTCTGGGCTGGACGCGCTACTCTTGACGAACTGTATGTAGTCGTCGCTGTTATGGCTTGGATCGCTCAATATGTCATGCGCTGACTTGTAGTTGGTTTTGCCCTGAAGGGCTCTGACCACTTGGCGAGTTCCCATGAGCACCACGCCGCCTCGAAGATTCTCCTGCCACTCTGGGAATTCGTCGCTCACTGAAGCAATGAAAGCTTCCGTTTCGGCCAAATTTTCGGCTGACCACAACTTGTAAGCCGCCATGATACCAACGTTCAGAAGGTGAAGGATCTTGTCGCCAGCTGCGGATGCTGCCTCCAAGCCCCTATTGAGGGCATTGAAATTGTCCCGCATCTCGTGGCGAATGTGGCCAAGAAATAGAGAGTGCAAAGTCAGTCCTCTCCCAACTGTGTATAGCTCTTGGTCGAAGAAGTCCAGGATCCGAAGTGCTGTGTCCCCAAATTCCATGGCTAACTGGACCATATTGAATCGCCAAATAGTGAGCGATGCGATATTCACATAGCCTAGCCCGGCCTGAGGAAAGAGTCCACGCTCGAGGTAGAGGGATAGGATCGCTAGCGTGGATCGATAGAAGAGCAGATGGTCAGTCCAGTAAGCCGAGGACTGTAGTTCGGTCAGGAGAGCTCCAAGTGTGCTCAACGTCCGATCAATAATCCTGTTATTGGTGTGTTCGAAGTCAGGAGGGCTCGCCTGCAGAAGGGGAATCATGCGCTGGAACTCTTCGTCGCACTGCTCCCAGGTCATGTCGGTAATGGGGAGGCCGAGCTGAGACAGGGCATTTTTGAGGCCATTGTACGCTGTGTCGCTATCTCCTCTCTGCACATGCATACGGGACAGTATGATGGCGGCAGGAGCTTGGTCCTCCTTGCTTCGGGTGTTGTCTGATACATCGTTCAAGAGTTGTTCTGCTTCGTCGTACTGTCCGTCATACCAGAACGCTTCCGCCGCACGCGTCTTCAGTGTCAACACTTCGGCATAGTTTGCATCGCCTGTAGGATCATTCCAATGGTTCAAAGGAAGTAGATCCAGGCAATGCTTGAAGTAGAAGAGGCCGGACCTGCGTGCACCAGATTCTCGCGCTGTCTCGGCTGCTTGGTAGAGAAGATCTCTGAATGCAAACTTCTTCGTTTCTCGACTTTTGATGCAGGCAATGCCTTTACAGATGTGTCTCGCCTGTTCAAATAGAATATTGTTCGATTGTGTGATTGGGTCATACGGCTCATGCTTCATCATAGAGCAGGCAACAACATAGTGCATCTCTTCTCGCACAAAGTTCTCGCATAGGGAATCTGCTGCTGCAATGTATCTGTCGTGGCTGAATTTGAAGAGATCTTCGTCACTGGTCGGCATTACGACGAAAGACGATAGCGCGATTTGCAGACCAGAAACGGCGTCCTTGCTTTCAGGCGGGATAAGCGGCTGGGGCACTAATCGCGAGCAAGCACAGCTCATGACCCTATTGATTGTCTCGAATCTGAAATTGTTGCCGATGATAGCGGCCCAAGCAAGCATTGTCTGAGCATCAATGGGCAATTCCTTCATCCGCCGCAAGATGAAATCGTTGGTGGAGAAGCGGCTGCCATCCGGGTTGGAGAATTCCTCAAACAGCTTGTCGATGCTGTACTCCCACTGGCTACATTTCCAGCAGTAGTAGATGCACTTTCTACGATAAGCAGAATCCAGCATCTCGCGGATGAAGAAAGGGTTGCCCTGTGTCTTCTCCTGGATGATGCCAACTAGAGGCGTACAGTAGTCTTCGGGACGGTGCAGAGTATCGGCGACGTATTTCGTGGTGTCCTCATCTGTGAAAGCCCCGACTTCGACCCTCGTCGATCGTTCGAGCAGGCGCTTCATTGCTGGTGCAAGCATATCTTCTCCACGATATGTGACGATGAGCACGATCGGGATGTGCGCTTTGCAGATGACTTGTATCAGCTCTAAGCTCTCAGGATCTGCAAACTGGAGATCGTCAAGGCAGAAGCAAACAAACTTTTGGACTGCTAGCAATCGAAGCACGTCCAAGAAGATGTGCATGAAGCGTGAAGATTTGTTCGATCCACCAGAGCGAAGCCACTCTTGTGTGCTGGCGGCATTGCACATTTTTCGTTCAGGCATGGCACCAATTGATCCAATCGATCCATTTTGATGCTCTGCAGCCTTGTTGGACATCTTTCCATTGACAGTCGGCGCCAGAAGCCAAAGGGGTAATTCTAAGTAGGCGTGCAGAATTCCCCAGAAGGGCTTCACAAACGCTCGAATGTTTTCATGGAAAGGCGTGTTGACATCATTCTCGGAAAAAATCTGTCGGAATAGCGAGGACATAACTCTGATCACTGGATCGAACGGTGTGTTTCTGATCTGATCAAACTTGGCGCTCGTGAAGTAGCCATGTTTCCGTGCTTGCGTTTGGATGCTCCTGATCAGAACGGACTTGCCAAATCCAGCAGCTCCACAAACCCCGATCAGCTCTGTCCTACCTTTCTTCTTCAGCTTTTGTGCAGTGCGCAGGAGAGAGCTAGGCTCGCTGTTGTTGAGGCTGTTCATGTGCACGCTCGATAGTGTCCTGTGCAGACTGTCGGTATTATTGGGTGATGCTCGACCGTCTACCGAAAGATCCTGGTCCGCCCGGTCGGTGATAGCATCACCATTGACTGAGGTGGCTGTAGACGCTACACTTCCGGATCGATCAGTATTACGTTCTAGCCGGTCTTGTGCTGTTTTTCTGCTGTACTGGGACTGAGGTTCGTATGGCGCCGTTTCAGGTATCGACATGAGCCTCTGATCATCACGAGTGCGCTCGCGGTCCGTAGACGATGTGCTGTCGCTAAGTATATCTTCAAGAGGAAGTGTGACTTCTCCAGACATTATCGAGGAGTTGGAGCTAAGACTATACAGGCCCTTTCGGCTGATGGGCGGAGCTCTTGCGGACCGCTGTGCAGCTCGTTCAATCACGCTAATGATGGCTTCGCGCTGCTTTTCTCGACCGACAAGATGGGTGGGAAGTACGAAGAAGCATGAAACATCCTTGGTCGCGACTTTGAAAGAGTTGAGAGCCTGTTGATCGCCTTCCATGAGTATCTTCTTGAGCTGTTGTAAGTCGTACTTGATGCCGGAGGTCGAGTTGTAGCGATCATCCATGTTGCGCGCAGTCATCTTTTGTATAACTTTGTTGAGCGCATCTGGTACATCGGATCTGAGGGAAGAAGGTGGAGGTATTCTCTTAGAAAGGATGTTTTGCATGATGTCGAGAGGTGTTTTCCCTTCGAACGGCGCCTGACCGGTCAGCATGCTCCACAAGAGTATGCCTAGTGAATAGACATCAGTCCTCGCGTCAGGCTCAGCTGGCAAACGGCCTGTTTGCTCGGGCGCGATGAATTGCAATCGATGCTCCACGCCACGCTGTGACATCAACGTGGACCAGTTGGCAGAGGTCAGGCCGTGCTCGAAGCTCCGTGAGCCTGAGCCGAAGCTGATCATGCGCACAATGCCAGTCTCCTTATTGAAGTGGAAAGCGTCGCCCCGAAGCTCTCCATGGACCAGTTCGTTGCCATGATGAAGGATTTCTAAGCACTCGCTGGCTCCTATGCCAAAGTCCAGGAAAGTCAACAGTGCGACTTGCTCGTGTCTCTGCTCTTGAGGGCTATCCGGTGTTCCGGCATAGAAGTTCGGCCCGAACTCAACGACCTCTCTTAGATAGTTGCGTCCTGGTGCTTCCACGACCGAACAGCATAGCGGCGGCTCGCCAGGATGTCTCGCGGGCAGTCGGAAGAAGTCCAGTGGTCTCACAAAGTGTTTCCTCTCTGCGGCAGATTCGGAGGACTGTTGGAACAAAGCTTGACACAGCTTAAATTCGCGCTCCAGGCGGAGAATCTGCTTGCCCACACGACCAATGACCCATACCTCCTTTTCTTCCTGTCCATCGATGGGTATGGCATCGTAGTCGGATCGCGTTCGGATCGAGGATGGTCGAGAGGAGCCCGAGATGGATGACGCACTCGTCTTGCGATCGCCGGTTTGCGAAGCCTTGCGCTTGCCAAAGAAGTGCCAGTTATCGTAGCTGGAGTGAAAGGGAGGGATGCGGTCGTTGAACTCATATCCCGGCACTTCCTCCTTCAGCCTCTCGAACATACGACGGAAGGGCGCAACTCCCTCCTCGCCATCCTGCTCTTTGCCGAGCTCCATAGCAGCTGCCCTCTAGCTCCGACAATACACCTCTGCCGCGCTCATGCTTGTTTGTGGAGGTCCAGGAGTCTATTGCGTCTCCATGCCGAGGTCTGAGGGTGTTGACGGGCAAGCCTAAAAGCTGCGCGAGTGTGTGGTCGCCGTGAGGTGATGATGCGCGTATGGGTGTTGGAAGTCGGCGTTTTAGGTAGCAGAGGAAGTTCACAAGGCAATGTATGTACTGTAATCAATACCCAGTCCACGACCACGCGAAACGGCAGCTCCACTCGCTAGCGTTGAGGATAAGCTTTCCACTACCGGCTACTGTACGTTTGTAAGCAGCATCTCAGCCGCCAGCTTCTGTTCATTTCTAGCTTCTTGAGCCTCAATATCTGGATATGCTGTAAGGCAAGGCTGTGAAATCAGAATGTGGTTCACACTGCAGATCCAGGTTGTTGACGCTTGTACAATCGTGCTCGCTGCAAACACGAGATACACGGCATGGCCATGGAGCAGTCGAACAAGGATACATGTATGTTCTGCAGGGTCTACGCGCCGCGCCTTCCCTCGCTTGTGATGCGGGAGAGCGGGAGCGGGCAGAAGCGTGTGACCTAAGATTTGATTGACGTCCTTTCAAATGTCTCATTCTAGCCACTGCAAGGGCACCTATGGCAGTATGGTACTTCTGGTTCATGCAGACTGAGAGCTTCTAACACCATTTCTTCCTCTACTTGCACCCAGCCATTCCGGAACCAGTAAAGGAAATCTGCCGATCTGCCCAACCCACTGCCTCCTCAAAGTACGGCGACCAGATTCAATGACGCGATCGAAGGCGGATAGAGGCAGCTCGAGCACTTCCTAGCGGGCGGGCATGGACCCGGAGAGGGATACCGAGTCACCACGCCATGACAGTGGTGAGGAAGTCAGCGAGCATGAGGAGGTGCAGGAGGTGAAGAAGCCGCGTCAATTGCCTGCCGACCTTCCCACTTCTCTGGACGATCGAAGGCATCAGCGCGACGAGTATGTAGGGCAAGAGACTGAATACTACGATGCATGGCAGGGTAGGCACGATTCGAAGCCAAAGTGGGCTCCATGATGTGAAAGCGTATGCTGATATGGTCAAGGTCAATCGCAATTTCTGAGTGCGCCTACGATAGCAAAACCTATTAACTTCAACCTATCACTAAACGAACCCGACGACGATTTCGATCGAGATATTGGCAATGATGACGCGCGAGTCGCGCAGATGCTGGCTGCTTCAGCTCGAAGTCCAGGAAATATAGCAGAGACGGAGGAGGACGAAGTGTTGGCGAACGAGAAGCTGTCACGCGACCAAAAAGCCAAAGCTCTGCAGGACTTTCTCTTTCTCGCAGCAAGCAATGGCGATGTGGCGCGAGTGAGGCGGTTGGTACGAGGTGAAGCATCGGAGCTGCTAGAGATTGACGCTGCCGATGCGGAAGGCACGCAACCTTTGATTTATGCAGCCTGCTTTGGTCACAAGGAGGTTGTGGTATCACTACTGAACGCAGGCGCAAGCGTTGATAATCAAGACAAGAATCAGTGGACGGCTTTGATGTGGGCTATCACGAACAGCCACCAGGATATTGCAAAGCTACTGTTGGATCATGGTGCTTCGACGGAGGTGAAATCTTCGAGTGGTAGGACTGCTCTTGATTTTGTCCCGCCAGGAACCATGATGTCGGAGTTTCTGAAGCACAATGGTTACAGCATTGGTGAGTGAACTCCAAGGATTCATGAGCACCATGGAACCGAAATTGTAGAATTTGCGACCGTTCAACAGAAGATGTTTGGAGATAATCGTATGATGACAACCGCTAATATCGCTCATCTTGCAGGCAATGCTGGAGTCACAGATGACTTCTACAGTGCTGGCTTCTCCCAAGACCGTTTTGAAGAGGAATTGGCAGAAAGTGAACAGCGAAGACGCATGATGATGGAGAGCGCTATCAATCTGGAAGTCGATCTTGGCAACCTGGGCCTGGACGAGGCGCCAGACTCGCCGGATGACTTTGAAGATGCTCAAGAGTTCATCTGGGACCGATGCTTGAACGATCAAATGTTCGTCTTTATGGAGAGCGACATTGAACGAATACAGGATTTCCTGATAACCCAGATGACGCCGCAACGATCAGCTTCTCAGAAACCAGTACCCGCGAACATCGTCTTTCTCGGCGCTCGATATGCGCATTATCACTCTAGTCCCGAACTGCTCACGGACTGGCTCGAATCCGCTCAAGACAAGATATATGCTGTCGTGGATCGAAATCAGTGGGACATGACTATCTTGGCATTCTGGCTGTCGAACGCCACGTTGCTTTTGTACTACCTGAAGAAAGATACCGGGTTGACTGAAGTGACGACACAATTCCAAGCCCAGATGGCGGAACTTGTTCATGAGATCTACATCCTCATTATCCGAGATGCAGAGCGGCGAATGGGTAAGTAAGCATGCGCATCCTCCTCGCCCGGCAGATTGTAGTCTTAGTCCCACGAATGCTAAGGCACTCACGTTCGAATCGGGGGCCTTTCCAGGAAGTGAGGAACTGGCGTTACCTGAATCTATGCTGACGAATTCGACAGATAAAGTCCTTGACTCCGCCATGCTCGATCACGAGACCATTCCTGGATTCGAGGATGTCTCTTTTCAACACGAGTGGAATTTCCTCAAGAAGAAAACCACCGTCAAACCAGAGCCGATGGAGAAGCGATTCGGCCCTCCATCGCCCAAACGAAAAGCACAGATCTCGCCGCGGAACATCACATCTCTGCTCGCGTCTACACTGTTCGTACTAGATCTCTACGACGTCCACTCGGTCATCGTCTCGCAGATATTATCGCAGCTGTACTATTGGCTGGGCGCTGAGATCTTCAATCGAATAATGTCCAATAAAAGATACTTGGCACGCACCAAAGCTATGCAGATCCGCATGAACATATCGATGCTGGAAGACTGGGCACGCACGAACAATAAGCAGCCAGAGCATCATGAGAACGGCCACACAACTTCGAGCGGCGAGTCGACAATCGACGCAGCACGACGACACTTGGCCCCTGTTGTACAACTGCTTCAATGGCTGCAGTGTTTCTCGTCCATCGGCGAAGACCGTGAAGCAATGGAAACTACATTACAGCAACTGCCCTCGCTTTCCTCGATGCAGCTGTTACATTCGGTGAAGCACTATCGTTGCGAAGTCGGCGAGAAAGGCTTGAACAGACCGACTTTGCGATTTATACAAGAGGTCAAAAGCAGACCGAAAACACAACCTCAGTCTGGCACCAACAAGGACTTGCCTTCAACGCCGACCGCGCCTGGAGCCCAGAATCCCAACGGCAAGTCTACGCCTGTGCCACCCGGTACTCCTTCTCTTGATGAAGACGACCAGCCAGAAAGCAATCTCATGAACCCAGCATTATTACTACCCTTTCACCTCCCAACGTCGACAGACATGCTTGTGAGCTACGGATCGGGAATCGGAGGCATGAACAAGACGCAAGAACGAAAATACATTCCTACGGTCCCGCCGGATTTCTTTGACAAGCTGGATCCTGGCAGGACGAGGCATAGCGTCTACGCTGATGCTAGTCTAGATGACAGCTCTTGATGGAAGCGATCGCTAATTTCACCTCATTCTCGCATGGACCTCCCCATCGACTCAAAGACCGCGTTTGTGAACTGTGGTCAGCAACGATAGCCTTGCTCTCACATTCGAACTGCCAATTAGCTCGACTCTGCCGTTCGATCACAACTAAGTCTGCGATGTCGTGCTTCAAGAATGCCACGTCACAAAACTTTTCCGGGCTACTTAGCATACCTTTACTCGATCATATCGAGTAGGTTAGCCTCATCTAAGACTTGGCGTCACCATGATTGGACAGCTAGACACGACACGAGACCCTATCGCAGCCGGCCGACATCGCCTTCAAAAGCCGAGTGAAACTATTGCTATCGATAAGCTTGATGCATCGTAGCACATCCCACCAAAACACGGACGATCCTCCTGTTGTCACTTTTGCATTGCTTGCCTTTGAAAACAGAATCTGTCGAAATGGAAGCTCAAGCGTTTACCCCAGACGCCGCTCAAGATGCACTCAATGCCGCAATCAAATCTATTCCAGCAGAAGAAATCGATTCAACGTTCAAATCAAGCAGCATTGGTACATCACAATCTAATCTCAAGCTCCCATACTTCTCCGTACTGACTCTACAGACCTCATAAACAAAGCCCTCGGCTCCAAAATCCTTTCCTTCTCCGACGAATGGTTCGCCGCAGCCGATAACCTCACCACGCCCACCCCACCAATCCGAAAACCAGGCGTCTTCACCTACGCCGGAGCCTGGTACGATGGCTGGGAAACCCGACGCCATAACACAGAAGAATACGATTGGGTAGTCATAAAACTCGGCGTCGCAAGTGGAAGAGTCAGAGGTGTAGAAGTGGACACAGCATTCTTCGACGGAAACCACGCCCCAGAAATCGCAGTCCAAGGAACCTTCGACACAGGCGACGATGCCGAAGTCGCGAAGAAAGAATACGCCAAATGGGAAATAATCCTAGAAAAGCAACCCTGTGGTCCAAGTCGTAGACAAGCCTGGCTCCTCCCCAACATCACAGAGAAGCCTTACACCCACGTCCGTCTTCTAATGTATCCCGACGGCGGCATCGCACGTTTCCGTCTCTTTGGAGACGTAGTTCCCGTACTTCCCTCCGACATAAACACAATCTTCGATCTCGCAGCTACAGTCAACGGCGGCGTAGCAGTTTCCTGCAGCGACCAACACTTCGGTACAAAAGACAACTTACTCCTTCCAGGAAGAGGTGTAGATATGGGAGATGGATGGGAAACGAAAAGAAGTAGAGGAGAACACATTGATTGGACTATTATAAAATTAGGAACACCTGGGGAGATTGAGAAGGTTGTGGTTGATACTGCGCATTTTCGAGGGAATTTTCCACAGAAGGTGCAGGTGTTTGCTGCGGAAGGGACGGAGGTGCCGGGACATGAGGATGGAAGGTGGGTTGAAGTGCTGAGTCCGCAGAAAACGGGACCGGACGCGGAACATGAGTACAAGAAGGGACAAGAGTTGAAAGAGGTTGAGGGGAGGAAGTATGGGTTTGTGAAATTGGTGATTATTCCTGATGGGGGGGTAAAGAGGATTAGGGTGTTTGGTAAGAGGGCATGAGACGGATGGAGAAGCATTAGTTGCAGGTAGATCATATCAGTTGCAGCATGAGGCATTCTGTAATCAGAATCTGCTTCTGTGACGAGGATAACGAGTACAAAACCAATTTCATTAGGCAATAGATATTTCTTCTCCGTGCTGTACACCAGTCCAGCAGACCGCATCGCGTTGCGTGTGTGCTGTATTGTCTCATCTCATCCTCTATCCCGTCTATGTGCTGTTTCCTTTTCCTGATAAGAACACGATATATACAAGAATTGCTCCAAAACGATGCGTGTATAGCAGAAACCTAGGTCCAGTCTTAGGGCAGAAATGATGCGGTCTGCGGGCGGGAAGGCATTACTTATACTATGCCGTAGACCTTCCTTGCGATGAAGTAGCAGACAAGACCGAAAGCGAGGAGTCCGGCTGTGATGCAGAAGAACCTGAACAGAATGTAAGCATTCCAGTGAGTACCGAGAAGGCGACTTTTTCGGCTTACCATGTGAGATCGCCTTCGATATCTTGACCTGGAACCCATACGTTCATTCCCCACATACCAGTGATGATGTTCATGGGAAGGACGATAGTACCCAAGACAGTCAGCTTTCCAAGGACATCCGCGTTCTGCTCGGCTCGCTCGTTCATGCGAATATTGATCTGAGCGACGTAGTTGCCGTGGGCTCGGCTGAGGAGACTATACGTGTGTGTCAGTATATGCTTTCCTTACGGGTAGCGAGCTTTGCACTTACCTCTCGTAGTGCGACAGATTGCCTGTCATGGTCACGATATGATCCTGAATGTCGCCAAGATAGAGACCAATCTCAGATCGTGGAGCAACTTCCCAATGCTCGTTGCAGCGCTTCGCAAAGCCTTTGATGACGTCTGCCTTGTTACCCAAGAGACGGTACAAGCTCATGACTTTCTTGCGACATTCTCCAACACGTCTCAACATGTCACCTCCGCTTTCGCCGGCAGTCTTCTCGCCTTCGGCCTTCATAGCACCCATATCCCCTTGGTTCTGGGAACGATTGTCATCCCTGCCCTTTGAGCTTTTCGGCCGCTGGTCTTTCTCTTGTGACTGAGTACCCTCAGCATTATCGGCAGCAGTCGTGTGCATGTAAAGAATCTCTTCATCAATCTCGTCGACCTCTGTCTCAATCTCTGTAACCAGCGGTGCATACACATCCGTGATGTCGTCGATGATGGCGTAACTGATCCAATCGGCGGTCGGGCTCATGTAGTCGTTCAGCTGTCGAATTCGTCGCCTCACATTTGCTGGGTGAGGGCTCATGCTGGAGTGGAAACTGATTACACCGTCTCTGAACACAATCACGTACATGTTGATTGCATCCATGTAGTTCTCGCTGTCTTTGTCTTGCTCGAACGTTCGGTAGTTGACGAAGTAATAGGATGGGAAGAGCTCGACCTTTTCACGCTGCTCGTCCATCAGAATATCCTCAGCAGTCAACTGATGAATGCCGAACGCTTTCGAGAGTACCTTCATCTCGGTCTCGGTAGGCTGAAGGACATCGAGCCAGAAGGTGGGTCGAGGACCGTATCTCTTTCGGCGTGGCTTGGGCGTAGCATTTCCTGAAGCATTCGCCGATCCTCCCGCCGACCCTCCTGCCGTCTTGCTCATGATAGATGGCTGACGACTCTGCATACCCTTCTCGCTCATCGCAGCAGGGTCTTTGATGTTGGTCGCCGCAGTGGCCGCAGTCTCATTAGAATCATCTCTTCGCAGCGCAGGTCGTTCGAGAGCATTGTCCTCTCCTGTGCCTTCGTCGTCAGAGTCGTCGGAATCGCTGAGCTCGATATGATCTGGCAAGAACAGCTCGCGGAAAGTCATGTCGTCCTGCAAGTCACTAATTGTCCTAGCATGTATTGTGCCATCCAAAGTCTCGTTGAAGTAGGTGAATCTGAAAGGAGAGTCGTCTTCCTCTCTATGCCATGCGGTCTTTGCTGGTCGCAGTCTGCCATTAACCATAACTGGCTCAGATATTTTCTTCGCTCGGAGAATCTCCTGGTGTGTGCGCTCTTCCTTTTCTTCCCTGCTCCAATCTTCCAGAATTTCTAGATCGGGCCACTTCCTACCGCGCCTTCGTCTTGGCCTTTCAGAAGATTCATGTCGTGGGCGTGGCGATCCATCACCATGATCCGACATGTCAACATCGTCTGGGAAGCATACATCTCTTTCTGCAATATGAGCGAGGGTTGGCCTACGTCTCATGCTCTGCGGTGAAGTGCTTGCAAAACGTTCGTCGTCATCGGCAGCAATGTCGATTATAGCATCGCGACCACGCTCGCTTCCGCCGCCAGCGAGGAACATGTCGTCCATCGTCCCAAGCTGTGGCGAGCCGGGCATCGACGGCGGGTTGTTGACATCGTGCGACTCCTCCTCGCTGCCATTTCTGGCAGTAGTGACTATCTGTAGACCTCTTCTAGAGGACGTTCTGGAGTCTTTCGAGGATCTTCTCCCGCGATAGGCACCTTGACTGCCATAACCAGCCCCTAGACCACTATTATGTCGCGACAGGTTTGGCTGCGAGCGATTCTTGCTGGAGAGAAGTGGCGTTCTGTCGTTGGATCCATCGTGGTCATCCTCGCCTTCACTTATGGCGGCTTCTTCTGCGTGCGCCAGTCGTGATCTGGGTAACGCAGAACCAGATCTACCCATGGACGCATCGGAGGCGCGGTGTTGATGTCTGGTGAAGGGTAGGCTCACTCGCGCCAGACTGTTCTTGATGGTATCTCGTCTCGAACGGCCGAATGGTGCGTGCTCACGGTGGTCCAAAAGCGCCTCGCTCTCCAAGCTGGTGTTACTAGCGCGCCTGGCAGATTGCTGCACGCGGTAGTAGCTATCTCGTTGCGAAGCATGGCGTGTGGAATCGAGGAGACTCGGTCGCTCGCCCTCGGTGGTATCCTCTGTGGGTGCTTCTGAAGGCGCTATGAAGCTTTGGCGTCGATTCTTCCTCTTCCTGCCACCTCGATGTCGCTTCTTCTTTGCTGCGCCGTTTGGTTTCGTGGACGAAGACTCGGCGGGCGCGACATTCGCATTGGCATTGGCATTGGCATTGGCTCCAGAGATTCGATCAATGTCTGCTTGCGAAGCTGCGGCCATTGTGGATGTCAATCTTGGCTGCTCACCAAGGAAGGCTCGACAATGTTATCTAGATGAGAGTCCACAAGACATAGAGATAGCAAGAGAGCGGCGACATGGACAGAATGACACTCAAACTCGCAGGAGTTAGACTGGCTCCCACTGGCACTGGCACTGGCACTGGCACTGGCACTGGCAAGCTTCAAGTCTGCCGTCCAGTCCAGCAGCCGAACTTTGATGCAGCGCCTTGCCTTGCCTTGCCTTGCCTTGCCTTGGCTCACACGCATGTGGCATGTGGCGTCACCCATGCATCCATCTGAGAGGCTCAAAATGACTCGGACTCGGCTCCGTGAAAGTCGAAAATCTGTTTGTCCAGTCTTTACAATTTGGCAACTTCAATTCATGAGCATGATTGATCCCATTGGCGCTGGTAATACTCGGCATTGCAGGAGTGGTAGAACTACGCAAGTGGAGGTCGTCAGCTTCTCCTCCGCCAAACTGTTGCACATAGCCGAGATCACATGATTCTTGGCATTCGCAGAAATTTCAACACCTGTTCTTAAGCAATATTAGATAGACAATAAGCAATTAATCATTCACTTATTCAGTTCAACGCTCCTAATAATATAGTATTACGTAATATAATCTACTATACTAAGCGTAATAGTTATAAGCCTAGATTTATCCGTCTCTTAAAGGCTTTCTTAGTATAATTAAAATAAGACGACTTCTATAGTCTAATCTACTAGTATAAGTAGTCTACGCGTTTCTATATACGCTTCCTATTAATCTATACGTTTCTATA
>JAASFE010004198.1:88237-101421 GCA_013365205.1 Pseudocercospora cruenta
TTAACTACCTTACCTAAAGGAGAAAGTATATCCCTTTTATTTAAGATAAGGGGATATATTATATATAGCCGAGATTATATAATTCTTAGTATTTATAGAAATTTTAATATCTATTCTTAAGTAATATTAGATAGACAATAAGCAATCAATCATTCACTTATTTAGTTCAACGCTCCTGATAATGCAGTATTACGTAATGTAATCCACTGCGCTGAGCGTGATACAAACAACGCTGATCGCCGCTCTCCGCTCTCCTCGGCTGCTCATCCCGGCTGCGAGATGAGGACATTGATGGTCGGCGCGTTACATGATTGAAGACGCGTTTGATCTTGTGCTTGACTGCGCACTCCGCTCGACTTGTCACTCACTGGAATGCTGATGTTGACCATGTGCAATCCAAAGCAAAGCCTAGCCTTTGCTATGGAGCACGCGAATGAGTGATGAAATGGACGTGAGACATGAGACGCTGATATGGAGGGAGGAATGGGCACGTTGAGTCGCATATAATGGAGCACGACTATGCTGGCACCACTCTGAAGCGATCATGGCAAGCATCGCTGTATGCTCGCTCTGCTGAGAGATCTCTACATCGAGACGGCATGAAGGGGCGCAATTATGCGAATTTGAGACTGACCACAGATGCCCAATCTAAATCGTGGCATGCTCAAGTACGCTGCGCTACTCACCGCTGCCTATAATTGCCACACGAAGAGGTATCCGTCGGGAACAGCGGACTCGTCATATCGGGTTATTACGAAAGCAACATTCACCCAGCGGAAGGTTCATGCCGCTACAAGCCCGAGAGCAAGACCATTGTGAGACTTGTTAGCGCAGAAGCGGGCAGCAACAAGCCACTACTAACTAGCTCGCAAAGAAGCATACAACATCGGCCGAGCAGAGCTCATCCAGGACGAGCTGAAAGTCTTACGATCACGAGGGCTGGGATGGATTCTCAAACCAGAATGGCACAAGGAGTACATGGACCTTCCCGTACCTGATGCGCATTCAGAACCTTACCCTGTAACTACCAGAAATGGCCTTAAGTGGTTCCGCAGGCGTCTGGAAGGTGGAGAGCAGCTCGAGAACGTTGAAGATGCTCCAAAAGACCATCCTCGTTTTCGCGAACTGCAACAAGCATATGTCCGGCAACAGGAAGGACAAACAAATGCATCGAGGCGTAGGCTTGAGCCTACACAGCCAGACGCACGTGTATGCTGGCTTCATGAGTTTTGCAGGGCGTGAAGGATGGCAGTGATCGGGAGCGAGCCGAGTGAGCGGTTTCTGCTCAAGGTTATGCTATGTCAGCATGAGTACATCCATCAGGGTGCCCAGATGGTATATATGATCAATGCTGTGTCAAGACTTGATCTGTCGTCCTACGGTTCTTTTTCGATCATCTTCATTCAAAGCGCTGTCTTGGCGCCAACACAATAGTCTCCTTCTCACCGATGTCGGCATCAGCTGCTTGAGCGAAACTTCCCCAAGTCTTCGAGCAAAGACAGAAACACCATCACCATTGACGGTATACTAATCGCTCGGGATATCAGCACTTGATATACTCTCCAAGTTCATCCGGATTACTTCCACAGCCAAGCACACCAGAAGCCTTCACAAGCCGCCCCAAGCTTCCGACATCGTGCTTGGCCGACCCCTCGCCCTTGTTCGCCTCCCGCACCTCAATGCCACCTTCCCAAAGCTTCGCCTATCACGAAGATCCGAAGATGCAACGCGACACACCCTCACCCAAATGTCATTCGCATTCGTGGCGGAAACGCTCCTCTGCCACGCGATTGTCCGGGAGATCGGCAATGCTATCATGATCCTACGGAGAGGAGATAGTGTTGCATGGGCTACGTAGGTCTTGTGTTTGTACTTCATTTCTATTTCTTTTTCACTACGCTCTTCATTGTAACATCGCTGTATTACCGCCTACGATCATGAGCCCCGAAACCGAGAAAGCAAATGGCGAAAGCTACGACGTGGATCCAGAGCTGGAAAAGAAGTTACCCGCGCCACTCGCAGATGCAATACGATCTGGCAGCGTCCCGGAAAATGTTCTGAAACACTCTCACGATGCGGACGAGGCGTTGAAGGCTTTTGCTAGTCATTCGGGACAAGTCATCGAGATTGATGAGGCTACGAACAAGAGGTTATTGAGAAAGATTGATTTGAATTTGATGCCGGTATGTGTTCAGAGACGTCTACTTCAGAATTGGTGAGAAAAGTAGCTAATCTGTGTGGCACAGATCATGTGTATCATCTACGGTCTCCAATTCCTCGACAAGACTACATTATCGTACGCATCGATTATGGGCCTAAAGACAGATATTGGCCTCGTAGGTGATAACTACCAATGGCTTGGATCTATGTTTTACTTTGGATATCTGGCTTTCGAATATCCTACGAATCGTCTGCTACAACGACTGCCGCTCGGAAAGTACAGTGCTGGATGTATTATCATCTGGGGTATCGTCCTGGCATGTTTTGCGGCTGTTAAAAACTTTGCTGGGGCAGTGGCGATCCGCTTCTTCTTAGGTCTAACTGAGAGCGCCGTCACTCCTGGTTTTGCTTTGATCACCTCACAATGGTATACGAAAGCTGAGCAAGGTATGCGGACTGGACTCTGGTTCTCGTTCAATGGCGTGGCCCAAGTTGTGGGAGGCGTTGTTGCATACGGCATCGCGAAGGGCATCGAAGTACATTCCGCTGCGTTATCTGGATGGCAGATTTTGTTCCTCGCTACGGGTCTCGTCACATCTGCCGTTGGCGTTGTCTTCCTCTTCTGGGTACCTGACAATCAGCTTAATGCTCGATGGCTGAACAAGGAGGATCGAATTCTTGCTCTGGAAAGAATTCGAATCAATCAACAAGGTGTTGGAAACAAGCATTTCAAGATGTATCAACTATACGAAGCTTTGACAGATCCAATGGTCTGGGGCTTCACAGCATATGCCTTGATCACTGACATACCAAATGGTAAGACACGACCTCTTCAAATGTAACGTTTCGATGCTAACACCAATTCTCGCACCAGGCGGCATCACAAACTTCTTCTCCCAGCTCATCACCTCCTTCGGCTACACACCTCAACAATCGCTTCTCTACGGAACACCAGGCGGCGCCGTCGAAGTCGCAACCCTTCTCTTCTGCGGCTACTTCGGCGACAAACTCCACAACCGAATCCTAATCTCCAGCTCCGGCCTTCACCTCGGCATTCTAGGCATGGCCCTGATAGTTGGTCTACCCCTCGAGAACAACACAGGTCGTCTAGCAGGCTACTACTTCACCCAAGCAACCGCGACCCCCTTCGTCGCCTTCCTCTCCTTGATCTCCACGAACGTAGCGGGCTACACCAAGAAAACCACAGTCGCAGCCATGTATCTGATCGCATATTGCGTGGGTAACATCATCGGACCACAAGCATTCAGACCGAAAGATGCTCCGAGATATGTCCCAGCCGAGATTGTGATTATCTGTTGTTATGGTGTTGGATTGGCGATTATGCTGTTCATCTATCTGTGGTGTCGCAGTCAGAATAAGAAGAAGGCAGAGATACGGGCTCAACCTGGGTATCAGAAGTTGGAGAACCAGGAATTCTTGGATCTGACTGATAGGGAGAATCCTGAGTTCGTGTACATTCTGTAAACACAGGTAGTGTCAGGATGAATATCGAGGCTTAGTGCTGTCGGTCTCAAACACCATCCTCTTCATCGAGCGTCCTCAGATCGCTGTACGTAGCTTCGGTCTTTTCCTGTCCATGATCCTAAACACAGATCTCAACCTTCTCACAGCTCTCCCTCACCTGTCGACGCTCTTTGAGCGAAAGCGATCTGGCTTCACTTGACTAGTGTGAGTGGTGCAGGGAGCTTTTGCTAGAGTAGAGCGCTGTAGATTTAGATCTCCTGAAAAGTCGCCTCCATCTCAGCCTGCTTGAAACGATAGATGCTACATTGGTTGGTGACGAGGATGCCGAATTATTCCTCGGGCTGAGATGAAATCAGTCTCGTTGTCAGGGCCGGTGCACGGCAGAGGATAAGGGGAGGAGAGAGAGGGGCAGGAGTAGGAACGTGTTCGTGGTGATTTCGGAAAAGAGCATGGCGGTAGGTAGGGAGAGGATGCCGATGGAGAGGAAGAGGACTGATCCCAGAGCAAAAAGTATACTCTCCTTTTGCCTGTATATTCTCGTTTCTGCACCTCGTCTTGTACGATTCGGCGAGCGTGTTCAAAACTCACTTTTGTGGGTGCCTGTTGAACAGAGCTCTCTCGTGAGAGGTCCATAGATCACTGCTCGCTTGCTGAAGCGCACTCCAACATGGCAGAAGGACTGTGCAACCTCTGCTCAAGGCATATTGATTTGACGTGCTATATTGCAAGGAACCCTCGCTCACTCACAATAGCCCTGAGATATCATTGCAGCCTGCGGACTCCTCTCATCTTCGTCTTTCCGGTTCTGTACCTCATCTTGTACGATGAGTCGAGCATCTTCGGTACTAGTCTTCGAAACAGCTAAAGCTTTGGCTCTCTCCGCTGCGGTATCAATCTCATGCTTGAATTCTCTCAAGGCACGGAGCTCGCTGCCCACGAACAAGAAACCCATCAGACCGTCGATAACACCAGCACTAAGACCAAGAGTGCTTAGCAGCATGAGCAGGAAAGAGACGAAGTTCCTGGGCGACCACCACACGGCAATGAGGCACCCAATAGAGATACCAAACTGCAGGAAGAAGTGTGCGATTCGATACTTGCGTTGCTTCCGTTCGCGAAGGTCATATTTGGCTATCATATCTTGAATGGCCAGATATGTGCTGTGCGGTAGATAACGCATTGGAGAAGCTGGTAGCGAAGACTGGTCTTTTGATACTGGTTGTCGGAATAGTGTCGTCTCAATGGAGAAATGGTCGCTCAACGAGCACCTCAGTGTCGGATGGCGCATAGTCATGCCGACTTTGACATCAATTACTTGCCATTGCTGTCCTGTTGTTGCTGCGTTGTCAGAGAAGAAGATATAGTCCAGTCGCTTAGCTTTTGGATCTTGGGCTTGCGGATCGACCGTGGAGTCTTTGCCCTTGTCAAGATCCTTCTGCATCTGCTTGCTCCATCTCCACGTATTGAATTTCGAATCACAAGTCGTACCGTGTTCCTCCAAGCACGCAACTACAGTCGGACAAGTGCCAATCTGATTGCCGCTCTTCGTAGCTTCAACCTCATAGCTTCCCAAAGCACTATCCGGCCTCACAATCCTCCAAACATCCTTCACAGGCGCATGAGCTTCAATCAACTGATGTGCCAAACTCAACGGCACCATATTAAAATCCCCCAGACCAAGCACCATATGTCCCCTCTCAGCCGCATGTCTCATAAGCTTCGCAATCTCCCAAGCCTGAGCAGTCCGATGACAAATATAACTATCATTCGGTTCCTTCTCATAAGGCGCATGAAGATGCGTACAAAAGACCTCCACAACATCGTGCACACCACTCCCGATCCTAATTCTCGCCGAAGCAACACCTTTACCCACATACCAATCACCTCTGAAAAAAGCCGCCGGTCTTCCATTTAAAGGGTACCGATACATACTACTTTCTTCAATCGGCCATTTCGAAAGGATAGCGAGTCCGCCACCAAAAATTCCAGACCAGTAGAATTTGCCATGAGGTAAGATATCTTTCGTCAGTTCACGGATCGCGAGGTAATCTTGCTGAGTCCAACACTCTTGTAAACCGACAATGTGAGGAGTGGGAGAAGCTTGGGCAATTTGTCGGCCGATTTCCGTGAGGCGCTCGTGTCGGTGTTTGGAGAGGAATTTCAGACCCCAGCAATTGAGGGAAATGACGCGGAGACTGCTGGGTAGATCGAGGATGCTACTGTTGTTGTTGTTGTTACTCATGGTTCTTGGATGAGCTAGTCAAGCATTTGAGATGTGGATGTTCTTCGTTCAGCTACGTTGGCTAAGTAAGGAGGTGTGATTGTTTCGCGTAGCACAATGGCCAGGAACCCGACGAG
Source organism: Pseudocercospora cruenta (assembly GCA_013365205.1). Taxonomy (NCBI): domain Eukaryota; kingdom Fungi; phylum Ascomycota; class Dothideomycetes; order Mycosphaerellales; family Mycosphaerellaceae; genus Pseudocercospora; species Pseudocercospora cruenta. The sequence continues at coordinate 94,241 of JAASFE010004198.1, forward strand.
TGACGTTTCGAAGGCAGAGCGCGGCTCGACCCGCGCGTGTCGAGTAGATCTTTCGATCTCGTGTCAAATATGGCACTTGCTACGAGACTCAGGTATTCTGGCATTGAGTGTGAGACCGGAGTCGACGGCACTTCAATACCGTCGGTCATTAGCATACGGGGGAAAAGGACAAGGAAGAAAATTGCTAAGGTGATGGTGGACGTCAAAGCTCTTTGCATTTGATGACCAGCTGGATCGATACTAATTTTTCTTCATCGTCACGCATTGTCCAACCCCCTTCTTCCAAAACCCTTGCATGCGTACCACGTTTCGGAGGAAAAGAAAAAGACAACTCCTGAACGCCGTCCTTTTTTATCATGACTGCGGAGTTTCTCATCATTGCTCATCTTCGTGTCCACATTGCAACAAAGGAGACCAAAAAAGAACAACGACTAGGTACAAGACCGAAAACATGAACGAAAAGAGAGAATTCCAGTATGTATCTTCTACTGCCGAAGCAATTTGAGAAGTTCGTGTCAGATGTCCATCACATCTTCAGTTCAGCGACATGGCTCCATCTTCCATCTTCGTTCACATCCACCACCGATATTACCAAAATTCTTCGAGAAGTTGTCAAAAAGTCCAAAAGAGCACAAGAGAAGGATATCAAAAGAGCATCTGTATACTGCCATACGGTATGGCTGGTCGGAACACTGGATTGATGCTTTTGTGGCTGAGAAGAGAAGTTGATGCATTGGATCATTTCCCCACTCCGGTATGGCATGGAAGAAGCCGGATGTGGTCGTGATATCGTTTCGTCATGGTCGACTACCGTCGTCGACCTCGAGATGCAGGTTTCGTTTGCTTCAGGATTCAGTTGATTCTGGAGATGCTATTGAGCGCCCAAGTACGCCGCGCGGATGCAATACAGATATAACAAGGTGAGTCAAGGCTCGGGGAGATCAGAGAGTCTCATCGCCAGCATGCTGGTTGGCAAGCTCAAGCAAACGCTGATGGAAAGGCTCCTGGTTGCCCATGGTCGGGAGCAGACTGCTACGAGGGAATGTATTATGCTGTTGACGGCTGGGAGGCGGTGTCTCCATGAACGGGGAGCCAAGCCTTGGGACAGGTTCTGCGAGTCGACGGGGTGCGGAACGACTCCCCAACGGAGCGTCTGCCAATGTGATTGAGATGTCAGGCATCTCATGGTCCATACCCACTGACGGAGGTGTGAAGAGCTTCGACAGATTGTCTGTAGCACGGACAGCACCAACGCTGAAGCCACGTCCGCGCACCACGTTCTGCTGGTCGACAGGAGGGCCAAATACATCGTCGGTCAAAACCGGTCGACATGGTTTTTCCTCGTCTGATCTGAACCGACGCTTGCGTGAGCGACGATCTGTTGGCGCGCCGACTTTGAAGTCGAAAGGTGAGTCCAAAGACTTTCCGTTGAACTCGGTTCGTCCGAGAGACTTGGTATTGGCCATACTTCGCAGGAGGTGGCTGCGACTGGCACCAGGCTCTGCATCAAAAGGCGAGTCGAGGCCGCCGAGAGGCTTGAGATCCATATCTTGAATGTGGATCTTGAGTTCTGACTGCAATGAAGCGCTCTTTTGGTGAGCCTTCGAGCGTGGTATGCGGTCGAACCAGCCTTCAGGCCGTGATGGTTTCGACGCTTTGGGTGCCGGTGGAGGCTCGTCACTGGCAAGTTGTGCGAGCATGCCATCAGGTTGCATGGAGCGTGCGGTGGACGTGACAAGAGTCTTCATCATCTCATAATTGGAGAAGGAAGACGAAGGGGGCACTCCACTAGTGGCAGGGCTCGAAGTTTCGAACGGAGACGGACTACGAGTACGCAACATTCGCTGATAATGCGCTGATATAGAAGGCCTTCGCGCACACAACTCGCGAAGACGTCGCCTTGTAGCAGCACTCTTGGGCCACTTCGCTTGCATGGCTTGCAGTGTGCTTGGGCGGATGGTGTCGGGTGAACCTTCCCGTTGCTGGCGGGCTTCGGCCTCCAACAGAGCATCGATCGAGCCAGGAGTGACCGGGACGACCTTGCGTGGTCGCCAAGTGCGCTTGGCCCTGGTTGCCACCTGGTCGCACACGCCCATGGGTGGCGTACTGCCAGGAAGCATCTTGAAAGGCGTCAGCGTCGGGTCGGAGAGGTAAGCCATGAATGTCATCCAAAGGTGGTCGTCCATCTGTGGAGTCCATGTCACATGGCGTCGCGTCTTGATGCGTTTTGTTTGAGGCGTGTCAGCCTCGAGATTTGGTGAGGACATGGACTTGTCTTGCTTAGTCAAATCATCGTCCATGAAAGGGTCGGTAGCCTCGGACTGCGGGCTGTCGTAACCGCCTGTCGGCATTGAGAAGGCAGAGCTGCCACACGACGAAACTGAAGAATCGGAGAATGTTGAGCAAACGCTACCAGCGCGTTGGAAGGCCGGCTTCGTGTTGGTAATTAGGTCCCATTCATCGGCCATTGGGCTCTCTAGCTGGCTGAAAGGAGTGCACAGCTTTGGGGCTGGCGTTTTTGGAGGAGTGAATGCGCGTTGTAGAGTAGACGACATAGGAATAGGCGATAGTAAGTGCGCTGAAGTGGGTTGCAGAGTCGGGCTGGACATTTGTGTGGGCACCTCCGACATCTCTATTGTCGGGATGATGTTCGTGTCAAGCATGATGGGTTCCTGGAATGGCGCAGATGGGCGCTTTCTCTTGACTTTGAAGGGCTGTGGTCGTGGTGGAGGCGGCGGCTCAGTCGCAGACTGTGCCTCACCGCATTGCTGTGCCTCTGGTGTCTTGGGCATCTGGGTGTCGTGGTGGTAGTCGCAGCTGAGCGGCAGCGCGATAGAGAGCGCAGGACGCGTGCGCTCCATCGCGACTGTCAACAAAGGGCGATCCGTTTGTGTTTACTGTACTGTATCCGGTTCCGCGAGAGGCGCGACAAATGGTGGGTCGGATGCAAACGCTGTTCGGTGTGTAATGCGCAGGCCGCCGTCGCAACAGGCGCTGGAGCTGTTCAGTCGCTCAGCATGGTTCAACAGTCGTGCGCAATCGGCATGGAAGTGTTCGGGAAGGCGAAGTCGAATAGTATATTCTGTTACGGTATTTCTGGCGGTTTGGGCGGTATGGCTGCTGGATGTGTGGTGGGTTTGGTTTGGTTCGAGAGGGACGGGAGAAGTGCGAGAGCCGGCTGCTAGGAAAGCGCGACCGGGAGTGGATCCACAGAAAGCTAAAGACGAATCGCAGATGGCGCTCGGACCTACTCTTTTCGCAATGGAAGGTTAGATCGAGCTTTCACGCAAAATCGAAATATCAAGTATCAAGACGTCACGAAATTTGAATTTCATCACCGATTGTATCTACAACTAACACACGGGTCACTCTACCGTTGCGAATGACCAAGGCCAGCAGTGTTTTTTCTATGATACGCGACGTGTTGGATGGGCAGTTCGCGCGATGTGCTGGTCACACGGCATGCGAGAACGAGCTGTCTGCACTGCACTGCGGCGGTCAATGGCCGCAACCGCAATCCAGCGTTTTAGTAGCCAAACCTTCTCAGCAATGCCAAAGCATAATAAATCGTGACTAGCTGAGCCTGTTCTGGGCCGTCAAACTTAGCTAAAAGGCAAAGTTATAAACGCTTGCATAGAAACAGGCATAGGGGAGGCAGATAATCTCAAAGTGGAGTAGCTAGACTACTATTAGTCTATAGGCAGGGGTAGGAACTAGCCGAGATGGATAACCCTCGAAGGATTGTTGTAGCCTTAGCACCTATAGAACCTTAGAATCTAAGGTTCGTAGGGCCTTAAAACATACTGATTATTCATCAGCTCGAGAATAGTTAAGCTGAGAACGGGGCGTCTGCCTCTCCCTCCCCCGAGAGTCTAATCTAAATAGGCTCAACCATTCAGGATTTATTGTGCTTTAAGGATTGCTGAGAAGGTTTGGCTGCTAAAACGCTGGAATGGCTGCCCTGAGGCCTGCTGTCTGCCAGAGAGCAGGCCTGGGTCAACGTGGTGAATTCTTGTTGCAGGGCCAGGGTTCTCTGTGTGGGCCTCGCGCTACGCTTCTGCAATTCTCGACAAAGACGGTCTCATCGACCACTGCGAAGACTGCAGTAGTGATCAGCCTGCATACATCCGAAGTCTCGCGTCGAGAGAGGATCATGGTCTAGTATTGGAGAGGGTAGCGCCCCAGCTCCTCAGTCTGTACAGACAGAGGACGCGTGCGCGCGTCAAGAGCGCGACGCGTCTAGTCAGAGTTTAGATTTGCGCTAGTCATCTTGATCCTGGTCATTTTTGGCGTCTAGCTGGCGACCGACCTCACGTACTCTGGCCTACGTCTGCAGGGCACAGTAATTCACGGCTTTGCACGCTGCCATACGGGCATCCGCATTGCGCCGCTGTTCAGCCTTCGACGTCCTCCAGCAACGACGTTGAATGGGCGCGGAAGATCATCGCCATTCAAGCGTCAACAACCATGCAAATCTGCAATTAAAGTAAAGGAGGCTGGGCGTTCAAGTAGCAGGAGGACCCTTTCATCTGCTGACCGCTGTCGATGCCCACGGTAATTGACTTCGCCCAGCTAATCGGTCGCCCAAACTACCCGCCATCATGGTCCCGAACAAAGATATCGATAAATGAGCGTGCGCTCCAAGAACGGTGTCGATGCAGCGAATAGCTATGCACAGGCCGCGGAGCTGGCCTTGCCTCCCTGACCCTCCCATACAGCATCTTTCGATGCTGTGAAACGCTATTGCATATGCATCGCGGGCGCGAGCATCAACTCCATCAGTGGCTGCTGTTCCTGGCACGTGTAGCTTTGCTTCGCATGTTCATCCTGCTCGTGGGGAAGTACCGAGACATGATACACGACATGTACCAATGTACTGAGCCGTTCAACCCAGATGGCAAGGACAGCCTGCCGGAGCTCAGACGTGGTGATCTTCCGGAAGACAAAATGATGAGCTCGGCAGGCTGGGTCGCAGGCTGGTCTTCTTCACACACAAGCAGGCTTATCGCTACAGTGCAAAGCTGAATGCTCCTTTCGAGCACTGTGAAACCACTGACGAGATCGAGCTCTCAGGATTCGTGTACCGTAGAAACTGGTTAGCAAGCCCATCCCTCTAGATACGCCTACCCCTATAGATAAGCCTACTCTTAAAAGTCGCCTTTCTATACCTAAGATCTCGATTATATAAGTAGCTCTTACTCTATAAGCCTAGTTTTAGAGCTAAATAAGGATCTAGATTAGATATAATCTAGACTATAAGCTAGCTAAATCTAGTAGAAATAGACGCCCTAGTAGTCTAGACTAGTTTAGATTAGTTTACTAAGGCTAAACCAAGCTAGTCGTATAGTTTAAATACTAAGAAACTAGTAAAAATACTAGTTTAAACTATATAAAGTACTAGTTTCTTTAGAATATAAGAATATTAAAAGAGAATACGATAATTACTTAATACGCGTATCTAAAGGCTCGTTTTACTATATATATAGAATATAATAGTATATAGAGCTTAATATACTACTCTTACTCGAAGTAAGATATTTACTAATATTAATATATCTCGTCTTAAATATAGATACTAAAGTATAAGAGAACTATATATAGAACCTTAATATCCTTATCCTAGAGGGTTACTTACTTAGTATAAATAGCGAGGACATTTATAGCTATTAAATAATTAGTATATATTCTAAAGATTATAAGAGAAGAATATATATTTAAAGATTATAATAAGAAAGGCTTTAATAGCCTCCTATAAAGCTATTATTACCTCCTTCTAAAAGCGGATATCTATCTTAAAGTCTATAGTAATCTCTCGGATAAGGTAAGAGAAGGATAGCTTAGAGACTAAGAGCTTAATTAACTTCTAGTAGCGATAGATCTTACGTAAAGCTATAGCTAAAGAAACGTTAGTATTACTAGCTATAAGTACTAGCTACTAAAAATTAGTAACTTACTACTATATTATAAAAACTATTTTACTAATCGAATTAATCCTATTAGATAGGATTAACCCGATTAACCTAATTAACTTAATTAATAAAGATATACGTTACTAATCCTATTAGATAGGATTAATTTAATTAATAAAATTTTTTCCCTTAAAATTCTACCTATAGAAAATTTAGATATTTATCTATTATATAAGTATAAAATTAGAAGGTAGAATATTCTAAATATCTTATATTCTAAACGTTTTATCTTCTAAATATAGTATTTTCTAAAGATGTCTAAATTACGGCTATAAAGATTTTTAAAAGCTAAGAATACTAAAGCCCGAAATATTTAGGATCTAAGAACTTTAAAATTAGACTTTCCTAAATTCCTAAAAAAATAGAATACGAAATTTTCGAAATATAAGATTCTCGAATTCTAAGATTTTAGATACGTAGGAATTATATAGTACTAGATTTAGAAGTTTAAATCTTTAGTTTCCTACGAATTCTAAAGTACTTAAAAAATTACGTTAAGGTTTTATTAAATGTAGCTAACTTTTAGTTTAGAAATTTTAAAGTTTTAAAGATAAGTTATCGAAGAACTTTAAAATTCGAGAAATCTAGGGAAGCTTAGTAGCTAGCTACTAATAGAGATTAATTAGCTTAATTAAGCTAGCTATATTAATCCTATCGCACCTTAGTTAGCGCTCGGTTAATCTAATTAATCCGATTAACTCGATTAATCTAATTAGTAAAATAGTTTTTATAATATAGCCTTCTATCTATACTTCTTATAAATAGTAGTAGTAGTAGCGCCCTTACTAGTAGTCGTCTTATAAGAAGCTTTAGAAGTAATACTAGAGACTTTATTATTTCCTATAATATTACGAGGCCTCTTATCCTTACTATCTTTCTTAAGAGTAGTATTAGTAGTAGTCTTATTCGCGCGTAATATAGTATCTAACTTAGTATATAGTATTACGACGCTAGTATAAGTTAATATAGAAGTACGAGTAATAGATATAAAGAGATTAAAGTCGCTAATTAAAGATATAGTATAGGTAATATTTAAATAATTATTATCGTAGGTAATATTCGTTATAATAATTAAAGTATTATAATATTTTCTAGATAATAAGGTAAGGTTTATATAAACTTATAGGAAGTAATATTATTCTAAACTAAGAAGGTAGATATAACTATAAAATCGTAGCTAGCTATTATAGCTAGTAACCTCTTAAATCTATC
>JAASFE010004198.1:106923-177777 GCA_013365205.1 Pseudocercospora cruenta
TTAAACTAAACTACTAGAGGGTCTAAGTAGAAATTAGGAGGATTAAAAGTAGTTATACTTAGAGAGCCTTATAATATACTTCTAGAGCTATATTTAGACAAGTCTAGCCTTAAACCGAAATTACTAGTAAGTAAGCCTATTCCTAGCTAATAGGCCTACTCTAAATAGCGAGGTATTTAATCTAAAACTAAATAAGCCTATAGGCTTACTAACTAGTTTCTACGATAGTTATTAGTATCGTAACTACTATCTAGCTTATAATATAAGATATACGTTATAGTAGACGCCTTAGTACTTAGATTTATACTAAAAGACGCGTCTTTCGAATATATAAAAAATAAGTATATAATTAATCTCGTTATAAGTATAAGCCGTTTTAATAAGCGTTAATAAACTAGAATCCTCTAGGCTAAAAGACGACTTTACTATTAGAGTTTAATAGTATCTTCGACTCTAAGTAAAGCTAGTATAAACTATATCCTATTAGGCTCTACTTACCTTACGAAGTAATTACTATAATAGCTAGTATTCTCTTCGCTATAACTATAGTAAAATTATACTATAGTAGTAATCTAAGTAGCAATATTACTACTATAACGATATATAAACTATCTCTACTTAATAATAGATAGATATAGTAGTATACCTATTATAGTAAACCGGCTAGTAGTAACTAGTATATATCTCTATAAAGTACTATTATAGGTAGTACTAGGTAGAGCCTAAGGCTAGTATTCCTTAGTTTATTTATAGAGACTTCTAATAATAGCTAGAAGGGCGGAAGAATATATAGAAGATAGAGACTCTTACTATAAATACTATAGATATATAATAGACTATAGAGAGGATAGGTAGAGAGTAGATTTATATCTATTAGAAGCTTCTAAACTCTTCTCTTTTAGTATATCTCCTCTTATTTAAAATAGCGCCTCGTACCTCTTATTTAGACTCTTAGAAAGCAGCTCTTCGAAGGTATATAGAAGAGTAGCTATTACTTAGTTAAGCCGACTTAATAAACTAGTTTAATACTAAGTATAGCGCTAGTACGAAGTAGTAATTAATCTTAGAGTAGCTTTCGGATAAGTATCGCTCTCTTAATAATAAGTTAATATAGCTAGATAGGAAGAAGTATAGGAAGGAGTAGTATCTAGAGCTAGAGAGTCGATTAAGTAGTTAGTTAGTACTATATTAGTAAGTAGTCGTAATTACTAGCTCTTAAATCTAGGAATAGGCGCGTTGTATTTAGTTATTAGTACCTAAGTTTACTAGCTAAGAGATGCCTCGTTTTACTATTAGATAGCTCTCTAACTTTAAGATATATTATAGTATTAAGGAAATAGTCTACTATAGCGAGGATAGCTCTATAGAGTTAGAGTTTTATAAAGAGTCTTTAGTAAGTATATTTTTAAAGATTAAGAAAGTTAATTATAACCGTAATAGATAACTACTCTAGACTTAGCTATAGTAGTAGTATAGCTTAGGCTTCGCCTTATTCTAACTAAGTAATTAGAAGCCTTAAACCTCTATATTCTATATCTATTCCTACTAAGATTTATACTTATAATATTTTCTATACTAGGACGAGATTTAAGAAAAATTATTAAAATATAATAATCGAGATAAATATAATATAGATAAGAGCGCTATCTTCTAGTAAATAGTATCTAGTTATAGATACTCGACTACCGCTATTTCTAGTACTAAAATTAATAAGGCGTAGTATACTATAGGCTTCTACTATAATATAATAGGAACTAGGAAGCTTAAGCTATAGATAATTAGTAGTAAAGTAGGCAACCTATACTATTTCTTATACTATCGAGTCGATCTAAATAATCTTAGTATTACGTATAATTATAATAAGAAGGGCTAGATAAATACGTATATTATAAAGAAGTTCTTACTATACTTTAATTACTAAATATAGATTAATAGCGCTCTTATTTTAGATAACTTTACGCCTTATAATATAGCCTATTAAGAGCTTAAGGAATAAGGCCTCCTTTAATATACTACCTACTTCTTTCTACTACTAAATATAACCTCTAAGATATAGCCGCTTAATTAAGGTATTATTACTATCTTTAAAGTATACTATCGTAAATTATAGCTCGATTATATACTTAATAAGGTAGAAGCTAGTAGAGATCTAATAAAGACTATAGATCTCTTTAAAGCTATTTATACTATTATTTAAGCATAGGTATATATATACGCTAATACTATCTATAACTACTAGCTATATAGCGGCCTACTTAGTAAATAAGAAAGTCTAATTATATTTAAATAATAGAACCTAAATAATAGCTTTAAGAAGATATCTAAAGAGGTAGAATATAAGGAGATTCTTAAGCGAATACGGCTCTAAATATCGGCTCTTTAGCGCCTTAATATCGTAGATAGTCCTATTAATATTAATTACTTTATAAACCCTCCTTACGAGCTAGTTAATAACTTTATCGATAGTAAGACTAAGTAAGAGACCTTCTAATACTTTCTTAAAGAATATACGTCTATACCTACTAATAACGAGGACTCTAATATCTTATATAAAGAGCTAGAGGTTAAGAAGATATCTATATAAGAAGCTATAAATATATTCTAGAAACTAAGACTCTATAAAGAATAATACTCTAACTATAATTACGAGTAGATATTAAGTCTATATAGCTACGAGAATATTATTAGAAGATAGTATTAATCTACTATAAAATAGAAGGATATAATAAGCTACTTTATAGCTTTATAGAGTAATAATAGTATGTCTTACTATCCTTATAACTCTTTATTTAACCCTTTAGAGTATATTACGTAATTAGTGCTATTTTGAGTACAATAGTATACCCGTAATAATAGTATGTGGTTATGCCTCCGGCGCTACTGTTATAGTGCAATTTTACTGTAACAGTGCAACTCGGCTTGCATATGCAGTACCGAGATACCTGATGAAGGCTGGCTGCAGCAGCAGATCGAATCCTAGATTTGGGGAAGAACTGCTGGGAATCTACCCTATTCGCTCACCGCATTTCTCTGCTATGATGCAGGAGCATGGGGCGACGAAAGTGCCATGTCTAGAAGTCCTCAACCTCAACACCGACCTGCGGTGCTAAAGCAGGGCAAGAGCTTCACAGCATGGACAACATCGATGCGAGCACAAGCCGTGCCGAATCCTTGCCGGTTGCGTGTTTCGTGGAGCGGTGCTCGTGTGCTCGTGTGCCCTCGTGCCACCGGACAAGATAATACTTTGCTTTTATTACTGCGGCCTCCGCACGAGGACCTTTTCTGAGCCACCTAAACAATGACAGCATGAGCGGAGAATATTGTTGCCAACAGGTTACACAACGCCAAACCGGATTGGAGACCAGGATCTGAACGGACAGAACAAGCCATTCATGCGAACTCCCTGCTCCTGCGCAAACCATGGCTGCTGAGTCTGCATTTGGACAAAGCGCTGCTACACCGCTTTGCTGATGAAAGGCTTGCGACTTCAACGCGACGATGTGTTTCAACTCAACACGCCGATGCCGGTCCAAGCATCAGAGCAGGAATTGCTCTTTCCTGCTCGAAGATGCTTGCTCAAGAAATTACGGTCAGCCTAATGCTGAAGTCACTTAGTTCTTGTACGAAATGTTGAACGGCTCGATTGTGTTGGCAGCAGCATCAAACAAGCCTCAACCTCAGGAAAGGGTCTTTGACAATGCCTGTCTTCACATATCGGCCTCTGTTAACGCCAGTCTTGCTGCCATAGGCAATGGTTTTGGCCGCTTGCAACTAAGCGTTGCGCGCCATATTCTGCTGTTAGGGGCAGGCGTCTGGAAATCCCTTCTTGAGAGCTGGTAGTTATTCTCAAGGCACGTTCGCTGCCGAACTTTTCGTATACATGAAAGGTGCTAGCAATCACCACTATCGAAGTCTTGAACTGGCCCATACCATAAGGATCCGGTCCTGCGTTTCTACTGGTATCAGCGGAATATGCTCTTGTGCATCTGCCAAGACTGTTTTTCGTCACTGTCCGCAACACCGTCCGTCCATATGACGAGCAGAAACTCCCTCGCTTATCAGACTCAAAAGACCACAACCTAAGGTCAATCGAAACTGCCGCATCTTTCTATTGTTGTGTCGTGTGTCATGCCATCAGATCTCGTAGAGACAGGCTCAAAAGTACACTTCATCAACACCAAAAACCAATTTTCCGATTCAGGCAATCATTACGTCGTCACAGCAACGTCGCCTCGTCGGACAATCAAGGCTCCACCTTCCGGTCGGTCCGAGATAAATGTCCCAACGCTGATATCAATATCTCTGCCTGGGATACCCTCTCATATCAAACTATTTTCTGCGAGCACACGACACAGGAACAACCAGGTCGGTCTTCAGCTATGGACCCAGAATACTTCAACCAGGCTTTCCTACCCACGAGCCGAAACCATCGCGATCCTCCGGTTCAATTCCTATTGAGCCTACCATTTGAGTTACGGCATAGAATCTTGATTTATGCTCTAAAACAAAAAGGTACCATTGAGCTCCAGTATCCGGTCTGGGCTGGCCTTCAAGTTTTCGATCAACCTCTGTTTCAAACGTGTAGGAGTCTGAGGTCTGAAGCAGTCAAGGCGTTTTACGAGGTGAGTGTGCAAAGACTTGGTCATGAAGCATATCATACTGACATGACCTCGCCTGCTGAAGACCAATGACTTCCTCTGGGTTATTGACGTGGAAAACAAATCCAGATCTGATCCCTCAACTTATGCGACAGGCTCAGCCTCAACTGGAAATTTGCGGCAAGCCTCGCCCAAGAACTATGCATACACGATATCCAATTGTCTTCCTTGGGAATATCCAGATCTGATGAAACGGCTTCGGCATTTGCAGATCAACATCTATCTGCCTAGTAATGACCGAAATGCCTCTCTTCTCCAAGACTGCCTTTCGGCACTCGTGCAATCTCTTGATCTTGGGCGAAGACTAGCAAATCTGCACGTCTTAGTGACGGCGAAACGCCGCGCAGCTCAAATTCCACTATCGCAAGAAGAAGTTCTAGCTCTTGAGGTCTTGGCTGGAATGGAAGTCAGAGGCAAAGTGGACGTGCAGACGAGGTATTACTTTCGAGCTGTCAGTGCAAGCGTGAATGCGTTACAGCTGGCGAGCAGGATGAAAGGCTGAGAGATCGGAAAACTCGGGACTGAGTCTGCAGAGTTTATATCATCTCCTCGCTTTCTTGGACTGCGTTTTCTTGCAAAGCCACCTGCCTGGACATCAAGTGGCTATGTCGAGGAGGTGATCTGGACTTTTTATGTCGATTGATGTGAGCAACGCAAAAACCTTCATGCTTGCGTCCATCTACAGCCTGAAAGGTGAAAGTTGTGAGGTTTCAAAGTTCGGGATTGAATCTGCAGACTTCATTATTCAAAGTCCTGGACCGGTTATCGAGCACATCTGCCTGGTCAACAGACGCGAGAAGAAGACGATAGCAACTGGCCAGCGTCTGAAATTGGCAACGAGGCACGCCTCTGCTGCATAGCTTGGGCAGCAGTCGGGATGTCGCGGATCGATAGTGTTCTCTTGAGCCTCGAATGCAGAGTGACAACGAGACATACGACCTCCTGCGACGGACCGTTGAGCAATCCCTTCAACGCCGCGAATGTCTCGCAGTATGACCAACGAGTAATTGTTGACCTTTGCCAACGGGAATGGATCAGCTTCGCGGCGCTTCAAGTTGGATACATGTACACCAGATGCATGTATCTCGAGAGATCTTTCGACCAGCAGCTACGTCTGCAGGTACGGCCTAGACCGCAGCGAAGGTCTCGCTGACGCCATTAATGCCACTTCACTGCGATGGTCCTAGGACTAGGCTGTTGCTTTGACTGAGCCGAAGACTATAGAAGGCTAGATCGTGGTGGAGATCCATATACGATATTGTCACCTCGCCTCACCTCACCTCACCCTAGCTCAACAATACCTGCATCACAAAACATCTATAGTCGCGATCAGTGCTCGGTGACTTCTCGAACGAACACAGAAGCGTGTAGGCGTCCACCGACTGTCTTCACTTCGCGGCCAGCGGGCGCCGGCCATCGAAGAGCAGTCAGACGAGGTTGATGTTCAAGTCAAGATTATGTTGAGAAGAATGGCACTTATGATTGCCCGAAAAGTATGCACAGACCGCAATGCTCTGCATGTGAGTCTGCATGTGAATCTGGTCCTGTCACATGCACATGATTGAATGAGCGCTTTGCATGTGACAGAGCCTTCCCGAGATGCAGCATTCTGCTTTAAGGCCATCCAGCGACATTTCGCCCCCCAAAATCTAGCATTCAGCCATCAGGTCGTCTTCTTCCTCCTTCACCTCCTCATCGTCCTCCATCGTCCTCCACATCTCCCTTCTCATTATTCTTTCCCTCATCCACTTCCTGCTTCTCATGTTCATCCTCCCTTCTACAGACCTCCGTCTTAATGCTCCACTCCTTCCCATAATGCCACCTCATCAAGATATCCATTTCCACAGCCCTAGCATAATTTCTTCTGGATCCGTGAATGATGTCTTCATACATGTTATGTACGGTCTCTAGGGGAAGTTTGAGGAGATTGCTGCGGGAGTCGATGCTGAGTTCTTGATAGATGTTTGGATCGTTTCTGGCATCGACTACAACAGGCTTTAGAGAGGGACTGGGCGGTTTTTGGACGGGTACTTCGGGACCGGAAAGGAGACTCTTTTCTTTCTTGATGGCTGATCTGAGGTTGGTGACAGGTTTATCTTCTTGTTCCTCGGGACCAGATATGGATCTTCTCTCATGCTTGTTTGCTGGTGCTGGCTTGGGATCGGAGACAGGTCTCTTCTTTTTCTTGTCACGCAATGGTCTCTCTTGCTTCTTGATAGCTGTAGTGATAACACTTTCCAGCCTGTTTTCGAGGGAGGGAGGCTTCGAAGGTTCAGTTTTGTTGGTCTGCGATTTCTCTTGCTTGTGGATAGCAGATGTGATCACACTTTTCAGCCTGTCTTCGAGGGAGGGAGAGTTGGAAGATTCAGTTTTGTCGGTCTGCGAGGTCATCATCGCACAAATGCATGACCGAAAGACTTAGGGAGCTCAAGTCATTGCAGCAGGATATGTAATGCTTGCGGCTGAGAGAAGCAAACAATGCGTCTCTTCAGTCAAAAAGGGCCTAGGAAGAGTCCGATCTCAACCTTTTCTAGCCTTGTTTGCTGGACAAAAGAGAAGAAACTGGATTGAACAGTGTAGGTAATCGTGATTAAGCAACCGTGGCATTGTCAGTGAGCTATTGACTCATGCGGTCAACACTCAGCTGCTCGGAGCTCCGCCTCGCTGATACACTACTGCGCTGGAGCCAACGCAGGCTTGTCAGACAGCATGGGCTAGGACCTCAAATGCGAGCAGCCGAGCTCTCTTCACAGACGCGGCGTAAATGTGCATCTCTTCAAACACCCGCCAGAACCTGAGTTCGCTTCTGTCCCGATGGGAGCGTCTTCGCTGTCTCCGATCAGACCCTCGGCTTCCGGCTTGCCGCCCTCGCTTGTTGGAAGGTGGCTTGGTGGATGAGGAAGTCACAAGTGAAGCGCCTGAGAAGGAGGCAGCGTCTTCGACTTTCTTTGCTGACTGGCAAGATTTCATTCAAATGCTGCATTGGTCCAGTTGTAGAGCAAGTCATTGACAAAGATCTGTCCAATGTCTACAGTGCCTGCATCTTCGCTGTCAAGCGCTGCAATGAGCTGCGCGTCTTCACATTTTGAAGAGGAAGGAAGATGGCTATAACGCGAAGATGGATGGCCGCGCCTTCCTCCTCAACTCCTGCACGCGGCGAACAGGGATCAATTAAGGTTTATCTAGCGTGGCTGCCTGAGGGTGCCTGAGAACATCTCATGCCTCCCAGCCATCTCTCCAACCTGAACCTGAACACCGCATTCGCCGTCCTCCACCATTCACCAACACCACCACAACACCCGCGCATTCACCTTATCATTGTGAACGACTGCATTACTGTATTCACGACCAGACGACATGCACTTCTTGGCATAAAATTCACCTTTGGGACGGAGTCAGACGCGTCGTGTCTGACAACAACAAAGACGCGACGACCAGCCGCATTACTCCTACGACTCCCATCACACGTCTGGATCCTACCAACTTTGGACATCAGTATCGCATACACCCAGACTTGCCATAGCAAGCTCTCGTCATGTTCTACGAAGCCACGCTGCTGTCCAAGACCGGGCCCTTGGCTCGCGTCTGGCTGGCCTCCAACCTCGATCGCAAACTAACCAAGCAGAATGTCCTGCAATCCAATCTCGAAACGAATGTCAAGGATATTATTGGAGAGAGTCAGGCGCCAATGGCCCTGCGATTGAGTGGGCAGCTGCTGTTGGGTGTGGTCAAGATCTACAATAGAAAAGCCAAATACTTAATGGATGACTGCAACGACGCGCTCATGAAGATCAGAGTGGTGAGCGCATAGTAGGAGCGAATCTCACAGTGTCGTGCTAATCATTTAACAGGCCTTCAAACCGGGCAATGTCGATCTACCTGCTGATCAATCACATCGAGCGAACCCAAACGCGTTGATTCTACCAGATACTATCACGGAACTGGATCTCTTCGCGCCTTTGCCAGATCCAGAGGACTTGCTGCGAGAGCCAGAAGCACGCGCACCCGGACAGGATCCCACACTGCTCGACTTTGGAATGAGCCAGATCATGGACAGCCAAACGCCAACGCGACCCAAGGAGAAGCGGACGCTCCAGCTAGATGACGATGATTTGGGTCTCGATTTGGGAATTGATATGGACAACGACATTACACGCCTGAGCGAAGCACCCAGCATAGAACGAGGCCGTCGTGCGCCCACACCGAGACGCGATGAGCCAACCCTACTGGAAGATGACGATCTCGGTCTTGACTTTGGTTTCAACGACGACACTACCTTGAGACCTACCACTGAAGGTCCCGACCCAATGATGGGCGGTGATGATGACCTTCAGATGGGCGGCATGGACGATGACGAAGTTGCTCGCGCCAATGCTGCCGCCATGGAACGCGTAGCTAATGCTGGTGAAGAACGTCGGCGCTCGGAATCCATTCTCTCATCCGTTCGTAGTAGTGTTGAGCGCGATCTAGAGAAGACTTTCCAGCTCGACCAAGAACAGATGCAGGAGGACGAAGATCCTACTGTTGTCCAAGCAGCACAACGCGTGAAGCGAAGAAAGGTAGTGCGCATGGACAACGAGACCGAAATTCACAACAGCCAAATCAAGAAGATGCAAGAGGACCGTTCTGCCATCACCAAAGCGCCGACGTACTTGCCACGAGATCCGCTCCTGCTTCAACTCATGGAGATGCAACGAAATGGCAGTTTCATCAGCAATCTCATGGACGGGCAGATGCGCGGATGGGCACCAGAGCTTCGAGGCATTCTCTCGTTGGAGGTCGTCCGGAAAGCAGGCGACAAGAAGCGAAAGCGGGACTCTGGCATCGCTGATGTCGAGACCGATGGAGAGAGGCAAGAATCTCCGCAGCTTGAAATCCCACAAGACGAGGATGAGGGCTTCCAGGCCGATGCTGGCGCTCATGACTTCGATGCCACTGCCAATGACGATGTTCAACTCAACCTTGACGATGATGAACACCTGGAGTACGAGGATCACGGTGCCAACTTCGATGTGACGGAGGCGCCTCTTCTCCATCCTTCTCAAGGCGGCGCTGTTGCGCTTGGCACGAAGAAGATGGTGCACATGCTTCGCGAGCACTTCGCACCCGAACATCCCAAGGACGCCAACGAGCCACCGACACCAAGCAAGCGGGTTAAGAGCTCAGCTTTGTTCACGGATCTGTGTCCCGAGAAGCGAACCACGAAAGAGGATGCCACCAAAATGTTCTTCGAACTCCTGGTGCTTGGCACCAAAGATGCGATCAAGATCGAGCAAGATGCCAAGGGACTTGGTCTTCCAATCAGAGTGCGAGGCAAGAGAGGTCTCTGGGGAGACTGGGCGGAAATGCAATCTGGCGGCGAGATTGCTAGCCAGGCGCAGCAAGAAGCTCAGCCTGCTCCTATCGAGGGCGAGGCGTAATGATCGATCATCTTTGGTAAGTTAGCGAAGGCGCTCTGGCGTACTGGACGAGGTTGCTTTGGGAGAAAAAAGTGGTGAAGAGTTGGCGTCAGGCCCGAAGCGGCACATGAAATTGGAAGGTCTTGGATATTGAACTTCTTGTCTCGGTGAAGACGCGAGAGCTTAGTATTTTGTGATATCCCCTTAGCGAGACAGCGAGAGACGCATTGTAACAATGAAGAAATGAAATGAGGTTTTATGGTTCTGCACCAGATCAAACCGATGAGACTACCACATTTCAATACGGAACCAAGACTTACGAAACTAAGGCTTCCTCATTGAGCAGCAGTATGCGTACTCCGCGCTCGATGCTCCAGATTGCACCCCTGTCTGCGATATATCATCACCGCTCTAAAGTTGTGTCTCGCGGCGTTCTTTCCAAATGCTGGCTGGCCAGATGGCGCACAGTTGCTGTCTTCTCAAGTTCTCCTAGTTCTGTTCTGGAAGCATTCCTGGCCACAATTCGAGACACTGCAGCATCGCCATTGTCGATGAACATGCACAGATTTGGGCCTAGTCACGGCGAATCTGCAGCCATGAAGCAATGTATATATCTCCACCCCAAAGCATGCTGTCTTAAGTACTACTGTGCGCTTCTGCGCACAATGCTCGAGATTGGCTTGCTGTCTGCAACGTGCCGACCGCGGCTCGATATGTAAAGCGGAGCTGTACATTGCCGTCGAGTCCTCCGATGGCTGACCGGCCAGATGATGTCCGTTCTTGACCCGTCCCGAAGACAACCGCACAAAATTCGAAGCACTGAGCAGGCAGCGCTTCGCTCCGATACTTACGAGCACCACAAGCGAGAAAGGAGGTCGTGAGTATCGTAGACCATTGTCAGCGGAGCCGACATCCAAAATGTTGCAGTTTTTGGACCTGACAGGCTGTGTTTTTGTCGCTTCGCTCCTGAAGCCACACGGCGACCTCGAGAAAGGACGTCGCGAGCCCTGAGACCCGCTGCCTGACTAAGTCGAAGCGGAAATGATGCAAATTTTGGGAAACGTGGTGAGTATGTGGTATCTCATATCACAACCGTTTCGAGACTTGACTTGGTATCATAACTCCCGCAAATGGAGTCGAACACCGCAGATATGATGGTCTCGTGGAGTCAGGAGAATTTTGGGTTGAAAATGCAAAGTGTCAAGTCAAGTCCTCTCACAATTTTGATCGCCAAATACACTCGCAAAACAAAACAAGCACCTTAGCCATTATGGCCTCGCAGAGCGGTGGGAAGTCGAGGTGAACATAAGGTGAATGCTATTTTGCTGGTGACCGACTGGATCTTTGAGAAGTGTGGCCTGTGTCCTCGACAATGAGCCGGGATGCTGCGGGGGTGGGTGAACACTCCATTCACCGAACCCGAACGCACCTCAAGCGCGCTCATTTCTCATCTTCTTTCCATTCCCACTCGTCTCCCAAGTCGACATCAGCCTGCGCGCCGGCGTGCCTGGTCTGCGTGTTCTTGTAGCTATGAAAAGTCAGTATCTCTGTCCAAATTTGCAGACGCACAACTGACTGACCTGCGAATTGGCATCGACACGCTCGTCTGGCCTTGCGATGCGCTCGTAACAGACGGCTCTGTAGTGCTCTCCTGCTTTGGCTCGGCCTTCACATCGGTTCCTGGAGTCTGCGCTGTCTCTAGCCTCGACATGAACTCCTCCTGGCTCGATGGGCGCCTCAGCAAGCTGTTCTGCTTCCGGTGCGCCTGGCGCCATGAGCTCTTTCTTCACCTCATCCTCCTCATCCTCATCTCCTCCTTCAACTTCCTCATCCTCATCTCCTCCTTCAACGTGCTCATCCTCGTCCTCCTCATCCTCCTCATCCTCCTCGGCTTCGCCATTTCGAAAGCGCTCGATCTCCTCTTCTTGACTGCGTGCCAATCTGTCCAAGGCCTCGCGCAATTCCTGGACAGCGCCTCGTTCGTGTCCCTGTCCTGAGGCGTACCAATATCGGCTGCTTTCCATACACCTTCGCCTCTCTTTCGAAATTCCTCGGCTTCTTGGAAGTCGGTGGTCGCGGAAGCCGCCAAAATGCAGTTTTTCACTTGCCAATAACGAGGCAAAGTCTCATCGGTAAGGTTGTATTTCGCCATCGCGACTGCTTCCGGGTACTTGTCCCCATTAAGGAGGTCCAGCGCTTCAACGTAATCTTTCTCATACTTCGATTTGCCTCCAGGCCTGTTCCAGTTGGATCGAGTCGCCATTTTAGTAAGCTCAGGTTGAAAGTGTGGGTGAACAGAGATGTTGAGAGCGAAGTGGCAAGATGCTGGCAGAAGATAGCCTTATCACAAACGCAGGTCTTGGCGCGCAGCCCGTCCGCCCTCCCCTTCAAGCAAACACCACCGCTGGAAGTGCTTTGATAGAGCAAGTCTCCTTTCATGGGCTTATTCGGTCAGAATCACACCTGCAATATTCGCTTCGCTTCGCAATTCGACGACGACATGTCTGGCGACCTCCACTAGAAAGACCGCCTCGAAAAGTGTCTGAGTCTCCATCCACGCCTTGCGAAGATGAGTCCGTCAGACCCGCGATACCGCGCTGGTGTCGTTCCAGCGAGTCGCTTCGACACTCCAACTAGGGACTGTGCCGCACACAGTCGCACTGCCATTCGGTTGCAGCACCTGCGCGAGAGAGAGAAGATCAAGGCTCATGAAGAGCGCCGCCACCCAAGGCCACTCAACTACGTCCGACGTCTCGATCCACAGCACCGGCGCCATGCGATCAAGCCTGCCTGCGAGTATCGTCTTGCCGAACGTGCGCAACAGCGTGACCTGCACCGTCGACAATACTTCAGCTTCAGTCGTGCCCCTTCTCGCCATGACCGACGTCGCGCCTTTCGACGCAACGTTGATGGCGAAGCCGCAAGCGTAGGCTCTGACGACAACACGGCTTCATTCATGCAGATCTGCTGGAATGTTCTGCAATACGTCTTCATCGCAAGTTTACTGGCCTCGATTGTCATTTCGCACTCTGTCAGCGACTATTCCAATTCTCTGGTGTACGCACTGACTGAGTATATGGTCTCCGCAATCTTCAGCACGCTGAGCAGCCTTTTCTCAGCGAAGATTCAGGGCCTCCGAGCAAAGGACGAGAAGCAAGTCATTGAAGTAGGAATCAAGGAGGGGACGCAAGTGTCGCGAATTGAACATGATGGCATCCCCACTGATGCACTCGATGCCGCCAAATTGACCGCCGCTACTATCGGAGCGAAGGGGATGCTTAGAATTACACCTCTTGAGAGATTGCCGCAACGCGGTGGCCCTCTGATCATCGCCGGTACAGTCCAGACCAAGGATGGCAGCAAAATCCCAGCTCGATGCCTTCTCGATAGCGGCTCGTATGTCAACTCTTTTCGTTTCAAGTTTGCAGCCAAGCTGGAGCAGACTCTTCTCCCGACACCAGAGAGCATGGAGTTCGGCAACAGTGCTTGTGCTACATCTTACTTGGCTGCACACACTGAACTCGACCTGGCTGGTCATACAGAAGCACTTGATTGCTACGTTGCTCACGAATCTGACCAATTCGACATCATTCTTGGAGCTCCCTGGTTCGCACAGCACAGTCCAGCTTTCAGCAATGGAGGTCGTACTGTGACTTTCCGAGCCAACGACTCAACCTTGACTCAACTCTCCTGCAAGGGCTTGGTTTCTAGCGCTCAAGACCGGCCAAGACTGGGCTTGTACGCCAGCACTGCAGCCAGCAGTAAGAGACCAGCAGAAGCAGAAGACAAAGTATTACCTGTGCCGAAGAAGAAGAGGGTCAGCAAAGACCCAGATTTGAACGAGTGGTATACCGATGAAACTAATTGCGACTTAAATCTACCGGCAGTAACCAATCCTATTCTGGCGCAGTCGAATCGTGTGATCAGATGGCTGAATGAGATTCAGAATGCCAAGCTGAAACTCTTTTTCAAATATACGCCTGACTCAGTACCACCAGTTCCAGTAACCTACCGACCAATCGGGCCTGTCATGAAGCTCCAGGACTTTCCTGTCGTCGATGGACGAGACTTCTACGTCACCAGAGTGTGGACTTTCGCGACATCAAGACAGCGAGAGACTCGCGTCACATCATGGGGGATCTTGGTGAACAACCGCAGCAGTCCATTGCCTAACGATCTGGAGCTTTACCATTATGGCTTCAAAGATAATAAGAGCAAACGTCCTGATGGTCCAATTGAAAACAGCTTTTGTCTCACTGAGAACGATGCCCAAGCACTTGGGACTGAATGTTGCAAGCTTTTCAACCGTCTTCCCTGTCCGTTGCAAGAGGACAAATGGACAAAGGTCAACCAAAATGGTCCCATATATCCTCGACTAATGGTCGAGGCTTTGGCCCTAGACATCTGGCGTCCAGGCTTCGACTATAACTTGCTGCACCCATTTTTCATCCAAGGAGCTTCGCACAGCACCAAGTGGTTCCGACTTACGCCTAATGTCGCCCGTATCTTTGACAAGGCCACTACCACGCAGCTCACCGCAATCGGCTTTGGCCAGACCAGCGCCCAAAGACCCGCCATGGTAGCCAACGAACTGAAGCTCCGCATTTTTATGGATGAGCCTCAGTCGTTGAACTATGACCTTATTGAGAAGATCATTCCTGAAGTTCCGCAGACGTTCTTTCACAAGCCATCAGACTTCGAACTCGAGAAAGCTTCGATGAAGGATCTCGACCGACACCAACAGAGACTCATACAGAAGCTTGTCAATTGGATTTGTCATCAGACTGTTGGGTGTGTAGGTACGCACGAGCAACTCCAAGCCCATATCTCAGGGATGCTCTCATCGGTGTCGACTCCCAAAAAGACGGCGAACACCGGTCGGAAAGCGCGGAGCGGACCCTTCGGAGGCAGAGCTCTTTGGATTCGTTGGCACATGTCGCACAGGATGGCTGCGGGAACAGCGCTCGACTGCGCTCTGAACGTCAAGGTCTCGGGCCACTCCCACACATCGCGACTGGCTTTCGGACATGCAATGAACGCAGGCTTTCAAGAAGCGAGGAAAGATGGCAATGCTGCGCA
The DNA here is from genome assembly GCA_013365205.1 of Pseudocercospora cruenta. Lineage (NCBI taxonomy): Eukaryota > Fungi > Ascomycota > Dothideomycetes > Mycosphaerellales > Mycosphaerellaceae > Pseudocercospora > Pseudocercospora cruenta. The sequence goes on from JAASFE010004198.1 coordinate 122,060, forward strand.
AGCTTGGCACGCCGTCGTGGTCGCTCTTGCTGCGGTGGAGACAGAGCAAGATACCAGAGAAGATATCATACGTGCTCAATGGGCTGACATTACAGAAACTGACAAAGAGAATCACATTCGAGCATGTATGATTTGCAACAGAGCAGCTCGTTTCGAAGATCTTGTTGTGGATGACAATGGTCGTCTCGTCTGCACACTCCATGAGCCCAAAGATTTTGAGCTTTCTTTCGACCCAACATACACTCCTCCAGATGACTGGAAGCCCCCGGAGTCCATAAGCTCGTTGATCGAGACGTCTGCTCCCAAGAAGAGCGAAACCGGCAGAGTGCGATACCGCTGGGATTTGTCATACAATAACCATGACATTCCGTTCCTCAGGCAGGGCGGTACTCTTATTCGGAGTATCAAGGGTGCGTTGAGCAGAGAAGAGAAAGAGTCTGGTCGTCCGCTTCGCGAGCAAGGTCAACAGTTACTCGACAAACTCAAGGCTTGCGTAAAGAATCATGCGAATGGATTGTGGCAAGATGCCTACAACGGCATCTTGAGCACTACCAATGCAGCGTACGAAGGTCTCGCACTTCAGGAAGTTAATGCTATGAGGCCAACCAGGAGACCTGCTCACCCAGATCGGGAATCTCTGGAAGCTGTCCATCCCTTTTGGCGAGCGTCGGATGGACAGACCTACATACACCACCAGGAGAACGTCACACTTGCCAGCTATTTCCTCAACACTGCAAAACTGGCCTGGGCGCCAGCTATTCTTCCGCTCCTTCGCTTAGCGGCAGCACAAACAAAATCTGAGAAAGAGCGCATGGTAGCTGAGGGCAAGAGGATACGACAAGTCCGGGACTTCACTTTCTGGAGCTCTATCCGCGTTGCTATGGATCACATACACGCGATTGCTTTGGCAAGCTCTAATGTGCGAAAGACGCGACTCCGAATGACAGTCAGCATGGAAAACTTCGAACGCTACCTGAAAGCGTGGCGTACAGGAATTTGGACAGAAGAACTGCAGCCTCTGCGCCGTGTGAGCACTTATGCTGACAACGTCAGGCAAAAGGATCTTGTCGACCAAGGCAAAGGTAGAATTGCCAAGAAGCGATCACTCAAAGCAAATGCCCTGAGCAAGGCTCGGCAAGCTGCTCTCCCTGAAGACCAGGAATATCGTAAATTCTGGCCAAAATTTACACAACAGCAGAAGTCCAACTATGCTCGTCTCATTCAAGAAATGCGGGCAGACACGATAAGATTCAACCCAGACAATATCGAAATCCGAACCGTAGATGGCGCTCCTTGGCCCTTTCCAGAGGAGTACTTTCCCAACGACGATTCTGATCTCTGGGAATGGTGGTATCGGTTTGCACTGTATCACTACTGGAAGATGGATGACGATTGCGACCTCGAAAATGAAACACAAGAAAGCCCCGCGACGATTATGCTGTTCTTTGTAGAACGCTATTTTGCAACGGGAGGTGGGTTTGACGAGTTTGTTCATTTACAGTGGGTTCCATGGGGATACGTCATCCCTGCAAAGCCTCAATCGGTCGCGCTGGACATGTTTCTGCTGGGACTGTGATGCGCACTGGCTGGACTTGCTTAGAGCCAAGCTCCTTGGCCGATTTCGACTCCTCTGTGAGGACTGTGACCATCCAATGCTGGGTGATTAATCACCTTTGGTATTATTGGCCTATATCTATGCACCCTGGACTTTTTGAGCGCCTTATTGGGATTGCGCAATCCTGCCAATTCTATGACAAGCCCACCAGTCAGCTACCGCCTCTGAAAGACTTCTACCCCAAGGTGTTCAGGAAGTCTCGCGCGCCGGAAGTTGCTTCTGAGCTTGGAGACGAGGAGCTGGAGGATGACTTCAGGGACTCGCTTCCAGAAGCGGGAGATGAAGAGGAGCTTTCCTTCGACAACACGGATGATGTGATTCCTGGACTTGCAAATGATGATAACGTGGACGACAACGACAATGAAGAAGGCGACGGCCCAGCACCTGGATCGTCTGGTATCATGGGCGATGCGAGCAACTCTACATCGGCGCGAGACGTCGACAAGATCAAGAGAGGTCTTAACCAACAGCTTAACACGCTGATCACGCAGCTGAAACAATTGTACCCAGTCGCTTGCTCACAGCCAGCTGCATCAGCTCTCCACAAGTCACTCATTGATGCTGTGGAGTCTGCAGACGAAATGCGCTTCGCGACATTGGCAGCTCAGTACCAAACTTTCGCGAGCACTAGCCAGATTCCATCGAGCTCGATAGATACACTAGCTGGCCAGGATCAAGGTCTAGCATCGTGCATTCTTTGTGGCGAGCAGGGTGACCCATTTTCGATGCAGAAATGCAGTCGATCACACGACATCGTTTTCTGGCATGCTGATTGTGACGACCAGAGCAAAGGTTGTCGGGAGTGCGCAGCCGTCATGCAACTCGACGAACCTACTGCGACAGACAAGCTGGCGGAACAGATACAACAGCTTCAACAACTCATGGCCAAGGCTACTGAAGACGAAAAAGCCCGCATATCAGCACGGGCTGAGAAGGAGGAGTCTTATCGAAAGCAGCGAGACCAGGATGAGGAAAACCGTCGTGTAGCACGCGTCGCAGAAGAAAAGCAGTATCAGGATCAGCGAGTGAAAGAGCGTCAAGCGGCGGAGCAATCGATTGCGACTCGCAAAGCGGAGCTGGAGGCCTTGGAGAATCAAGCGAAGACTGCTCACGAGAAGCGATTGAAAGAGGTGCAAGACGCCGAAGCTCGACTGCGGGCGCAGCAGACTGATGCAGAGAAGGCTCAAAAGCACAGACAGAAGCAGATGCTTGAACTTGAGTATCGGCAGAACGAGACGCAAGCGAAATTCATTCGACAACAGATCAGTGCTTTGGAGAGCCAGGCGAGCGGTTATGAGCAGCGGAACAATCAGTTTCGATCTGACATCGAGCGCTTGGAGAAAGAGATCGAAGAGTTGGACAAGTGAATGGAGCAGAGACGTAACGACTTCATGAGGGTGTGATACATGTATGAAAACCTCGCACTCGGGGACAGGCGTTGTAACGACTTCATGAGGGTATGATGTAGAAGCCTCGCGCTCCATGATAAGGTGACTACGAAGACAGCCGATGGGGATTGGCTTGCGTGCTTCGTCTTCTCATCCATAGAGCCGAAAATCAAAATTGCAGAGGTGAAAAGATTTCTTTGGTCGCGCAATTACCCTCTTTCCTGTCTTGCACTCCAGCTCATGGCAGCTGCTGAAGCAGTCGATGAACTTTGCGAGACACGTCCTAGGCCACATCGCATGGAATCAGAAGTCGCAGCGGCAGAGGTGATTGATTGAACTGCTCGTTGCTGTGCAAGCAGAACAACCTTACGCCATCAAAGTCTCATCTTGAGGCTTCTGACGGCAATGCTGAACCACAAAGCAATCACCTGTCACGAGATCGAGCGTGTGCTCGCCTCTCGCACGCTCGATGGAGGCGTCTTGGGTGTGAATCCCAACAGTGAGGCGTTTTCCGCCATCTCATGTTGTCTCCCAGGCTGCAGTAGTCACGCTGCTGATACTACACACAATCAGCGTGAGAGAGCTCGACCTCATCATTAGTGGTTTCACAGCACTATGATGTAGCCAGCTTCGCACTGCACTGCAGAGATGAGATGGCCGCCGTTGTGACGAACAAGCATTTGGCACCTTTACCTTTAGCTCTAACTGCCGCCTTCCCTCGCTTGTGTTGCGGGAGAGCGGGTAGAAGCGTGTGACCTGAAGTTTGATTGACGCTCTTTCAAATGTCTCGTTCTAGCCACAGCAACAGCAACCCCTAAGCTCGCCCGTATACAACTAACTGCTTTGTCTGAAAGAACGCGCGACATTGGCTGACAATAAACGCTTTCTCGCCAAAACAGGACCAGATGCGAAGACCACCACAAGTACACTCCTGAGCGATTTCTGTCAGGAGAAGCAGCACCCAGCGTTCATGGCCGACCAAGCATGTCCCGATCCAGCACCCCGATAATACCGCTGCACAATGCTCCATCGCCGTATGCACCGCCAAGCAGTTCCCAGTCGCATTCCTTGAGTGCGCCCACCGAAGGACGTTCTGGGCATTCCCGCGCCGCCAGTCGAATAAAGCTGCCCGGCCAGCAGAGCATCACCGCACAACATGCGACCCTGACCCCCGAGCAAGTCGCTGAGAGGCATTCCACTTCTCTCACAAATGGCTTGCACCCTTCCGATGCCACGACGCGATTGCAGGTGCAAGGTACCAATGAGCTACCATCGGAGGAGCCAGACCCATTATGGCTGCGATTCGTTCAGCAGTTCAAGGAGACACTGATTCTCCTATTGCTTGCCAGTGCTGCGGTCTCGGCTGTCATGGGCAACGACGAGGACGCGATTTCCATATTTATTGCAGTGACGATAGTGGTGTCAGTCGCGTTTGTGCAGGAATATAGAAGTGAAAAGAGCTTAGAAGCATTGAACAAGTTGGTGCCGCATTACGCGCATGTGATCAGGACATCTGGGTCGGAGCCAGTTGAGAATGGGGAGCCAAGGGGCGCAACTAGTGAGAAGAATGCGGACAAGGCAAGCACGACTATCTCTGCCACACAGCTGGTCACCGGAGATCTTGTGCTGTTCCATACGGGTGATCGGATACCTGCCGATGTTCGAATCGTGCACGCCGCTGATCTCAGCATTGACGAGAGTAACTTGACTGGAGAGAATGAGCCTGTGACGAAGTCGGCAGAGACTCTTGGCCCAGTAAACTACGCGAATGGCAGCACAGATCCCTCGACATTGATGAGGAGTGGAGAAATTCGTCTCACGGACCAGACCAATATTGCATTTCAAGGAACTCTGGTTCGATCAGGATATGGACATGGCATTGTCATCAGTACTGGAGGCGATACAGAGTTTGGCGCAATTAGTGCTTCTTTGCAGGAGATTGAGTCACCAAGGACACCGCTACAACTGAGCATGGATCGATTAGGGAAGGATCTCAGCTACATGTCCTTTGGTGTGATTGCTGTCATCATTCTCGTCGGTCTTTGGCGAGGCAGAACTTTTCTGGAGCTCTTTCAGATCGGCGTGTCCTTGGCTGTAGCAGCTATTCCTGAAGGTCTGCCAATCATCGTGACTGTCACGCTTGCACTGGGAGTCTTGCGCATGAGCAGAAGGAATGCCATTGTGCGCAGACTGCCTTCTGTGGAGACGCTGGGATCCGTGAATGTCGTCTGCTCTGACAAGACAGGAACACTTACCACCAACCACATGACAGCGACCAAGATGTGGAGTTTTGACAACGACAAGCCGCAAGACGTCAACAAGATCTACTCCGATAGCCTCAATGCGGCCACTACACAAGCTGTGCTCAGAGCAGCGAATATCGTCAATGATGGTAGACTCAATACGCATAGTCATGGTCAGATCACAGCTGCCAGCGCGGCGGTGCTTGCGAGCACAGGCGGCGATGATGATTTGGCCAATGCAAAGAGCCGATGGGCTGGCCAGCCGACGGATGTCGCGCTTTTGGACCTGCTAGACAATTTCCACGAAGAGGACGTGCGTGCTCGCATCGGCCAGCGCAAGCACGAAATACCATTCTCAAGCTCCCGGAAATGGATGGGCGTCATCAATGAAGCAAGTGATGGAAGCGACACTGCCTACATCAAAGGCGCCTTGGAACGAGTCATTGGTCGCTGTGATACTTACATATCTGCTCAGGGCGAAGTCATTCTAGACGAGAAACGACGGCAAGAAGTTGACCTTGCAGCTCGACAGATGGCAGAAGAAGGATTACGCGTTCTCGCCTTCGCCAGCGGTCCTGTCAGAATACGAGGTGCTTCAAGCAGAAACACTAGCCGCGATGTGAGTGGTAGTAGATCTTCCACGCCAATGTCAGCACTGACGAAGGCTTCTGAGAAGGGTCAATCTGCCGGCATCGACGAGAACGTCTACAGCGGACTCTGCTTTGCTGGGCTCGTCGGCATGTCAGATCCGCCGCGAAAAGGCGTTGACAGGTCCATTCGCCGCCTCCTGGCTGGTGGTGTCAAGGTGATCATGATCACTGGTGATGCCGAGACCACAGCTGTTGCTATTGCAAAGAAGCTGGGAATGCCCATCAACCTCAACTCTGCAATCGGATCGCCCGTCATCCGCGGCGACCAACTCGATCAAATGAGCGAAGCAGACTTGGCAGAAGCGATGAGTCGCATCAGCATCTTTGCGCGTACAAGCCCCGAGCACAAGCTTAAGATCATCTCCGCTCTGCAATCTCGTGGCGATGTTGTCGCAATGACTGGAGACGGTGTCAATGATGCGCCTGCGCTGAAGAAGGCTGATATCGGTATCAGCATGGGCAAGCTGGGCACAGATGTCGCCAAAGAAGCAGCTGACATGATTCTTACTGACGACGACTTTTCGACAATACTGAGTGCCATCGAAGAAGGCAAAGGCATCTTCTACAATATTCAGAACTTCTTGACCTTCCAGCTAAGCACGAGCGTATCAGCGCTAGGACTGGTCATGCTAAGCAGTCTGTTCGGACTCAAGAATCCACTCAACGCCATGCAGATTCTGTGGATCAACATCATTATGGACGGACCTCCTGCACAATCTCTAGGAGTGGAACCCGTCGACCCGGCGCTCCTCACACAACCACCTCGACCTCGCACCGCCCGCGTCCTCACGCCGAAACTCCTCCGCCGCGTCTTTCAAAGCGCCGCCGTCATCCTCACCGGCACCCTCCTCACCTACTACTCCCACCTCTCGGCCGAAGACCTCCTGGCCCACTCCGTCTCTGCCCGCGACACAACCCTTACATTCACCCAATTCGTTCTCTTCGACATGTTTAACGCCCTATCCTGCCGCTCCGCAAACCGCAGCGTTCTCATGGGCGAGGTACCCTTGCTCCCACCAAACTGGGTAGGAAAAAGCGGCGACGGCAACGTCATGTTCACATATGCTGTACTAGGGAGTTTGATTGGTCAGCTGCTGGTAATATATTTCCCTCCTTTGCAAGCGGTATTCCAGACTGAGGCGTTATCGTTGGTGGATTTGGTTAAGCTTGTTTTTGTAGCGAGCTCGGTGCTTTGGGTTGATGAAGGGAGAAAATTCTGGGAACGGAGGAGGAAAGGAAGGAGTATTGGGAGGGCGGGAAGGATGGTGTAAAGTATGTGCTTTCAATTGTATAGTGACTTAGCGTCGAGGAGTATTTGTCTGCTGGAGCAGTAGATTTGACGCGACAGACAGGAAAGAGAAATTTAGAGATTGTAAGTTTTGTGGTCTCTTCCTGGTTTTCAGAGACTATCTTAGTGTGGATCGAAATGCGATTTGGCTTTCAATCCTACTGTATTTGCAATGAGGCGCTTCTGGGTAGTCTACTCCTCAACAGCCCCAGGACGCACAACCAACAACGACTGTTCGAATCCCACCTTCAACGCAGCCACAAGGATCTCTCCCATCTCATTCCCAATCTCTCAAGCAACAACCACAGTCTCCAAATTCGGCAACTCCTCGAACAACCTCTCAACATTCATAGGTCCTCTCGGCCCTGATGACTTGCGAGGGCCCGGGACCGGCCTCGATCGAGCAAGCAAAACACTTTGTCTTTCACGATACGGGCAATTGCGCCGATAATTAAGCACTTGACCGTTACCCTTCAAAGGGAGCATGTACAGAGCTGTCAGGTTGGGACAATTCTGGACAATTGCTCGAAGCTTTTGTTCGTCCCATCTTGTTCGAAGCATGAGGTATTGCAACTTTGGGGTTGACTTGGTGGACCGGATGAGGTCAAGAGCTGAGGTGGTGTTGAAGACGCCAGTGGAGGTGATGAAGTTGATGTTCGGTGTAAACGCGGTAAGAAAGTCCATCCCGGGGCTTAGATGGAGCCATTCGATGCTCGTCAGGCTGAGATTGGCGGCGTAGAAAGTTTGGTTGATTTGGGTGATGACTTCGTGCTCTGGAGGGTCGATCCGCAGGCGTAGGGTTTCGAGATTCGTCATGCTTTCCAAGACTGTCGTCAAGGTATTGATGAGCTCGACAGATGGTGGAATAGGTAGGCGTGTCGGTTTCCGGCTAGCCTGATATTCTTGTAGAGCGAGCTGTCCGGTCTCTGGCTTGAATGGAGCCATGAAGTCGAAGCGCCGACGGTCGATGTAATTTGCTGTTCTAAATTCTTCCTTGCTCGGATCATGGATGTTGAAGTCCTCCTGTCGATAGTGGTATTCCGAATCACCATGTTCCTTAAAATCTGCTTGACTAATGGTTTTCTGCGGCGGACGCATTTCAAATTCAACGGTCTGGCGCATGGTAAAGCCACGGCCGATACCAGAGTCGACATCTTCCATACTCTTGCTAAGTAGCGACTCGATGCGACTAGGCGCTGCTTCGAATGGGATCGAGATGTTGATGGAAAGGTCGCGTGTGTTGTGCAATTGATGGGCACATTCTGAGAGCATGTCGAGGACTTCTGCTGTCTGCGACCAGTCATACTCGGGACCGATGGTGATGTACAGCAATTCAGACCGGGGCACTCGACATGCTGACGCCCAAAGGGTCTGCGAGCTCTTTCTGGAGTCGAGGATGTTTGCATCAGTAGAGGAAGCGCAGGTCATCGCAAGCGCTGCGGCTGCCATGAACGTTCGCATCGTGCCAGTCTTGCATCAGTTTTTCGGTGCAAGATCAGTACCGGTCGTGATAGAGGAGAAAAGTGATGTTGGATCGGCCGTTGCTGAGATTCGGCACGCTGACGTAACAACTTCACATGCAAAGCCAGGGTTCGAGTGAAAGCGAGCTTCTGCTTGAGACTGCATTTGCACCACGCATGCTCAGCTGCTCCATCTCCAGCGGCGTCTGCTCCCATTTTCCTGCGCATCCCCTTCCTACCGCAGGCTAGTTCGTTGACCGCATACGTGTCGTATCCTATCGTGCAGGAGGCTCATCCCTTGGAGAAATCGGGACGATACTCCATGATGAGACTCGAATTCGTCTGGGTAGTTCGTTTTGAGATGCTGCAGCTGCAATGGACGGCCAAAGCATGGCATATGATTGGCAGAGAGCATCGACTGCATCTCCGTAATATTGAGCGCGCCGAGCTGCCAGCCTCGATCGCCAGGTTCTCCTTGAAGCGCCTGCATTGGGGTATGATGGTGACTCCTGGGCTTCTCCATGGTCGTGATAGAGTATCCTGGGGACAGCAAGACGGTTGCCCGATAGTCGCTGCATATTTCTAGAGCTCTCTGGCATAGCTTGGCTGCATAGTTTCATGTGCAGAAATACTGCACGTTCTGCTCGCATAGGGCATGTTGGATGGCATCCGGCGAAGGTGGCGGGGTGTGTCCACTCATGTAAGGACTGCATAGAGCGTACGATTGGGCGTAGTGGAGACTATCAGTCGGACAGCTGTCTGAGCCTGAACTCAAGGGGCACTCGGCAATCCACTGAGGACACCACATGTCAGGTGGTATGTATCGTGTAGCGAATGCTTCAGGAAAAAGCATCATTGCGCAGACAGCAAGGATGAGCTGGGAAATGGGGCGCATGGTCGCTGCTTGAGTGTGTCTGTAGCTGATACGGCCTTTTGTATGAGCAAGTCGATACAAGGGCTGTCGAAGCTAGCGATGCAAATGTTCGTCGTTGTAGCGAGTTGAGAGCTGGATGACGAGAAATTAATCTGAAATGACACACCAAGAGGCGTTGGACCGACCGCGCCAATGGAGCGTGCTGACCTGGCATGTGATCGCATATGCCTCGTAATTGTCACATGCAAATGACGGGTTCTGAAAGTATCGGCGAGGGAAATCCCACAGGGGACTAACGTGAAGCTCTTGCGAGCGTTCCATTTCTTTGCTAATGATACATAAGAACCATTTTGACAAGCCTCCATCAATTCTGGGTATCAAGCTTCACTGGTTTGAAGCATTAATCGTAAAGTCGTGAGTTGGTCGTACAGTATGTACCATGCGTTCATTCATTAGAATATTCCCGCCACCTCATGTACCCTCATACAAGATCCAACCCGGAGCATGACCTTCCCTGTGGAATTCGTGTCCAGACCGGGCAGGCGTGCTGCCACGAATGCTTGGTCTGTCGAGATCGAAAGGGTCGCTGCGCCTGCTGCTTCTCGAGGCATTGGTGGAAACAGAGAAGTGCGACAGTCCGCGAACCTGTGTTGCTGGCTGTGAAGTCGCAGTGTTCGACCGTGCCCGGAAAGGATGTAGCAAGGAGCCGAGACTATTCCATGTCTTGCTAGCAGCTCCAGAAGCAGATGTCGTAGCTGGCACTTGCTCGTGCGGTAGAGCAGGCAGTTGTTTCTCCGCCTCACCTGGCGGCGTGAGGAAAGGGTCCTCGGCTGGATTCTGCTGTAAAGTTGGCAGTGAAGTCAAGGATGGGTAAGATCTGAACGACGGTGTCGAAGCATAAGTCGCCACACATTCTCGAGACAGAGTAGGGTCTACTACCGCAATGGTAGGCACATCCTGAACCAGCGCATTTGGCGTCATCCTGGCTATAGACTGCGGTCTTGGTGAGGTGAAGACAAATCCAGCGAATGCGTCCCGCTGCTTTCGCATGAAGCTGGTAGCTGTGTCACTCGATCGTCGTGGTGTTGTAGGACGTGAGAGATCCGGGTTAACGACTCGCAGCTGGCCGAGAGGTGCTGAGTCTCGGTAGCCTTCCCCAGCACCTGGAATAAAAGGTCGCGGCCAATGCCGAGTGCTCATGCGGATCATGCGATGATCCTCGTCAACGCTCACTGGCGAAATACTGTTCGGCCGTAATTGACTGTTCCTGGGCGAATCTCTAGCAGTACGACTGATTGGCAGGACTGTGACCAACTCAGTCAGCTTTCGTTTGGGCGGAGGCCGCGGCTTTGTCTCTGCCTTCTCAGTCAACGACGTGAGATCAGAGTCATGATCTTTTCGCCGCAATCGCAGCACCAGACATATAAGTAAGCCGATGAAGACAAGCCCTGCGATGGCGCCTGAAAGTCCGCCGACGACAGCACGTTTGTGCGGGCTGCTCGATCCCATAGCAGTTGCTGTCGCATTGTTTGAGGAAGAAAGATTTGCTGTTGGTTCTGCTGTCACTACAAGTGGAAGGCCATCATCAGAGGTTGGCGTGATCACCGATGGCAGGGCGGCCCAAGCGCTGGACGTTGGCTGGCTGATGGCGGGTGGTGGGGATATCCTTGAATCTGAATGTGTCGACGTTGTGATCTCGCTCCATGCTGATGTTGAGGAAACCGTTGTCTGTCTTGATGATGTAGATGTTTCAATTGTGCTTGCATCTATACCGGGAGTTGGTGCCAGTACTGTGACGATAGACGTTGACCAGAACGTGGTGACCGTTTCAGTGGAGTATGGAACTGTTACCAGCACTGTCCCAGCCATTGATCCAGACACTCCAGACTGCGATGCTGTGGCCGTTGCAGTATGCTGCGGAAATTGCTCCACGAAATCAGACCAGAATGCCTGCCAGATCTCCCAGTCCGGACTATTTGGCGAAAATGCCTGACGCTCTCCCCTCATCCTCACAGATGATCAACGCAGTTCGGCGCTTCAGATGAACCACGATACATCGTGTTCACTGTCAGCATTGAGGGTCTTGCTCTCGTAATGCGAGGTAGTAGGGCAGAGAAAAGTGTGAAGAGTATGCGTGCTGCAGGGTGCAGGTACAAGCGCGTTATGTGACCATGACATAGGAGATGCTCCGGCGCGAAAACACAGGCGTGAAACAGAACGCAAAGCGATATAGCAGACAACAGGATCTCACCGATCAGATTCCATACTTGGCGAGTATTGTAGCTGCCGAGCGTGGCTGCATTGACGCGCAGGGATCAAACAACGGTTGGAGGAGTGAGTACGGTGCCGTCTCCTGGATGTTTCAAACTGCGTCTGTCGGCGGCAAAGGCATGCAGATCCATCGTCGTGATGGAGACGCTTAGACATCAGGACATCAGGACAATCCGACACCAACAACGTTGTTTGGGGTGTGAGCGCATTCAGTCGCGTGTGAATGATAGTATCTTGTGTTATAGAAGAGACGTTGAACTGAAAATAGAGGCAGAGGCAGAGGAAGTGGAGATTGGCGAGATCGAGGAGCGAAGCGAGCTTGGAGTCTTGGCAGGGCAGGGCAGACTGGGCAGCAACGACACGCCATGAACATCGAAAGCACGTTGGGAACTCCAGATGATGGTCAACTACTCCGGCGTACTAAGATTCGTGCTCAATTGGATGCGCATTGTCAATCTCGAGCGGCCAGAGGAGGTTCACCACCCTTGACAATACTAGCGAGCGAGGGGAATGCTCTGTGAGTGAGGCTCAGTGAGCTTCCCATAGTCTCGTACTGGTCCGAAAGACCAGACTCTCACATTTGCCTTGGTCTAGCTACAGCATCCGCCATTCCTGACATCGCGCTGTTCAGTGGAGCAGCACATGTCTTGCTTGAAGCCCGCAACATCCTCAAATAACGCCGATGCCCAACAATCACATTCTCATTCATGATAGCATCAAGCAGATTTTCTTCCCCAAACACGATCCAAGAATTCGCGCCCGTACATCTCTTCGGCAAAAGCCTCTTCGCCTTCGTCAATCAACTCGTCGACATACCGCACATCGCCTTGACCTCGAACCTCATATGCCCGCCACGCCTCCGCATTCGCTGTGATCCACTCCTTCATGGTAGTATCTGAATCGAGCACATCTGTTGCCCCCATGACTGCTCTCATATACCGCAGCTTTCTCCAGACGAAGGCTTCAGTGGCCGAAGTGATCAACCAGCGGTGGTGACCATCCTGAATCTCGTTGATCCATTTCCGCAGGCACTCCAACTCAAGAGCTCGCAAGCGGGTCATAGAGAAGATTGCACCCAAACGATGGTCGAGTTCCTTCGAGATACTCAGGATTTCCTTGATCATGTTGAAACAAAGCACCACGCCGTTTGCAGCTTTGGCGGTTTTGACAAAATCAATGATTTCTGTCGGCATGTCCTCGTACTCGACCTCGATACCATCCCGCAATTTGGCGAGTGGGTAGAACGCATGTGCAAGCGTGTTGTAATGGACATGAATTTCATCGACGAAAGTGATGTGAACATTCTGCTTGACAGATCCTCCATTGAGCTTCGACACTAGCGCATAAAGGAATTTGTTGAGAGCCGTAGTGTCGATGGGATCTGTGTCCAGTCCAAATACGGGATCGCAGCGTATGTGTATCTGCAGTCGTATGCTAGGAATGTCTGCAAGCCTTGATGGCCAATTTCCGTACAATCGATCCAGGCGGACTTGATGTGGTCGGTAATGCATATCGCCAAAGATGCACAGTTTGCAATCGCCCTCTGCTTGAGCGGTCTCAGGCGTCTGACCTTCGTGGGCATCAGACTCCGAGTCTTCGTCATCAATTTCCAGATCCTCGAACGGATCAACAAGCTGGCCACTCTCTTGAAGATCGAGTCGCTCTTGTTCAGACATATCATAGAATTTGTGAAGCTTCTGTCTCTGCTCGAAGCGGTTCATATATGATGGCAGCTTGAAGATGTCATCAAAGGCGAAGATGTGCGCTTCGATGTTGATGGTGCTGTTCAAGTACAGTAGACCGCGAGCCTCCTCGTTTACCTGCTTGCACGTCCGTAGGATAGCAGGATATACCTTCTTGTCTTTGTTCCCACGACCGCACAGCAGAATCTCATACACTCGATTGCGCATCTCGGGCGCCAAATCAAAGAAACGAAATGTGAAGTCTTTATTCATTTGACGCAGGATCTTCATGCATTCCCATTGAGACTGAGGAAGCCCATTGCGCTGCACAATGAGGGCTTGAAGCTGCTTCAGACCAAGCTTCTCGTAGTCGAGGCCGAATTTCGGTTGGGATCTTGGGTTGGACATGTTGCCTATAATACCAAGTATCTTTAAGAAGCTCGAGTCGTGCCCAAGCAATGGAATGGCCTCGGTAGCCGCGTCAATGAGACATGCAGCCTCTATCTTCTGGGCTTCGCATATCGAGCGCGAAGGACAGAAGTGGCGTACGGGCTTGAAATGGTCAGGAGTGCGAAAGGGCGTCTAGCTTGAAGGTAAGTCTGACTGGAAAGTGAAGTGCGTCAATGCTCAATCTTTTCGACCACACAGCTATGAGTTCGGCGTCTAGTTGTCTAGGTAATTCAGATTAACTAACCTCGACATGCGCACGGACCTTACATGCAAACGAACTCTAGGCATCCGCTTTACTCGCTTTAGTTATGAATGAAACCTACGTAGCCCGTAGACTGAAGCGTGTGCCAGACCAAGATGGAGATCCTAGTGGCTTCTTGGAGAGATGTGCGTCTTAAGAATAGCCTTCACCAGGAGCTATTTGACCATTCTCGAAGCTGTTAGAGAGAACGACATCGCTCTGCACGGTGCTGGTAGTGGATCTTCACATGACAGCAGACTGTCTGTCTAGTGGGAACATCAAGACTTTCATCCCTTCTGAACAGGTCTTCGATGTCTAGGACGACGCTGGTTTCGAGGATGCGTATACAAGATCCGGTAGCAAAGTGGTTTCTTGGTTGGCTCATGATCGTGCGTCAAGAAAGGTCCAGTATCAGCAATGGTTTGCGAGCGCATGCTGCAAATTCCTCAGCTCTTTCTGTCCTGTCTTCTACAGACCTAAGCCCCGATAGATCCACCAGCAGAGTTGACAGCACAGATGTTGTCCCTATAACACTGAGGCGATGATGGGCAATGTGTACGTCGTCAGTCTTGCTCTCCGCTATAGGCGGTCCACGGACTACTCTGGCAGTCAAGGAAGTCGGCAGCATCCTGGCAACTTGGCGTGCATCGCCGAGCCCTTCGTGCCACAGTGCCAGATTCATCAGACGTACTGTATTCGAGCAGCACAGCCGGCGAGTGACTGAATTCCACATCTTCAGTACTGGTAGTGGCTCTAAAGACTTATAGAACAGGCGTGGTAAAGTCTAACAGAATGGCTAGAATGTTATCGGAATGGAAGGATGTCAAATGTACCTCGGTGCCTGGAGCGAAGAGATCCGACTGCGGCTCAATTGTGTGGCATCGTGGCGCTGTTCAGCTGCTCAGGGGCGGATCTCATCCAGTTTCATAGATGCGAACCTATGTTCGTCAGTTGACCAAACGAGCAGCGAGAGGCATGGTCGTTTTCATGGAGCAACACCTCGTACCGAATATGTGGTATGGATTACGCGGCGGATGCTGTCGAGCTGCGCCTCCCAAGCAACTGGCCAAGTGCCGAGAGATCTCGTAAGCCTCTTATGGTAGCGCTCTTGCCTACAACGTCGTACACCTTTGTAGTCGCCTACTCCGCATCAATAGAATTGGTATTCCTTTCGCAGTAGCCGCAAATTGCACTCACTACTCTGAAACGATTTACAGCTAGGCCAAGGCGATCGATAGTCATGTCGAAATATGTATGTGCCACCATCAAACTGCCTAGACATTCAGTCACTGACATGGACGCCAGGACGCACCAGCAGGCCCGCCTCCAGGCTATCCTCAGCAGCCTCCACAAGCGCACTACGATGCTGGTCCAGCAGGCGATCCACGAGGCGCGAACGAAGGATACTACGGCTCACCTCCTCCCCAGCAATACGGTAGCCCACAGCCATACAACCAACCATACGGTCCACCGCCAGGACAATATGGTCAACAGCCTATGATGTATCAACAACAGGGGCCCCATCCACCTCAGGGAGGCTACTATGGAGGGCCGCCGCAAGACAGAGGCGCAGGAGGAGGTGCAGGCTGCTGCGCAGGTATAATGGCTGCTCTGGCATGTTGCTGTTGTTTGGATGTGCTATTTTGAAGAAGAAGCAAGTAAAGACGTGGAACAGGCACTCAGAAGAGACATCGAAGCTGTGCGCATAATTACCAGTTGCGAGGCGTTGTAAGGAGCAAGGAGCATTGTGTTGATAGGCATCGGAGGAGAGCAGCGTGCAGTGCTTATGCTTGGCAGCAGGAGTGCTTTCGGACTGTTCTGTAATTCATTCTTCTTCTTCATTTCAGCCACGATCTCGCTGATATCTCGAGCGCCTTTCCGAAACTCTGAATTACGGCCTTCTGTCATGTGAATTAGGTTGGTGTCAAGCAAGCTCGAGTTCGCCACTCTTCTGCACGACCACAACTCATGGGTCTCACGGAACAACTCTCAGGGTCTGTAGATGGCTGGAAATGCTGCTTCGGTTCCCGTAGCAGGAATTGCTTTACTTCTGCGATCGCTCAGCGAGTCAAGCAAGCTCTGTTGCTCGAAAGCTAATCTTGACCAAAGATCATTGCTAGAAACTTCGTTGACAGAGCCACAGGTACAATCCGTCGTGGTCGTACAGTGATTCGCAATTCTCCTGCCAAAGATGGAGCGATCTAAGTGTAGAATTCTGACCCTGGCAAGAGAATGGACCGTGGTGCGCGCTTCTCGTAAGCTTCATCGGAAACCGACTGAACATTGCCACCACAATATCTTTCATGGTCTCCCGCAGCCGGATGTTGAGAAGAGTCTTGCACACCTGCCTGTGTGTGCCCTGATGCTTTGCATTCAAGATCGAAACCCTGGCTCTCGCTTCGCCTCACCCCGTGCCAGCCACACGAGATCTTATCGCTGCGAACATCGAACAAGCCTTTCCGGTTTGTGAGGACGCTCGCAGTATATGGAGTTCGCAATGACGCTCCGGGCGATGGCCATCTCTCCAGAGCGAGCAGGGCACACAGGATAGATGTCGATGTGCACTGGCCACAAAGCGATGAAAGCAGCTACAATCGACCAATGTAACTCAAGAGACTGTCAGCACCGCTCGTATCTGGCAGCAGGGGATCGGGATGGTCTGAAGGCCAACTACTGCTACCAACAACTATTGAAGGCCCCTCAACAGGACGCAGCTGGCGTTTGGGAGGACCACGCGGAACTGCATCAGATGTGCCTCAACGCTGTCTGAGAAGTAAATGTTTAAATCTCCAATACTTCATGAGGGACACATGGGCAACCACATGCCACACGATTCCACTACAGTCGCAGATTCGTTCGTTCTAATTCCATTGCAACTTTCCGTCGAGGACCAGGCAAGGTCAACAGCAATTGATCGTTGACGGCCGGGCTCTCTCTAGGATCCTGGAACTCATCGAGGAGCTTCACTGTTCGCGTGATCGCTGCAAGGCGAATACTCCATCGCGCACTTGGCGACATGTCCGAAGCGTCCACGAGCATCACATTCACCTACTATACAAGCAACCGACTGTGCTCCACCTCCAACGATCGATCCTTGCTCATGGTCCGCGATGGTCGGAAGTCATTGCCGGTCCCAAGTTTGTGGATTATATTCTCTAAGAGACGCTTGTGAATTGTTTCGCGGCGCGTATCTAGACATGACGGTCTGTTCGATCATGTAGGTGTAACAATCACTGTTTCTAGCGTGGAAGGCCAACATCTGAAGGAATGCCGATTCTTGGCTCGATGACGTCCCATTCAGGGTTTCGTGGCTCGAACTCTACTCCTCCAACGAACAGGAGATTTACGCGTGCAGCAGAGCCTCATCTCCTGCTGCATGGGATCTTCGATCTCTCATAGCCGAGAGTGTCACCAGTCAGCAGTGACGTGAACATTGCGGGCCTCCCTCCCGCATTTCTTTGTTCGCCGCAGGGTCGAGCACGGCTTCATCGTTCCTGGTGCTTGAATCGACGTTCTCATCACGGGCATCGACAGCAGCCAACAGGGCGAAATTTCGGACGTCACAGCGCTTTCACAACAATGTCCCCGGCATGGATTTCTCTTGCGGCTGAGTTGCGGCTGCGATGACCTGGTCGCTGGTCACAGGCATGTTTGCTCTGTTCTGCTACTGTTCGACAGAACGACGCAAACGCAACAACAACAGTGGCACCAGTTCGTGTGTATGTGTATCGATATATCATTGGCACCATCGGAGACGCCAAACAAAGAAGTACAACAGCCCACAGGCCTATACGTGGTGCACTTCAGCCGCTCCTCGTATGCGCAGGAGCATGGGTCTAGCCCGACAGTGGTCTTCGGTTCGTTGGTTCCGAGCTGGTTGCGGACCCTTGTAGGCGTGCAGACGTCTCTCTGTTCTCGATCGCAACCTTTTTCTTGGCGTCCAAAGATCGGCGCGAACTCCAGCACACTGTGTGAGATCTCAGATGGCAATTCTGAGCATCGAGCACAGGGCCCAGGTCGACCGATGGTCGTCTGATAGCCTTGCACAGAGCCTCTGGGATCCCGAGACCAGTCGGCACCTAACGGTTCCACCTACTGGTCGATGTTGCGCGACTCTGAGATGCGCGTGTGGTGGGAGTACGGCGACTCTTGACGTCCATTTTACCCTAGTACTCTGACCACCCTATATGCTGTTTCAATCGGAGATCTGAGTCTATGCACAGGCGTAACAGGCTGGACCGTCATCCTTTATACTCGCGTGGAATCTGTCACTACCATTTGCAGAACTGACTACGGCATACTCCCGGCCCACCACATACCATTAGACGAATCTAGAATACCTCACCGTCGCAAACTCAATATTACGCTGTCTGCGGCTTTACACATGGACACCAAGAAGTCATAAGGACTTTTATACCAGCGCACATGGCGACTCATCGCCCGACGCCGATGATTGTGATGACCCCACCGGCACAACCTGGGGCACCATCATCACCACATCCTCGACGACCACCAGCTCATCGATCGGTCTCGCTTGTACACAGTCCAAGACGAAAGACGTCTCCTCCAGCGCGAGACCAAAGCGATTCCTCCAGCGACGATCAAGGTCGTACAAATTCGAAAGGTGCAACAGACGGAAAGAACAGCGATGGATCGCCCTCAAGCTTGCAACCTTTGGGCAGGGATAGTTCTGGAGAGAGCAGTAACGCAGAAAAATGGTTTGAAAAGTCGAACAACGAAGTGCGTGATAGTGCCCCATTCGCCGACAACGACCCACCATTCTTTATGCGACACTCCTCTTCATCCGAAACACCGCCAGAAGTGCAACAACAGCAGATGAGAAATCTCCTCGCTAATTCCAACAATGCCTCGGGATCTCTTCCACTGCGAACGGGTCTTCTACATCTTGGTACGGATGGCAGTAGTACGGAGGATTATCGGGGAGTCATTGATGACTTAACGATTGAGAACAAGAAGTTGAAGAGAAAGCTGAAGAAGTATGAAAAACTTCACGACTCTCATCTAAAGGATGACAAGCTGTTCGAAGTCCGGATACATGGACTGCCAGCAGCAAAGAAGCGGGAGCTCGAAGATACTCTACGCAAATTCACTGCGAGTCTTGGGTCTGATAGCTTCCCAGCCAGTGGCTACGAAGGTATTGTCCCAGCTTTGCCTACTCTGGCAACGCATAAGACTGGAACATCGTCGCAAGCGTCACTTCAAAACGCAGACTCCGCATATGCTTCCATGTCGATGTCTGGACAAGGCTCATCCGCAGCACAGTCCGGTGGCGAGACATCAAACAAGCGGTCTGCACCAAATGCTGCCCTTCGACGACAAAATATTCACACATATCTACATCACATTCCTGAAGGTCTATTGCCCCAACCGAGCCCAGCCAATATGACTGAACGGATGAAAAAGAAGCTAGTAGTACGACGCCTGGAACAAGTTTTTGCTGGAAAAGGTGCTGTTGGTGGTCACCATCATCCACAACAACAGCAAGAAGTGTCGCAATCAGCTGCTCGCGCAGACAGAGCTGCTTCTGAAGGCGCCGGACGAAGATCAAGACAAGAGGGTACCCGCGAGGCTCGCATCATGCGCGGCCGTGATGGCAAGGAGACCGTTGTGCCAACGCACAATAACGCCTCTCCCGACGGCAGTTCTCCAGATGAGCAGCAAATGACTGTTACTGGGAAGCGTCCCGCCGATGCCATATCCAGACAAGATTCATCGGCCGAACAACGACCCACTCGACCGCTCGATCTTGATCCTCATCGTGCTCAAGTACCAACAGACAACATCTTGTACATGCGCCATTTGGGATTCTCACCTCCAGACCCAGAGTCTTTGGAAGAGGCAGTAGAGGGTCATGGATGGGTGTATCTGAACCTCCTCATCAACATGGCTCAATTGCACACCATTAATGTAACTGCTGACTTCGTTCGAAAAGCAATAAGCGAGTACAGCTCCAAGTTTGAGCTTTCACACGACGAGCGAAAAGTCCGATGGAAGGGAGGATCGTCAGTTACACGCGGTAGCAGCAGTGGCGGGACATCATCGAACAGCCGCGCGGATATCGACACTCCAGACCGGAGGAGTCCACGCAAGCGACCCAAGCTGTCGCATCGCAACAGTGGCAAGTCCGGCGCTCCTGCCGTGGAGAACAACAAATTGATGTACACTCCACTCTTCTTCCACAAAGACAGTACCGACGACGCCGAGGATTCCTCAGAAGAAGAAGACGACAGCATGTCATCGTCGTGGCCAGCACCAGCGGCGGGCGATTCTTCCGGAATGACGAGCTCTGGCGGCATGCGCACATCCTCAAGCAAGAGGCATAAGCGTGATGACGGTCCCATCATCTTCTACAACAACGCGCGATTCTGCACCGATCTGAGTGGTGACCGATCTTCTAAAGGTAACAATGCGCCACCATATGTCGCCGCGACAGCACAACCCATTGGAATGCCACATTCTTCCACGAACACATCTCGATTTGAGAAGCGCGGTCCTTTGGCAGAGGCTTCAGAGCTGCCAGAGCCCATGGATCTTGGAGACAATCCCATACCAGAGTCGATGGAGCTTGGCTTCCCAGCACAATCACCGTTGTCGGATGAAGAGAAGAGGGCTTTCAAGCCGGTGGAACTGGAGGTGACTGGTATCGGCGGCGTCTGGCCGACTGACAACTTCTCAATCGCGGTCGAGAGTCGACATGCTCGTGTCGATCAGGAGCAGGCACCGTCTGTATCGCACGAGAAGCCTCCAAGGAGTCTACCACCCCGGTTTGCACGAATTCTGGACGAGGATGGCGCAATGAGAAGAACGCGTGCTGCTGTTCACAAACAAGTGATCGTGAAGGAAAGGCAAGAACTGCCGCCATCCCGTCTTCCGGCTGCTTTGAGCTACATGCCATTCAGTGAGGACTCGAATGGAGACGATTCTGATGTCGACGATGATGTGTCGGTGACGCCTGCATCGCCTGGAGAGTTTCCTCCGGCAACTGCACCTCAGCCTGTCCAGCTTCATTACGCCTCATCAGAGGATGAAGATGATGGTTACGAGTCATCGGACGATGGCTCCCTCGATCTGCTTGCAGCCGCTCGTGAGATCGATCCTGACGCGGTCCGTGAGCAGGAGAGGGAGTATGACGCGAATATGGCGGAACGCTTGGCCGAAGAAATTCCAGCTGGCTCCAGCGCAGCGACGGCGGGAGGCGGCAGTGGTTTCGCAAGCCCTGCCAGTCATATGAATCGCGAGGATTACGAGAAGGCTGTCAAAAAAGCGCGCTCCAGGCAAAGTTTGAACCGATCGCAGACCACAGACAGCATGAAGGTGAACACCGCGAAAGTGCCTGCTGAGCAGTCCTCTGGCGAGAATGAAGAAGAGGACGAAGAGATGGATGACGCTTGATCATGGAATGATAGCGATATATAGTCACAATACCGAGACAAATTCTGGCCATTGAATTTCCCATATCACACTCTCTACTTCGAGCATTCACATGATACACATGCTCTATCTGTATGCCCGGCGGGTGCAAAACGGCTGGCTGCGGATTGACTTTTGAATTCTAGGTTCCTCCCTAGTGCATGACGCTTCTTTTCGCCGACTTCCCGTCGGAATCGTCGCACCTCCACAATCAACAGACCGTGACAGCGAACGTACTGCTGCCTTTTATCGCTGGACCATTCGGCCGCCAATGACCACATTCCACGAATTGTGAAATCTGTTACACATACTAGTAGCCACTCTTGGACCTCCACTGCCGCTAAAGGTGGGGAGAAGCTCGCTACCAACCAAAGCTGCCACTGAGTACAGTAACCGAATCGGCGGACGCGCAGAGCAAGAAGCGAAAGATCTCCGAGAACGCAATGTGCTCTTGACATCGCGACCTCGACAAAGGAATGGATCCGCAACTTACAGGCTTGGAAGCGTCGCCTTATCCTGCAGAGCCTATACCGCCACAGCAGGAGGTTGACGAGTTTCTGAGGAAGAAGCGCAAAGCGCGCGAGCACAAGGCGTGCTATCCGTGTCGACAACGCAAAGTAAAGTGAGTACTGCAATCATCTAGACGGTGCCATTGCTTTTCACGAATCACACTGACTTGTCAAGATGCGATCTCTCACGACCATGCCAAACATGTCGTGACCGTGACCATCCTGAGCTATGCTCTTATCATCCACCAAATAAAAGACAGAACTTCGATGGAAGTGCACCAAATCCAGTCCTTAGGCAGACTGACGATGTTGCACCTCCTCCTGGAGTTGCTGGAGCTGGCTATGTGACGATGGGCCAGGGACAGCTTGATATGCTCTTCCGTAAACTCAATAGTCTGGAGAACCAATTGACAGACCTGAAACGAGAGATACGGCGAAACAATGGCGACCAGCACAATGGAGCCAATGGCAGCGACGACGCCACCAGCAGTGACGGCAACCGGACGAGAGATCATACTGCCGTCCACGGCCTGCATACCAAAAATGATTCTGGAGAGATAGTTCACCTTGGTGGCGGCTCTGTTCCAGCAATGTTGTACGCGCTCAGCCAAGGCCAAGCCCCAAATCCCGCAGAACAGCAGCAATTGCAAGAGTTCCTTGGAAAGTCGGTCCTGCCGATGTTTGGACTCGATAACGAATCTGCGACATATCCCTTCGTTGACCTGTGGGGGCTGCCACACGGATCTCTACAGAGAGCACGCGAACTGGCAAAGGCGCTACCTAGTGATAGCCAGATGCTGAGTCTATTTGCCAGCTACCGTGACCTTGGCTACATCATCTACCCAGGCATTGCGGATCTCAAACAACTGGAACAGGATCTCACAGGCTTTCTAGTCACTCGCGCGTCGTACAACAACCCTGATGACGGCGTCACTGAACACACCTTGTTCGGTAGAAGTTTCTACTGGTTAGGCATGCTCTTCGCAGTTCTCGCAAGTGGAGCACAATGCAGCGCGTTGACCCGGAAAGAGCGAGAACTTACCTCGCAAGTATACGGTCAGTAGTCAATGCTGTCATATTGCGACTCCAGCTAACAGACCCAGTATGCTGCGGTTTCGAGTGCCTGTGAGTATACCCATGGGCAAAGGCCCTCACCCTGCACGCTCCCGCCTGGTAGCCCTTGTTTCTTACACTCAAGCGCCAGTTGTTTGACTTGATTGCCGGGGCCTTTTCCTCGCTTAGGATACCTGCTAATACTTCTACCGTTTCTTGCAGACGATTCACCAATTTTCTGTCGCAGCCGCATATTGAGAGTATACAAGCACTTCTCATCATCGGCAACGTCATGACGAACAACATGGTATTTACGCCTGCATCCTGTTGGGCCGTTCTTCCGGCCGTATTCTAATCTCGCGCAGAATGCGGGTACTGCGTGGTCACTTCTCGGCTTGACCATCAGACTTGCCCAAGGGTTGGGATTGCATCAAGCATGTCCTCCTGCGATCACGACCGATGTCGTCTTTCCACGATCGAAAGTTTGGTGGGCTATAGTGTGGCAAGACAGTCTCCTGTCCATCACGTATGACCGGAACGCTTCACTGGATGTCAGCACCATGCCGATGCCCCAGCATTTTGGAGTCGTGAGCTCATACCATGCATCCATGTATCGGATGACCAAGGTAGGCTTGGACATTGTCCGAGACCGAGCAAGAGCGACAAGTTCGCGAGAGCATGTGGCTCGCATCAATCAACATCGCGAAGAGATCGCAGATATCATGCGAGACGCTGTCGAGCATCTTCGCGATTCCAGGAAATGTACGTCCAGTAGGGAGACGCTTGAACACTGGGCGCTGTACCTACATACCAGCTACGCCATGTCAGAGCTGTGCCGACCGGCAGTCAGCCCAAGGACTTCTAGCGAGCTTGTCAAAGGCTTCAAGTCCGTGTGCGTCGAGAACCTAGTCAATACAGTCGAAGCCTTCCTCGGCCTGAACAACATCACCTTCTTCGCGCGACAATCGTGGGCTGCGGTGCACCGAGCACTCAGCTCTGCACTCCTCCTAGGCATTTTGGGTGAACACAGAACGAACGAGAGAGCTCGTAAGCTGATAGGTCGCTTCATCACCCTCATGAGCGACATCACATCTACCGTGGACCCTACAGAAGTCTCGGCACCGGTACAGCGAGGTATTACCGCTCTTCGCAAACTCAACATTGAGGAAGCTAGAAGCTCATTCGGCGAGCTCACACCCGATGATGGAGGCTCAACTGTTGCATCCGTGGACAATGATGGAACGCTGAAAATTGATCATAGCCAGATCTTCACTCCGGCAAACTCAGATACCACCGCATCGGCTGAAGAAGAGAATTCGCCATACTCAATTCTGAACACGATATTATGGGGAAATGGCACTGGGGCCATCGGTGGGAACACCTCTGAAGCTCAGCCTATGTGAACAGAGCGCAAGCAGCATAGAGCTGAGTTGCAAGCAGAGTTTTGGGAGCAAGGCGCACGAAAATGGGAGATGTAACGACCGAGTCAACTTACGGCGATGCGAAGACTGTTGGTCTTACTTCCAATATATATCCTCTGACATTGGACAAAGTGTATATCTGCTCGACCACATTGCGGTTTCGCAAGGCTCAATCTTTGGCGCATGCCGGCGGCCTAAGGCATTTCGCATGGACGCGGTCCGCGTTCGGCGTGCTCAGACCAGGTGAAGCATCGGATAAGAACTCTACCGGAAGATGTGGGCAATGCCAGTCTCTTCCGATGGAGTAGTGTCGTCGACAGTGTCAACAAGACGACAATATGTGAGCAAGAGAGAGCGAGCACGCACTGCGCTTGGAGACGTTCATATAAGAACAGAAAGCAATGTTGAGCTTGAAATGGTAATGCCGCTTCGGCGGAGCTATCGGTGGTATCGCGGAATAATGCCGCTGTTTTGTACAGCTCCAGAAGTCCTCTCCGTTCTCCATTCACACCTTCTCTCGAGCGCGGAACTGAAGTCACCGGTCTCCTGAACTCTGCCAACGGAATGCAAGAAATACTTGGCACGTTTGAGGAACGACAGCGAGATCGCTCTTGCGATTTTACGCTTTGGACTAGGATCGGAAGGGGTTGTGGTGGTTATTACGGAATACCGCGTCCAATGCCGAAGGACGTGTCGGATGGTCCAAGTATACCAAAGATGGCTCGTGCCATGTTTGCTTTCCTTACTACTCACTCTCTTTCCTTGATCTCGATATTCTGATTGATCTCGCTACTACTATCGTCTTGGTCGGGACCAAGAGCAAGCAGAATGGTATCCTCAGTAACGCTATGCTTGCGAACAGCAAGTAACTTCAGCAAAACCACACCACAGGTATGGCATGGACAATGCTCTCGACACCTCTGCCTTCCACTCACTAATCGAGTCATACAGGCCCGCCTCCTCGCCCGCACCTTCGCCTCATCCTCCCGCAAAAATGCAATCAACAAAATCGTCTCCTCCCCTCAAATCGCCCTACAAGACATGAAACCCAACACCACCCTCCTCTGCGGCGGTTTCGGTCTCTGCGGCGTTCCAGACACCTTAATCAACACGGTAGAAAAAATGCCACACATCACCGGCCTTACCGCAGTCTCGAATAACGCAGGAGTTCCGGGCTCTGGTCTGGGCAAGCTACTAGCTTCAAAACAAGTCAAGAAGATGATAGCCTCTTACGTAGGCGAGAATAAAGTGTTCGAGAACATGTACTTGAAAGGAGAAATCGAATTGGAATTGACACCACAAGGAACATTAGCAGAACGCTGCGCAGCAGGAGGTAAAGGAATCCCAGCATTCTACACTCCCGCAGCTGTAGGGACAGTAGTCCAAACAGGCGAACTCCCTCTCCGATTCAACGAGGACGGTACGATCAAACAGTACTCTGTTGCGAAGGATACGAAAGTCTTCGACGGAAAAGCTTATGTCATGGAAGAATCCATCAAAGGAGATTACGCTTTCATAAAAGCTTGGAAAGCCGATCGTTTAGGGAACGTCATGTTTCGGTATTCCGCTCAGAATTTCAATGGTGCTATGGCAAGAAACGCCAAAGAAACGATTGTAGAAGCGGAACACATCGTGGAACCGGGAGAGATTCCTCCGGAAGCTGTTCACGTTCCAGGAATTTACGTCACGAAAGTCGTCCAAAGCACCGAAGAAAAGAGAATCGAGAAAGTCGTCAACGCCAAATCCACCGAAGAAGTGAAAGCCGGTGCATTGGGATCTGGAGATTCCGCATCCAAACGTGAACGCATCGTTCGCCGCGCAGCCAAAGAATTCAAAAACGGCCAGTACGCGAATCTTGGGATCGGGATGCCGATGTTGGCTCCTTCTTTCGTGGATGAGAGTGTGGAAGTACAATTACAATCCGAGAATGGGATTTTGGGATTGGGACCTTATCCTCAGAAAGGTGAAGAAGATCCAGATTTGATAAATGCTGGAAAAGAAACTGTGACGTTGAGACCTGGGGCTGCGGTTTTTGGATCTGAGGAGAGTTTTGGGATGATTAGAGCTGGGAGGATTGATTTGACGATTTTGGGGGCGATGCAGGTCAGTGCTAGGGGGGATCTTGCGAATTGGATGTTGCCGGGGAAGATTAAGGTGAGTTTGACATCGAGACGAGTGACTTTTGTGGTTGGGTTGCTGATGATGACTCCAGGGATTTGGTGGTGCTATGGATCTCGTTTCTAACCCGGCGAAGACGAAGGTTGTGGTGACCATGGAGCACACTGATAAGAAGGGTCGGCCGAAGATCCTTAATACTTGCACTTTTCCGCTCACTGGGCCGAAGTGTGTGAGCATGATTATTACTGAGCTTGCGGTTTTCGATGTCGACTTTACCGAAGGGTTGACGTTGGTTGAGCATGCTGAGGGTGTGACGGTCGATGAGATCAAGGCGAAGACTGAGGCGCCTTTCAAGGTGTCGGAGAATCTGAAGGTGATGCAGCAGTGAAGCACGAGAGTGTGCGGTCATTTGGTATAGTTCTTTAGCGTGGCGTTGAAAGAGGTTCGTTGACGGGACTTCATTTTCTCCAACTTGAAGATGTAGATATACGCTTCTGGCTCATCGAAGTGCCTTGGCCCAGCCAGCAGTGCTGTGATCAGCTCAATATTTCCAGCATCATTCCCTTTCCACCTCCTCGCACGGGCTGTGATATTTTTCCGATAAGTAGCCCAGTCGATCCCCACTCCTTGCCCGAACACAGTGTCAGTATGCCCTTGTGTACAAGGCATGACTCCGAGCAGACGTGTAAGACTAAGCCAGCGGTGTCAGAGATGGTAGCACTAGCTCAGCGTCATGTCTCGGAGTGCCTTCGCTTCGAACCACTGCTGACCCTTATAGCCATTGCTTTTAGGTCGAGCTCCCAAGGATACGCGCTGGTCCTCAAGTAGCAACCCAGTACTGCCAGCCATCTTCCAAGCGGCCTTCTTTCCAAATACAATTGGAAGCTCCTTCATCTGCAACCCACTTAATCTCGAGCCAGCCGCTGCCTTGCTTCCGTCCCTTACGATGCTGCAACTTGATAGCTTCAGTAGACACGCCATAGTTCTGAGGATTGAAGTGGAGGAGTTCGAGCACAGATTGAGCAGTGATCAATGGCTGCTCGCGGTGTTCCTTGAGTACCTTCGCGAAGAAGTCCTCTTTGCAGCGGGAGAACCTGACAAAGAAGTGCTTGATCATGGCTGCGTTGTGCATTCCGAGAGACAACGACCATAGTATTGCTTTCTCCCACGCCATACTCATCTTGTCTTGGAGATTCAAGTCCGCAACGAAGATATTGCGACCAAAGTAGATGGGAGCAACCTCACTTCGGATTTGCTTGGAGACGCAGAGAAGGGCAGGTCGTCGAGTCGCTGGATCGCGCTGGCCAGGTGTGCCTTGCGTGATAGTGATCTCTTTTGGATTTTCGTCGTCGATATCGAGTGCGAGGTCATAGATCGCATTGCGCAATTCGGCAGATAGGGAGTAAAAAGAAGTGATGCGGGCGCCATTAGCAGCCATGTGAGAGTGACTGATAATCGATGTTAGTAACATACTTGGACAGCGACGCGACTGGCAGAGGAACAATGCTTACTGTGCTGTGATACCACGTCGAGTCTTGACTTCCAGGCTCTGGGTGATCTCCTCGAGTACCGCGTCTTTCATGTAAGGGCACTGTTCTCGAATGAGTTTGGAGGCGAACTCGCCAACTTGAGCCGCGATGGCGTCGGCGTCTTTGTTGCGTGGCATTGTAGCTTGAAGATGGCTTGCCAGTTCGAAGGTGCAGTCCGAAGTCGTGGCGCGGGTTGTGGTTCCGATGG
Organism: Pseudocercospora cruenta; assembly: GCA_013365205.1. Taxonomy (NCBI): domain Eukaryota; kingdom Fungi; phylum Ascomycota; class Dothideomycetes; order Mycosphaerellales; family Mycosphaerellaceae; genus Pseudocercospora; species Pseudocercospora cruenta. The sequence continues at coordinate 150,491 of JAASFE010004198.1, forward strand.
TGACTTGAGTCGTTGTTTGGAGTGGTGGTTCGAAGTTGACGTTAGAATAAATAGAGACACGAAAGTCGCGGACAAGGCAAGCGCGACTTGTGGTCCATGCGCAGAGCTTTCACATGCCGCGGTTGTGAGTGAGAAGTACTCGAGTGCCATTCGGAACGAAAAGGTACAGTACTGATTGCTTATCGCCACTTACGGTCACAGACCCTACATAGATGCATTGCGTCCAGTCATGCGCTATGGACATCCCATGCCACAACAGTCCGCATGGTTGAAGTCATCGTCCCCGTCATCCAATGGCATCAGCAAATGGCATGACTATCATGGCAAAGCTCTCGCAGCAGCCAAGACCTCCTCGCCAATCTCAGGATGTCGGCCACGCTGATCGGGGTACTGAGCTTCCAGCATACTCTCGAGCTTCGATGTGTCGTCCTCGGCAAGCAACATTTTGGTCATGACAGTCCTGCTCACAACATCCTTCCAGATCGCTTTCTTAGGGCCACGAGCTGGATTGTGGGTTGGATCAAATTGCACGATGTGTCCCTATTGTATGTTTAGTGGCAAGGGTGCTAGGATTTGGGAATGGCTACTGACCAGAGTCCGACCGACAAAGTCCCACCTGGGCGAGAAGTGATTAGCTGAGCACATCTATGTTGAAGTCTGCGACGTTGCTTACATGAAGTAGATCTTGTTCTTAGAATTGGCTGGCGTCATATAAGTCTGTTGGAGATTCGGGGCCATAGCGGGATGCTGCATGAGCGCAGTGAGCAGCCTCTGGTGGGATTCTGCATATTGCCTGAAAGTGGCGTTGGCATCGGCTGGGATCTCGGCGCCAGTGAGATGGTTGGTGAACTCCTCTCGCGTCGAGGTGTATGGGTCTGCCATTGTAATCTCTGATGTGCTTGTATATTGTAGTAAGAATTGTCGGTCCTCAAGAATGTGATGCCAGATGTGACGAGAGGAGGTGTGACGTTGTTCTTGAGTCCACCCTTGCAGATCTTACCAAGAGGTCGTCAAAGGAGAGATTGTGGATTTTCTTGAAGAGGGAAACAGCCTTGCCTTTTGTATCTCACGCGAAAGCTTCGCAGTACGAAGCAATCTATCGCACTTCGACGTCGCTGCCTTCGGGATGTCGGATGCATAGTTTGTGACCTGTCTGTTGGTATTGACAAGATGAAGGCCATTGGACGCGACGCGTTGACTCGACAATGATTTTGCCAGGGTCGAAATCGCGGAAACACCTGAGAACGTGTCCTCGTGGCTAGTTCTATACCGAAGCGACCAAAGTCCGGCTGTAAGAGTATTCTTGGTAGCGATCAGATAGACGTTGCATATTGGCACAAACGGATTGGATGTACAACGGGGCGAAATGGACAGAAGTTGCATGGAATAGGAGTTGACAAGTGTCGCGAAGCAGAGGTGGTGCTCAGAAGCAGGATATCCCGTACGTAGCCCACCTCTAAGATTCGCATAAGCCAAACATTTCAATGTCCTTCCAAATTTCCTCGCCCAATGCAAGTCCCTTCGGCACGCCCGCAGAAGAACGGCCTCGAGTGAAACGACAGACTTCACAATTTCGCCCTCAAGTAGCACCTTCTCCAGGAGGATATCAACAGGGAGTTGGACTTCCGAGCCCGGCACCAACTCCAGAGACTCAGAGCTACTTCCCACCACAGCCCAACTCCCATCCGCAAACGATGAGCCACGGCCAGCAGCCCGGAATGCGTCAATATCCTCAGCAACAGCAATATGACGGCCAGCAGGACATGGCAGGAATGACGCAGCAGATAGGCCAAATGGGCATCGATGGCGGGGCAGCACAACCAGGTCGCAAGAAGAAGAACAGACATGCCTTTCACCACATTGAGCAGCCTGCTGGTGGAGCGCAGGCATATGGCGGTGCACCCGCTGGCCAGTTCATGAATGGCCAAGCACCTCAGACACAACCTGGAGCCGATCCAGCAGCGGCACCATGGGCACAAACGACACAGCCATGGCAGTCTCAGCAACTGCCTCAGCCTGGTGCTCAAATGCAAGCCCCGATGCAGCCTCAAGCGCCTGTTGGACAACCTATCAATATGGGACAGAACGGATCACAAGCTCCTGGTGCTCAGCGAGTCAACCCAGACCTCGTACCAAGCATACCTTTGAGCAGAGATATGGCTGCGGAATACTATAAGCAACACGTATATCCTACTATGGAGCAGCGACTGCCTCCGCCGGCCACCACGCCTTTAGTCGCATTCGATCAAGGAAGTGCTGCTCCAAAGTTCGCACGCCTGACTGTGAACTGTATTCCTAATTCGACTGAGCAGTTGGCGACAACTGGTTTGCCTCTTGGTCTAGTGCTCCAACCTCTTGCCAAGCAGATGGATGGAGAGGCCGCCATACCTGTTCTCGACTTCGGCGAAGCAGGGCCACCACGATGCCGGAGATGCCGAGCATACATCAACCCATTCATGGTATTTGGCAATGGCGGTAATCGGATGACTTGCAACCTCTGTGGACATCCGAACGAGACTGAACAGAGCTATTTTGCACCTACAGATCCTTCCGGCGTGCGTGTCGATCGCCAAGAACGACCAGAGCTTTTATTAGGTACTTGCGAATTCCTGGTGCCAAAAGAATACTGGTCCAAGGAGCCGGTTGGTATGCGATATCTATACTTGATCGATGTCAGCGCAGAGAGCTGCAATCGTGGCTTCCTCAAAGCCATGTGCGACGGGATTCTGGCAGCGTTATATGGCGACGACCTTGAGGAGGTCGATGCTGCAGATGACGAGGAGGATGGAGAGACCGAGAAGCCTCCACGACCGAGCAGAGTTCCTCCTGGTGCCAAGGTCGGATTCATGACCTTCGACCGCGAAATGCATTTCTACAACGTGGACAGGAGACGTTGTGCGCCACAACAATTGGTGGTATCAGACCTCGAAGACCCATTTGCTGCGATCTCCGCGCATCATCTCTTTGTCGATGCTGGAGAGTGCAAATCGAACATCGTAACTCTACTCAACCAATTGCCCATGATGTTTGAGAGAATCAAGCACGCCGACCCGACCCTTATACCATGTCTACATGCTGCACTCTCTGCCCTGCAGGACACGGGAGGCAAGATCATGTGTAGTCTTGCTAGTCTTCCAACTTACGGTCCAGGTCCAGCTCGTCTGCCAATGCGCGACAAGGGCATGCAAACTGCGACCAATGACCATCCAGAGCAAGATCGAGTGCTTTTAAAGTGCGAGAACCCAAGCTACAAGAAGTTCCAGGCAGACTGCGTCAAGGCTGGAGTAGGTGTCGACTTCTTTCTAACCGCTCCATCTGGCGGATACCTCGATGTAGCCTCGATCGGATACATCGCTGAGAAGACTGGTGGCGAGACGTTCTACTACGCGAACTGGGCATATCCACGAGATACCTTGAGACTGCAGAAGGAGCTCAGCCATGCTTTACAGCGAGATCAAGGTTATGCCGCGCTGATGAAAGTCCGATGTAGTAATGGTCTGCAAGTCGCGCACTACAGTGGCAATTTCACGCAACATACGTTCGGCGCTGACCTGGAGATGGGATCTATCACCGAGGACACATCCATGTCTGTCACGTTCAGCTACGATGGCAAGCTCGAGACCCGAAACGATGCCCACTTCCAGTCAGCTCTGCTCTACACAACAACAAGTGGTCAGAGACGTGTACGATGCTCCAATGTGGTCGCCACAGTCACCGAGAATGCTCGCGACAGTATGCGATTCGTCGACCAGGACGCTGTGATCGCTGTCCTTGCAAAGGAGGCAGCCTCGCGTGTACCGGATCGATCATTGGCCGACACTCGGCAATCACTGCAAGATAAGCTCATCGATGTTCTTGCCATGTATCGTAAGCACCATTCTGGACAACACCCAGCTGGCCAGCTTGTGATGCCTGAGCATATGAAAGAGTTTGCCATGTACATTCTCGGCCTGATCAAATCTCGTGCTCTGAAAGGTGGTAAAGAGCCGAGCGATCGGCGAGCAATGGAGCTGCGCAATGTCAAAGGCATGGGCGCCGGCGAATTGAGCTTGTATCTATACCCTCGGATTATCGCCATCCACAGTCTCGACACGAGTGATGGATTTGCGGATGAGAATGGGCATCTCAAGATGCCCCATAGCGTACGTGCAAGCTTTGCCAACATCGAGGAAGGAGGTGCATATCTGGTTGACAACGGGCAAATCATGATCCTCTGGCTACACCAGCTTGTGAACCCTAACCTCCTCATTGATCTATTCGGCGAGGGATTTGATGATCTACAGAAGCTGGACCCCAATATGAATGCCCTGCCCATACTGGAAACGCACCTGAATGCTCAGGTACGGAATATTCTTATCGCGCTCGAGCAAGGCGCCGGGACTGGCAGAGGCTCAAAAGGCCTATCCATTCAGATTGCGAGACAAGGCCTTGACGGCGCTGAGTTTGAATTCGCGCGATTGCTGTATGAAGATCGCAATGGCGAAGCAAGCAGCTATGTCGACTGGCTTGTGCAGCTGCACCGTGGCGTGAACATGGAGGTAAGCACAGAGTTCACTCAGGGTTGGAAAATGATGCTAACTTCGAGAACCACAGCTGAGCGGTCAACGCACCAAGTCAGCCGCCGACGCAAGCAGTTCAATCACTGATACTATTTCAACGATAGCGAGTAATGTCCCCTACTGGGGTTGAGAGATGCTTGATAAGACACATCGCTAAAGGACAATATAGAATCTGCCGTGAACACCTACAAGGAATTCAAAGAAGCAATCGTCGACGAACCTTGGAAAGACGACTGGGTCAACCCAAATCCTCCTGAATCGTACTATTCTCTGGGGACGCCGTATCGAACTCCAGGACCAGTACACTCGCCACTGCCAAAGCACTGGACTGAGTATCTCAATGATGTCAAGGTCCCGCCGCTGTCGCAGGAGGGCACTGGAACTTCCAGTGGCTCTTCTTCGGGTTTGACAGGCTAGCCGTCTGTCCTGGTCACCAAGGAAGATTTCGAGGCTCATGACAAGGCGCACGCTGATGGCGAAAGGATTGACACGCCAGTCATCGTGGTCATCGAAAAGGACCTGCCAAGGCCGGGATCAAGCCCGCAGGCAGAGCCCGAAAGTGACGATTCGCCTGACTATGACACTGCCGAGAGTGCATGAATGCATGAAGGAATGGAAGCAGGTACATCAGACGATCATTTGAGCGTGGAGTTGGGGAACGAAAGACAGGGGCATCAGCACAGCACAGCATAGTAGCGAAAGTCAAGCATTGATCATTGATCAACATTATTTTGAACTCCGATACTTTTTGCATCGCTTCTACCATTCCTCGTAAATCGTCGCAGCGCATGAGGTGCGCGCATGATGGGTATCATAAACACAGTGCAAACGCCATTTTCTAAGCAATTCTCCTTTCACCAGCATGAAGTTTTCCGAGCTCACACGCAGCATAAAACAAGCCCATCTCCTGTGCCTCCAACGATGTTCGTAGTGGTGGTCCCGATCCGGTTCGCGTATACCTCGAGCAATGCGATGAGCATGTAAATCAATAGTGTGAGGTGGTGACTCAAGTCTTCTTCGATTCCATCACAGCCTCACCCAACTTCCACAATGCGACTTCTACTTCCGCTGCACGCGCTTCATTGTAATACTCCTCCTTGGAGCGTGGTTTCTTGGCTTCGTTCGTCTCTTGGAGCATTGCATTCTTCACAGATTCGGCATTTGACAGCTCTCTCTGAACGCGTGAGGAGAACATCTCTTGGCCGAGGGCAGGCAGACCGTATGCGGCGCTTTGAAAGTTGAGCAAGGCATCACTCACTTCCTGAGGAAGTCCAGCCGGTTGAGGAGTGGCGACGGTGGATGGACCTGCCTGGACGTCGTTGGCCAGCGGTGGATGAGCAATGGCATTAGCTTGGCGAATTTTCAGAGTCGCCAGCAATTCCTCAGTCCAGTTCTTACGGCTTTCGACTTCTTTACAGAACCTGGTGCGTCGTCCTTCCCACTTGAACTTCGTACCATTCATAGTGATTTGACTGAGTGAGGCGAGCATCTGCCACTGTGCTTCGACCTCTTCGATATCGTCGTAGTTGCTAAGGACGGGGAAGGTGAAACTGTCCAAGGGGTTGGCCGCACTGGCGATGGCAATTGCTTCACGCTGAGCGGGAGTCTTTCGCTTCTGTCGCTTCTCGACTTCCTTGGACTTGCCCTGTGGGCCGGCATCAGTTGGTGCGAGAGCAACATTTCCGGTGATACTCGGGTTGTCAGCGGTAATGGTAGGACTAGGCGCCGGTCCCAACGAGTTGAGTAACTCCAGATATGGAGTAGTAGGGCGAGTGAGGACAGCTTTCGCAGTTCGAAGATCAGTGACTGCGTTCGAATCTGGCGCAGAACTCGCAGACATCGCCGGAGTAAGATTGGTGTGTCGAGTCTTTGCTTTCTTCGGCTTGGGCTCGTAAGTGACTTGGCGAGAGAGCGAGGGGGCAGACCGCATCTCCGCGGGCGCTGGAGACGCCTCGCGCTGGGTCTTGTCAATGGCCCTAGTGGCAGACTTGCGTTTGTTCGGTCCGCGTGTGGGCATCTCCATAGCATCGTGATCCGGGTTGTCACCACCAGGCGCTGTGGGTACCTCATCTATGTCTGAGCTTCGATCATCCTGAAAGATCGGATCATCCTGAGCGAAACCGAAGCGTGCTTGCTCTCTTGTTAGCATGCAAAAGATAATAGAAATGTCGAGGCGCTATATTACCTATAGTCTCTTGTTGTCTGTTCGGCGCTTGCGCCTCAATCTCCTCGAGGCGCTCTGATCTGCGCCTAGGCATCTTGTCCAGCCGCCCGATCTCTTGCTAAGTTATGTCGTGCCACGAGGTATGAAGAGCGCGGGATGTGTGCTGAAAGAGTGCTCGAGTCTGACGTCGGTGAAGCAGGAAGAGCTGCTTAGCCACTAAATGCATAGTCTTGCGGGGTTGCCGGGCAACGCGTGCTTGAGTGAGTGAAGCGCGTTTGGGCTTCCAGAATTCAACAGCGGATGGGACCGTGCGCAAGCGTGTGCTTCATTCGCCGCCCGCTCGAGTGAAGCAGAAGGACTTCGCGTTTGCGCGAAAGCTGGTGGCTGGAAAGCTCGAGCTTGGGCCTCATGTCGACATATAAAACGCCATTTTCGCTTCTGCTCCGTCTCTTTCTCCTTCATCCAGTCACGACATCATCACCACCAACACCTCTCGCCAACATTCCAACTCAGCCTTTGAGACACACACCGCCCGCGATAGTGTGTTCTCATCGGCACGGTGCGGTTCTTCATGTTGACTCTGTTGAATCGCTGGACTGCAACAATAAGAGCTACCGCGGGACCGAGTCCGGGATGGCCGTGGGTAGCAAGACGGACCATCGTTCCAGACGCTCTTGAGTACGAGGTGGACTTTTCCATCGCGGGCGGCTCCTGTAGCGACCTGTCAGCGGGAATCATCTTGCCTGCCTTGGTCGATCTCGCGAGATCCCTCCTTGGCACAGTCCTGGATCCGCGACGAGCACCTCCATCCTGCTCGCAGGTCATACGGAGCCTCGTTCCGGCTAACCAGAGAGAACGTTGGCGCCGGGGTCTGCTCGAAACAATTGCTCCACCTCGACTTCTGTGATGCACTCCGCCTGCGCCAAAGTGCATTCACATTGGCATGGTGCGGACCTTCATGTTAGATCTGTTGGACCGCTGGACTGCAACAATACCAGGCATGCGAGACTACATACGTGGCCGTGCTTCGGTAGCAAGACGGACCGTTCGGCGCAGAAGTTCTCGAGAGTACGGGATAGATATTCTATCGCGGGCGGCTTTCGGCGGCTCTGTTGACGGGAATCATCTTGCCTGCCTTGGGGCATCTTGAGAATTCGAGATACCTTCCTCGGCACAGTCCTAGAATCGCGACCGACAACCTCAATCAGATCTCTGCTTTGCATGTCTGTCGCAGGCCCGGCCTTGGTGAACCAGAGAGAGCAATGAGCGGTGGATGGCGGACAAGGAGCTCCAGGTGAGTGTTTCTCCAACGTTCACAGGTGTGCGGGCCGCCTCAATGGCCCGCCGATGCTAACAGCCACCGCAGGCCATCAGACCTTGGCAATGTGCTGGGATCTGGAGGCTTGCCATAGCTTAGGATAGCGAATTTCTAATGCTCTCGGTCTGGCAAGCGACAGCCAGGCCACGATATCACATCCTGCAAGAGAGCAAGAATGCTAGCTTCTAGGCTGGAGAGGCTGCATTTATCGCGACGCGCTAGTTGAGTCTTCAACGGTCACAAGCGATATAGCACATCTTATTTCGCGATCGCACCCTCATCTTGTATATGCTCGTAATGCTCTTGCTGTTTGCAATGGAACGTCGGCATTCTCGAACGCGTTCATCCAGTAGTACGATAGTTGCTCATCGACCGCAGCGGTGCAGGTGGAATAGTCGGATACGCCTAGCCATAGCGACACAGCTCTCGTAGCATCACCTGGGGCAATAGCGTAGAAAATGGCGTAGGTGAATGCGCTGTTTGATGGAACTACATGTACTGTACAATGGCGAAGAAGAGTGAAAGCGGACATGAAGTCGCGCTCGGCAAGGGCAAGTGGTTGTACTGCTTGGCGCTTGGTATGGTGCCTTCTCTACCCTTTCTTCTTCTTCTTTCCTTTCCATAAACATCCTCTCTGATGGACACTTCTTTTCAAGGGCTGTTACTAAAGTACAAGCCAAGCATGCAAAGCAAACATGATATGATAGACGGCAAGGAAGTTTGCGTCGCGCTCAAAAGCAAAGATCCCGAGAATCTCGCGTTACTCCTGCTTACAGTGCGACTTCAGGCAAGGTATCGAAGATCTATGCCTCTCCAAGAGAACACGGCTGTCCACCAAAGTCAAAATTTCCGTAGGGCTTCAGCTGATCTCTCCCTTCAATCAAGCATGTTAGCTTTAGGATGTTCCATTTTGTTTCGTGAGCCTAGCTTTTGGTTTCGTTCTGCTCACCTTGCAAGCCCTCGCCATTATGGGTACCATCCAAGCACCTAAGCACTCGTGTAGCACCTCGAAAGACGTAGCGGAGGCAGAGAAGCAGCCCTCCACATACTACGAAAGATCTGACGAGCTTCAAAATCCTCTTCGTGGGAAGTCGAGACAACAGCTTCTTTCTGATGTTGAGGCCTTCGCTCACAAGCACGATCTGATCGAGGATCTGAATTTGCTTCAAAAGGGCGCGCTCGTAGCTCAACATCCTCTCGACTTCGAAAGGCTAGAAGATCTCGACGATGAGGAACGGCTGTACTTGCGTCGGGAGGGGACTCATCGCTGGAGACATCCTCGCACGCTCTATCTCACAGTCTTGATGAGTTCCATCGCAGCTATGATCCAAGGCTGGGACCAAGTGGGCAGTAACGGTGCAAACTTGACTTTTCCTGCAGAGTTTGGCATCGCGGACAGACCTCCTTCCTGCGATCCGACCGACCGCAATGCGGCCGAATGTGTACGACGGACGTGGTTGATTGGCTTCGTAAATAGCTCTCCATATATCGCCATTGCGCTGTTGTAAGTGCCCAACGGCACGATCCCCAACAGGCAAGAACTTACGGGGACACAGCGCAGCCTGGATCTCCGATCCTCTCAACTCTATCTTTGGACGCCGCGGCTGTATCTTCATCGGTTGCATATTCTCCTTACTCGCACCCCTCGGTTCAGCGTTCACCCAGAGTTGGGGACAATTGGTCGCTTGCCGTATACTGCTTGGCATAGGTATGGGTCTCAAGGAAGTCACCGTACCAGTCTGGGGCGCCGAGAGCTCACCGGCCACCATTCGAGGAGGACTTGTGACGAGCTGGCAACTTTGGACCGCATTTGGGACCTTTCTCGGGTTCAGCGCCAATCTTGCAGTACACAAAGTAGGAGCTGACGCTTGGAGACTCCAGCTAGGATCGGCTTTCATACCGGCTGTGCCACTTCTCATCGGCATCTACTTCTGCCCTGAGAGTCCTAGATTCTTGCTCAAGAAGGGAAAGGTCAAGCAAGCGTATGCGTCTCTGGTCCGATTGAGGAATTCAAGATTGCACGCCGCGCGAGACCTGTATTACATCTACACTCAGCTTCAAGAGGAGGACGAAGCCATTGGTAGTGATGGCATACGGTACAGACACGGACCAAGCAATATTTTCCATCGCTTCGTGGAGCTATTCACCATTTCGCGCGTTCGCCGCGCCACTCAAGCTTCAGGCATAGTCATGATTGGGCAACAGATGTGTACGAAACACTCCATGAATATTCCCACAGATGCTGATTTCTCCTCACAGGCGGCATCAATGTCATCACATTCTATTCGGCCGCAATCTTCACACAAGCTGGCTACAGCGCGACCTCTGCGCTCTTCGTCAGCTGGGGTTTTGGTCTACTCGGCTTCGTCTTCACCTGGCCAGCAGTCTATACGATCGATACATTTGGGCGACGGACTCTTCTGATCTTCACATTCCCAAACATGTATTGCTCGACTCTCTGCCCTTGTCTATTCCGTGACTAACACTGTACAGGGCATGGGCACTGCTTTCTGCGGGTCTCTGTTTTTTGATTCCCACCACTCAAGCGTCGGCTCGACTGGGCAGTATAGCCTTCTTCATCGCCCTGTTCAAGATCTTCTATGCACCTGGTGAAGGGCCAGTACCATTCACCTACTCAGCAGAATGCTTTCCTCTTTCGCACAGAGAAGTCGGTATGGCCTGGGCGGTAGCGACGAACAATTTCTGGGCTGCTGTCGTAGCTCTCTCCCTCCCGAGACTTTTGGCTGGAATCAGTAAGCTGTCGTCGAACGATGCGAACGGCAAAGCATCAATGCTGATCGTTTCCGTAGCTCCAACTGGAACCTTCGGTTTCTATGCTGGGCTGAATGTGCTGGCTTTCGTTGTCATATTCCTCTTCTTACCCGAGACCAAGCAGAGAAGTCTGGAAGAACTTGGTGAGTCAACGATGAGTCGCAAAGCTGCAACGATACTTCCGACTAAGCATCCATAGATCACGTCTTCAACGTCAGCACTAGGAGGCACGCACACTTCCAGCTCACGGAGCAATTGCCTTGGTGGTTTGGAAAGTGGATCTTGCGGCGACACAATGCGGAACCTCACTTGTATCGTTTCGAAGAGTAGCTGTGAATGTATTTGACTAAGTTTTGTGTCAATAGTAAGGGCTTTCGTCCTGGTTATCGTGTCGCGCGCATGTTTCATCCTCGCCTCAGAAGGTTGGTGCAATCCACGACTGGGCGCTTCCTAGCGTCTTGGTTCGACCTCCCGCCTACAATGCGATGCGTTGAAATTAGCAGTCAGCACAAGTTAGCCATTCTTGGAGCGCACTATACAATTGCAGGACCATACGCTTCTCAAGGCACTGATACAAGAGCCGACATCTCGTGATCTTGAGATCTCTGTGAAGCGAAAGCGTTGCATTTTTGCATTTTTGCGATAGCTGTTAGTCTCCCTCCTGCTCAACAGGTCTATACTCGTGGCCCTCTCCAGGATGTGCTGCAAGCTTTACATCTCTTTGCCGCAGCAAATACCTTTTTATCCACCACGGCGCGACCTCTTGAACCTGATACCTGACGAAATCGCCAGTGGGAAGCGAGAATGTCTCATCCAGCTCTTCCAACGTTCGAAGTTTCGTCTCCGGCACGAAAAGGAATACGAGCACCCAAGCTACCACGTTCAGCACTGCGTACAGCAGGAAGCTGCCTTGAGTCCCAAGCACGCTTAGCAGCCATGGGAATGATAAGGATAGAACGGTTGCGAACAGATTCGTGACAGCAATCGCCGAAGAAGTTCCTAGCTCTCGATGAGATAGTGGAAAGACTTCAGCAGAGTATGCTGCTGGGACTGGGCCCATGCCTGGAGAGTAAAGCAGGCAGAAGAGGTAGATCATGCTGGTCGTCAAGCCAAATCTCAATGTGGCGCTGTCATCAGAGATGGAGAAGCTGAATCCGGCGATTGCCATTGAGACCGCCATAGGTGGCAACATCAAAAGCAGCAGAGAGCGCCTGCCGAGGGAGTCCATCGTCCATATTGCAGGGAACGCTCCGATGAAGTTTACCAACCCGAAAATGGTGGATGCCATTTCTGCAGCATATGTCGTGAAGTGGGCCTGGACGAAGATCGTTGAGGAATAGAAGGCAACCTAATTCGAGCATTAGAGATGCACTTCGCTGCTCGATACACTTCTTGACTTACGATATTTATACCGCAGAGCTGCTGAGAGATTTGAGCACTGTACGCAGCAAGTGTAGCACGTCTGACTCGTGGGACGGTGAACAGCTCGATCAATGTCTTGACAAAAGAGCGTTGCTCTTCAGTCTTCGCAACTCCCTTCCTCTGAGCATGAATGTTGAGGATTTCCTGTGCAGCTTCTAGCTCCGTATTCCTCAACCTGGCCAACGATTGGAATGCACGACCGTAGTCACCAGTCTGCTTGATCAACCAAGCTGGCGACTCAGGGCAGATCAATATGAGAGACAGCAGAGGCACGGTCGGCAAAGCAGGCGCCATCAACATGATCCTCCATCGTAGCGGACCGTAAGCTTCTGGGTTGCTGTCCACAAGCATATTTGTGAGAAAGCCAATGAAGACGCCGAAAGCAGTATACATCTGCCAAGCGACTCCCAGCCCTCCTCTTATGGCCGCAGGCGCGCTCTCAGCCGCGAAGATGTTCAGAGTACTATTCGTCAACCCAAGACCTATGCCCAGGGCCAGCCGGCAGACAAGCAGGCTTTGCCAGCTCCCTGCTGCCGAGCCTCCAAGATTGAAGAGCAAAGAAATGAGAGCACCGGCGAAGACCGTTGCTCTCCGTCCAAAACAGTTGTTCATAGGTGCTACAAGCCAAGACCCTAATATGCCGTTGCTGAAATATATTCCGGCGTTGATGAAGCCCACTGTCAGTGGGCCTATGTCGAAGAGCTTGGGAAAATAGAGGTTCGCTCCGTTGATGCCTGTCTGAGCCCAGCCTTGTCCCATTGCGCCAAATGCTGTCGCGAGAATGCAGAGGTACAGCTGGAGTGGTTGGCTCCATTTGCTTCGCTCCTTGCCGTCTGCAGCGGCTGTAGTATCGCCCTCTCTCTGCAGCGCAGCAGCTTTCTGTAGAACTTCGAGTTTGTCGTCAAGTCCATACTGCTCTGCGAATTGTTGAACATCTTCCAATGTTGTCTCCGCCGCGCCTAGTAGCGCGTCTTCTTCCATGGTCATGTTCTCATGATGAGCGGTCTCGATTGGCAGATCTCCAAGCTCTTGATTGTCACCTGAAGACGCCTTCATATTGCATTTCGCATCGCACCTTAAGGCACATGATGGGCAGTGTCTCAGTTACAGAATGTGCGGTGATGGAAGTAGGTACCGTGCCACGAGGCACGCGAGCAGGATCCGAGCTCCGGAGATCTCTCTGTGCACCGGTCTTGGCAGGTACAAACGCTGCTGGTTCGAGATTGACATGCATAAGTACATTGCTATGCACTCGGCGATACACTGGTTGAAAGCAGGAGGTCATTCATATGAGCCTATGCTTCTTTCATATGCTTATTATGCCTCTCAAATTGCTATATGGAGCTAGCTAAACACCTTAGGCCTTCTCAGCGCCCTCAGTATCAGCGATCTTGAAGATATACTTGACAGCACTTGCATTGCCATTCTTCAGATTCTCCAAAGCCTTTTGTACACCTCCAAGCCCACCGGACACAACCTCCTGAGGCTGAGGCTTGAACCATCCTTCATCCAGTCCTCTCGTAATCAACCTCGAGTAGACGAACCCGAGATCTTTGTGGCTACCGTGCACATCTCCGACCTGCGTGATCGTCTGGTTTACATTGGACGGAATCTCGGGATACTTCTTCCCAGGTAACACAAGCGTAATCGTGCCATTTGGCTCTAAGACTTCGCAAATGTTCTGGTACGAATTGTGCTCGGAGACCGCATCGTACGCATGGAATAGTTTAGCACCTTTGAGTGCGTCTTTAATGCCTTTCACAACGGCCTCGTTGCCTTTGCGATAGTCTACGATTGTGTCGCCTTTTGATCGATCGATCAATTTCTCAACGTGCTCTTGTGCTCGGCCGGAGACGCAGATCAATGGGTGGATGTTGGCGCGATTGGCGAAATGGAGGACGTAGGATCCAACTGCTGATGAGGCGCCGTAGACAACGAGTGGGATCGACTCTTTGGCGGGCGCAGTCGGCTGTGGCAAGTTGAGGCGGTTGTTGGCGAACAGACCGATGGCCGCCGTCAGAGCTGCGAGTGGAATTGCCGCACCCTCTGCGTAGCACAATTAGTTCAGGATTTTCATTCTGTTTTACTTTCGTCGGGAAATGGATACCTTCGAAGCTCGTCTTTGCTGGAAGATGGAAAGTTGTATGATCCCAGCTGAGTCCGTACTCAGCGTAGGACCCGCCAGGCTTGAGCATCTCATGGAACGCTGCAATCCTGTCGCCTTTCTTAAATTCGATCACTCCTTCGCCGACTTCGTGAACAATGCCAGAGATATCATCGCCTTGGTTGAGAGCCGGCATGTCTGGCACCCATTCTGGGACCTTCCAGTCTTTTGGATTGCTGCCTGAATAGACAATCTTGGTGACAATCTGGTGAGGTCCTGGCCTGGGAATGTCGACATCTCGGATCTCGACCTTAGGCCCAGAGTGCACGATAGCTTCCTTCATCTTGAGTTTCGGATCTCGTTCGCTTTGCCTGATCAATCCCTCTTAAGCAGTAAGTAGAGAAGGGTTCAGTGCAACGCGGAGTGTGAAGTAAGTATGAGAGGCTGACAGATGTGGAAAGGATTATACTTGACCTCTGTTTGACGACAGACGAATGGCGACTCGTACATCACAGTGCACAGTATCGAACCCAGTAGAAATGGTCGACTATGGCATCATGGAAGGTGGAGTTGCTTCAAGGCTGTTAAAGTCGGCCCAAGCCTCGGGCAAGGGAGATGAAATGCTCCGCTCCGTCTCACGTGGTGGTAGAACATCTTACTTAAGCAAGAAGCAAGAAGGAAAGGAGCCAGAACCTTGAGTGTTCGCGTTCGCAGCGCGATGGTCAACATCTTCGACTTCATCTCATCAGGAACGGACTCTGGCTCGTGTTCTTATCAGCAGTCCTTGGACTGAAGGCTTGTCTTCAGTCGTGTCACCCTTCGAGAACGATAATTACATGTAGCCAAGGCCGGACAATGCTCTCCATCTGTTCGCATTCAGACTTGGCGACCCTGTCGGTGCCGTCTTGACCTTCGGAGGATCTGGTTGTCGGGTAAGCCGATGTCGAAGTATCAGACTGACCATTGTCCAAGATGAGTCGCGCAGCGCAGACACTACTACAGCAGCCATGTCAAAGGTCCTTGCTGCGGCTCAAGACTACCGTGCCGCGACGAGAAGTGCAGAACAGGCAGGTCGGCTGGCTCGTGGCGTGAGGTGAAAGCTTAGGCGCCCCAAGCAAGTCTTGAATGGACGACGGTATACAACGAGTTCGAGCACCTCTGTCGCGTCAGTACAGTCTCTACTGCTGCTTCGCAAAATTTCAGGCAGGATATGGCCCCATATCGCTGCGGCGTTGCAGTCGATCCCGGGCGGTTCTAGCACAAAAGAGCCTTGCATGAACCCATGTGGACAATTCGTAAAATCTGGTGCTGAGGCGTAGCGAGCGACATGGCATGGGAGATGAGCTTTGTCGCGAGAGAATATCTTGCTGTTTAGCAGCGATCCAAGAATGGCGACATTCGCGCCAGTGAGCAGTCATTGCAATGCTTTCTCATCGCAACGCATTGACTTGGGTCGGCATCCAAGGTCTTGCTTCGGGAAAAGCCAATGCTCATCTGCGGATGTCTCGCATCTAGTCTGGCTATGGGGTGTCGCGTGGCAATGCCAGCAGGCCATGCTATCAGGCACTCTTTGTTGCATGTATTACAACCATGTAAGGTGAAAGGCGATTGTGATAATGGTTGGTCAGAATGGTCAAACGATGAGCGCTGCGAGGCATCGCAGGTGCCCGACGATCCATGACTTCTGGAAAATGCCAAGGAGAACGCCATCTCAATCCATCGTCTACTTCAACCTCACCTTCTCCATGCAGAAGACACTCCTTCGACATTCAATGTTCTTGGACCGCAACAATCCGCATGGACTATTTGTGTTGCTGTCAAAGCGATCACAGAAGCCCGCGGTAAAGCGATGCGCAAGTGACATCCCGGCCGTCGCCAAGGAAAAGTACGAAGATGCCCAGTCCGCTATCAGGAAACAAGACATCTGGCGGGCTTTCGCCATCACAACTTGTGGTCCCGCGGCGTTCGCTATCGAGAAGACCTCCTTGACGCCTGCCTTTCGTGGTTTGACCTCCGTCTTGGCCCTGCCCGTTCTACGAGAGGCAATGCCACTGTAACATTAACAAAATCCTGTGGAAGCACAGAACTTCTTCGCCGCACTTGAGGGTGGTGTACGGCCACACACGGACTGATGTCTCATCCCGGCGAATCGGGAACGAAGCGATAAGGTCGCGTGCCAACCGCGTGCCTTCTGTCAACAATCGCCAAGCAGGAAGTATTATCCTAGTCGCTGATCCTGTAGGTTTATTGCTCGAGTACGAACTACTGGTGAGGTATATGTAGCCCGCTCAACCACCATCTCTACGGTCTTGGTCCAGCGGCCTTTTGTGCTACCGCTCGTCATTGTTGTTGCCTCACGATAAAGCCTGTGTAACAGCAGTGCTACCTGTCTTCATCGCAGCAGGTCGACAGACTCCAACTCAGCAGCAGCCATGAGCGCAAATCTCGACCAAGACCTCGGCGTGATGGCCGCTGCTCGTCGACCGAGTCTGGTCACCGATGAGCAAGCGAAAGCCGCCATCTATGGCCAGACTGCCGGCACGAAAGAGTTCGACGTCACCTCTTCTCAAGCGGACAATGGCTACGAAAATGAGCCAACTCTGGAGGAAATGAAGACGCTGCGCCGAGTCAGTGGCAAGATCCCATGGCAGGCAATGACTGTCACGTTCGTGGAGTTCTGCGAACGATTCTCTTACTATGGAACGACTGCAGTCTTCGTCAACTTTATCCAGCAGCCACGACCATTTGGCTCTCGAACTGGTGCCATTGTTGAGAACGACTCCTGCTTCCTTGCGCCTGGCTGGGACAGGGCCTCTTGCGTGCAGCCCGGAGGTCTCGGCCAGGACCAGCGAGCGGCTACAGGTCTTACGGTTAGTTGGGCAAGTCAGGGCTATTGCGCCAAAATGCTAATTCCTTAATGCAGACTTTCAACCAGTTCTGGGCCTACGTTATGCCTCTGGTCGGAGGCTACATTGCTGACACCTACTTGGGCCGATACATGACTATCCAGTGGTCTATTCTTGCTGCCATCATTGGTCACACCGTTCTGATCGTTTCCTCGATTCCAACCGTCATGGACAATCCTCAGGGTGCTCTAGGATGCTTCGCTGTCGGTCTTGTCATAATGGGTCTCGGAACGGGAGGTTTCAAGAGCAACATTTCTCCCCTGCTTGCTGAACAAATCCCTCAAACCAGGCCGGTCATCATTACGCTCAAGAGCGGAGAGCGTGTCATTCGCGATCCACAGGTCACATACTCTCGAGTCTTCCTGTACTTCTACATGATGATCAACTTGGGATCTCTGGTTGGAGGTATTGGCATGGTGTACGCTGAGCGCTACATCGGCTTCTGGCTCTCCTACTCCCTGCCAACCTTCATGTTCTTCGTGGCACCCATTGTTCTCATCGGCTGCAAGAAGTTCTACAGACTCGCACCACCTACGGAATCCGTGCTTTCAAAGTCATTCAAGGCGCTCAGCTACGCGAGCAGAGGCTGCTTCAGCTGGAACCCTGCTCAATGCTACCGCAACTTTCAGCGCCCGGACTTCTGGGATCGTGTCAAGCCATCCAAGCTTGGAGACAATGCTCCAGAATTCCTTCAAGGCGTTGACGATGTCTGGATTGATCAGGTTGCACGAGGTTTTAATGCTTGCAAGGTCTTCCTCTGGCTTCCGCTGTACTGGCTGGCTTACAACCAGATGGTGAACAACCTTACCTCGCAATCGGCCACCATGCAGCTGAATGGCGTACCAAATGACTTGATCAACAACCTCAATCCACTCACATTGGTCATCTTCATCCCGATCATCGACGCCTTCATCTACCCAGCTATTCGCAAGGCAGGCTGGCACTTCACCCCAATCAAGCGTATCACGTGGGGCTTCTTCCTCGCGTCTGTGTCCATGGTGGCTTCTGCTGTTATTCAGTACTACATCTACAAGGAGTCTCCTTGCCCTCGATCTGAGGTCAACAGCGGAACTGGTTGCGAAGCACCCATCAACGTCTGGGTTCAAGCCGTGCCATACTGCTTGATTGCTTTCTCTGAGATCTTCGCCTCTATCACTGGTCTGGAGTTCGCTTTCTCTAAGGCGCCAGAGAACATGCGTGGTCTCGTCATGGGTGTCAACCTTCTTCAGAATGCCTTCTCTGCTGCTATTGGCCAAGCACTTGTGCCACTTGCCGAGGATCCACTTCTGATCTGGAATTACACTGTCGTCGCTATCTTGGCATTCGTCGGTGGTGTGGGCTTCTGGTTTACATGGCGCGACCTGGATGCTCGTGAAGACGAGCTGAACTTGATTGAAGAGACGAAGTACAAGGGAAGAGGCATCGATGCTAATGCGCCAAAGGAGGTGAGAGAGCATGTCGAGGCCAATCGTCTTGCCGCTGGATTTTTCGCTCATCCTGACTTTGAGAAGAACGCTCAGTCTGGGTCTCAGGTTTAGATATCGAGATGCCACGAGTAATTGATACCCACGCACAATGACACTGTGAATGAAAAAGCATGGCATCCTTTTGCTCTTCATTTTGGCAATTTCAGTGTCTAGTCCATACAAGTACTCTCATCTATGCTCTCGCGCTAGGTCTCCTTATACACTCTCGGTGGTTTGACGAAATAGTCAAACCACCCATGGTCCATGAGAAGAAGGTACATGCGCGGCATCAGAAAAGGCACCGCACACATCATCCAGCCAAGATCCTCATTCTCATCGTCGCTCTCCGTATCGCCTTTCCCTTCGTCTGCGCTGGTCCTTTCGTCCTCGTCATCTTCTGACTCCCCCTTCTCGTCCCCGAAATGGGCATCGATGATCTTGGCGAATGCCGGTTGTGTCACCAGCTCGGTCGCATTCTCGCACTCCAGAGGTGTCTTGCTGCTCAAGACGCTGTCCATGACCTCATCATCAACGTAGATGCATGCGACGTATCTGGTCATACTGATATCGCCATTGACAGACTTGACCCACTTCTTGAAAGTCCTGCAAAGGATGTTAGCTCAGTCGGCATTGCGACCTGTACTCAAGGTTATCACCCACTTCCTTATAGCTCCCATGCTCAGCCCTTCCAGCTCGTCTCGACTATCCCGAAGGTCCCAGATGAAGCTTTCAGAAAGTCGTGGGCCATGCACATCGTACTTCAAACAATCATTGACCAGGTTGATGAAGCGTAGCATCAATTCTGCTCAGCGCGCGTCGTCTCCGTAGGCCACACGGTATACAACGAGCCCAGGCTTGCCATCGTGATATTTCTGCAGGTCTTCGAGGACCTGGTCTGCCTCCGTGACCTCGTCAGCGCATGCAGCGATGAGTACTGGATCTTCGCATGGCAGTGCCACGTCGTATGGCGGAAGGCTAGCCATGTTTGCGGTCGTCGGTGTGGATGTTCGAAGTTCAGGTTCAAAAGGCGAATTGGTCGATCTAGAGTGGGGAAAAGCGACCTTTGGTCACTAGCGCGGGGCATGTGAAAGGGCTGAAGTGAAGCCGATTAGAAGTCCATTCTGAGCATGCGCAGATGACGAAGACAACGAGATCGATCGGAACTACTGATACATGGACTCATTGCGTGATGATTGAAGAAATGCACCAGATGATACCTACTCAAGTAGTTCCCAAGCAACTCAAACCCGCACGCTAGAGGCTTCAGTCATGCACAACCGCCGGAGGTCGTCGATAGTAGATGAACCATCCATCGCTCATCAAGACCTTGTAGGCGCGAGACATAAGGACATGGGCCGAGACATTCATCCATCCCACATCTTTGCGACGGCATGCCTCAATGCCAACAGGAGGGAATCCCTCGTCTCCAGCGTTCAACTCCTGTCGCAATCCTCCATCATCAATATCGTCAGCGCTCCACTGGCGACGACTTTCTCGAAATTGATAGTCGAGAATCTTGACGTAGGCTTCCGGGTTCATTCTGTCTCGAACGTTCGACATCTGCGGGTCACCAGATAAGACAGCATCGACCACCTCCTCATCAGCATAAATGCAATTGGTGTACTTCGTCAATGATTGAAGGCCGTCCACAGACGCTGTCCATTCGTTGAAATGCCTGAGATCGCATGTTAGCAGAGCCGACGCAGCAAGGGTGCAAGACTTACTGCCGAATTGCCTGCATCGACGCATTCTTGAATTTGGCCTCGTCGTCCTGCACTGTCCAAGCAAAGCATTCACGGCTTCCTCGTCTTCCTCCATTTCCTCCGTCAACATGGCATCGACGAAAGCGCTCAACTGAGCCATGAACTGTGCCCATTTCTGATCATTGCCATAAGTGCAGCGGTAGACCACGTATCCCGCATTTCCGTCATGGTGATCGCTCACAGTGTCCAAGATGCATCGCGCTTCTGTGGGTCGCGCAGACATCCTGATAATGATGTTATTTGTTGTCTGTAATATTGTTCTTGAGGGTCTTCAACCTCGAATTCCAGAACAACGGGCGCAACTAGATGTGGAGAGGGAGCTATGACCAGCCGACGTGTGTCACATGTAACGCGCGGGTAGTGAAGTGCGGCAAGCTGGGATGCACGTAAGGCAGTTCCTCCTTCAAGACTCACCTGCTCATCAATCGCGGCCTACTTCTGTATGGCTCTACAATGATGCCGACAGTCCCAAATAAGGACCGTCAGGCCTGCTAGGTAATGGTAATTGCAATGCAGCTCAACATCCAAGCTCTTGATATGATAGCGATTCTTGTTCAGGTGTTCAGTCCTCGACGCGCTTTTGCGGAATGGCTCGGCTGCTATCCTAGGTCATGGTCGAGGGCTACGATCGGATTCTTTGCATCATCGGAGATTCCTGCGCGAACTGTTTTGGAGCATATGGATTGGCTCACCAGTCTTCTAGTGTTTTTGCCTGGAGATTCACAAAACTCTGAACGGAGATGCAGATGAAGTGAAAGCTCGGGCCGTCCAGGAGCATTTCTTGGCATCAAAACACGTCCTTCGAAGCTTCCTGTTGACATGGAGCATACTCTGCATCATAACACATTGTTCGTGTCTTCAACACAGACTGATTTGCTCGCCTGCCTGATGAATCGCATGAAATTGCTGATGGAGCAAAGAATCAACACCGATCTAGTATAACATACCAGGACCATGATGGACATACTCCAGATACCTTCGGCGATGACGATCTAATCGATTTCTTGTTGCATCTAGCTCATCAATGACCTTATTAGAGGTCTCCTTCAAGACGAAGAAGTAGCAACACTCAGCGCCAGATCCCAACATGTGCTTCGAACAAGGCTCGAGAAGAGCAGAAAGAGCAGCGGCATTCATGCAGAGTGATAATCAATAATGCACTCCAGGATCTGCGAGTGCTACTTGCGTATAGAGCGCAGCCCAATCAGTGATCAAGGGAGAATGGACTCGAAAGGTGCTCTATATCTGCTCAAAGGAGGTGGAGGTGCTTCATGGAAGAGAGCGGCATAGCTTTCACTACAGCACCAACCAGGAACGCGAACATTGCTTGCGCTGTGGCAGCAAGCTCAGATGCTGCTTCAGTCGACAATCCGACCGTAATTGGATGATCATCTTGCATCACTCGGCTTGCAGATGCCTAGAGAGCCACAGCAATGTCTGCTCTAAGTTTGGAGCACCTTGCACAACTGGCCGCCTCTCCGTGAACAACAAGGACTCGATAGCGCGGCCTTCTTTCCAAGAAGAGGCTTACATTGCTGCAGGATATGTGTCATCGGGTCACATGCGCGATGGCGCCTGGTGGCTGAAATGCAAACGACAAACGCCATGCAAGTCATCACCATAGACCTGGTTGAAACTATTCATATCTTGGTTCCTGCAGCGGCTAAAGCTATGCCTATTCTGCTGGAGCCGTCATCGACGTCACTCGCGTAGTGATCCCAAGTCCTGGATCACTGTCAACACCTCCGGCGTGCAAACTCAATGCTGCGGCATCTTGGCTTAGAGCGCAGTCGAAGTGGTCAAACCCGGCAGTCTCATCAGCCATCCTTGAGCTTAGTAGAGCTACGCCATCTTTGAAAAAGCGCTGGAAGGCCAACTCAAACATCCGATTTCGTGCCTGGAGCTGTCTACAGCGCTCCTCCATCTTCTGGATCTTTGCATGTAGTCCACTCACGCGATCGCGCTGCCTTTCTCGATGAGCCCTCTGCCTGTAACCAGTGTCAGCTCTTGCGAAGCCAAGCCCATTGAACCACTCACGCCGCTCGATTCTGTGCTTTGCGCTTCAGCACACGACCATCTGTGATGTTGACAACATCTCTGAGTCGCGAGGAACTCTCCGATGGCATGCTCGGGGTTGACACCAAACGAGGCGACGATAAAGCCGTGCCTGAGTCGGGTGTACTGGCCTCTGGAGATTCTTCCGAGCTCGACTCACGATTCCAGTTGCCGTGTATCATTGGCGTGGGACTTAGCATATTGCTTGATAACGGTAGCGTGTTGGCTTCGAGATGGATATTCTCCTCAAAAAGTGGTGGCCAGGTGGGCCAGAAAACACCAGCTTGATCCGAAAAGCTTGATGAGGCCGTCTGCTCCAGTGTTTGCGCGTCCATCGCGATATATTCAAGCCTGATCTCGAACAATGAGTTTCTCCAGCCCAGATGCTTACAGAAGCAGTCTGCTGGCATCATATACCAAGTCAACGGAAACGACCATGTCGGCCTGAGCTCGCTTGTACTGGCATATGATACCCATCAACATGCAGATGCCAAGTGATCTGGTCGTATCAAGCTTCCAGCTTGCGTGACTGTAATCTTCGGAGCACGATATCAGGCAGGCCTGTCGCTCCCAATGGCAGTCTCGGATGGCTTACAGAGAGCTCTTTCCTGGTCTTGAAGGAGACAATCATACTCAAGCGAGCTTCACTGAGCTTCGCGCCCAATCATCAGGCACCTGGTTGTAGGACCAACTTGCAAGAGTGCGCAGACTGTGGCGTGCATTAGTGCACGGCAGATTTAGAAGCGGATCCTTCCCGAACAGCTTCTCAGAGCGGAAGAAAGCGGGTCCAAAGCATTGGAATGCTACTATGAGCTCAAAGACGACAGAACGATACGCAGCAGCGCAATTGATTGCTGAATTCCGCGCGCGAGCATTTAGACGGTCTTGAAGGTCTTCCTCGACTATATCTGGAAAAGGAAACACGTTCTGAGGGAATCGCGGCACCTACGGCCCAGATGATCTTTCACTCGATGGCTTGTGGCTGTTCGCAAGCTGACCAGCTATCTCGCACCACGTGGAGCTGCAGCTGAGAGGTAAAGCTCTATCACCCTGGACGCTTCCGAATACCTACTGAAACAGTATTAGGCATGCTTGGCGTCTGTTCAGTCAAAGCAGCTCTCGAATGACTTGTACAAAAATTGCTACTGCCTTGTCATCAAATCGCATGGAGCCTCTATGAAGCCCAGAAGTCGACGATGGTCACCATCGCCCTAGCCAGTGAGCTAACCTGGAGACGGATGTCATCCATTCAGTCATACTCCTAGCTTTGGCCAACTTCTTCGTCCCATAAAGATACTAACAACACATGTGACGAAGACTTGGCAATCGTTACTCATCATTGCACTCAAGGTCCACTGTTTGCAAGGAGTTTCTTGCACAGCGAGACAGTATGACCCACGCTTGAAGGTGAAGCAAGATCCTCCCATGGTTCTCAAAAGCCTGACGGGATTCACGCATACACACTAGCTTTCCCTTCGACGCCGTTGGTCGAGCGTCGACCACTCCGGAAAACAGCTCACTTCAATTTCGAGATCATCAGCTGGTCAAGGTGTTGGAGGCGAAGTATAGCGAACCTTCGCAGATTTGGACGGATTTGCTGTGCTTCAGAGTCAAAGACAGAGAAGCGCACGTTGCGAGCTCAGGGAGTGACAGATGACCTACATCGCAGCAGCACAAGTGGCTATACTTCAAGTGCAGCTCACTTCGAAGTACGCAAACCTGAATGCAATTCAGAAACATCAACGCCTCCTGGGATTGCTCCGACAATGTGCCAATGGTTATGTTGAAGATGCCGGCGAATTCCATGGACCGCATTGCTCGTACTGCAGTTGCACATGGTTTGGAGGATCCTTGCAGAGCAGTGCACGTATCGACAAGATATAATCTCTTACTGTATGCCCTGATTCAAACAGCTTCTACCGAGGAAGCCAGAGTGGCGGTTCGACCTTCCGCCTTTCATAGGTACGTACCCATCTTGCATTGGCGTCGCACCAGTTGGGTGGCACAGGCAACGCGCTCGCGCCCTGTTGGTACTGGTTGCCAAGAGGAGTGATTCGAACAAGCACTAGTTCGACATGCAGACATGCAGATATCTGCAAATACGGACTCCAGGACGTTGCAAAAGTACGCAGATCACCGCAACCACAGTAGAAGTCACAGTAAACATTGCTTCGACTCGGTCCATCGTACATTGCAATCCACAAGCCTGTCTCGGACTTTTGGTGATACTTCTGGCTACGGACGCCAGGCGAGGAGGACATCTGAAGCACCACAAGTACTTACATGCGTCCTGCCAATGCCTTTACACGTATCTTTGATAGCCCGGGCTGATAATATCCTGCTCTGCACAGCACACCGAGAAGTTACCACACGTTGTGAAGGTCATTGTCTAGATAGCTAGATTCTACTGACACGCGATTTCTGCACAATTGATTTCGAGAGGGAAGACTAATGCTCGCAAAGCTCAGAATATGACGACAAGATCTATCTTGCTGTATGACACGATAAACAAAGTCGTGGAAGACCGCACCCGTCCGTCCACTTCTGACACTCTTTACACAGCCTCGCTATCCAGATGTTGGATCGGACTGCGTGCGCCAACTTACAAGTCCCTGGCATAGATCATTTGGATCATGTTACAACGATGACAACGGAGCAACGTCAAGCAGAAGTTCTCTCTATGGTCAACATGCTGTCCGGCCTCAACAGATGTTCACTGCGGCACCGTGACACGTGGGATTGAAAACATCCACGGAAGACTTGGCGAGCAAGACTCGCACGTGGTCGTGTTCTGGAACGGACTTTGTTCCCACGTGATGGTGATCGCTGATCATGGTTCGTCGTTCAACTGTGACAAACGTGTCGTTGAGGCGTAGCAACGCAATGCACAAGCTTTTCAATGCATCAGTACGAACATTGATGACACCTAGGAGTAATGGTGAATTGGACCCTTGCTCACGACCTCCGCTCGATTGCCCGGCACTCTCATCAATTCTCTTCATCGAGCTTCGTTGGAGAAGTGATCATGAAAAATGGGATGTTTTCCTAAGGGCTCACACCCCCTCTTTACGGCAGACAAAGAGATCTCCTCAATTGGTCAAATCGACAATTGTCGTCGGCACTTGACTGTATAGTCGTCGAATTTTCGAGCTCGCCATTGGAGGCAAAGTATAAGCTTTGGAGATAGGCTCAAGTTTCCAAGAGACACCCTGGTGCCAGCACAGAACTGGCAAAGCCGACCTCACACGACGAGTTCGAGGTCCTGGTTCAGATGTCGGTAGATAGCAACCTGCCCGAAGCGGTCTCGCGTTCCTGCAGTTTCTGCTTTAAAACTCCAGGATGTATTTCTCCGCGACCAGAGATGATTGGAAGTGCGGATAGTGTTCCTAGGAGAGCTTGTGCTGATCACACATTGAGGAGTCCGGTCGGGTTGTATCCGGAATATTCTGTGACATCGTCTGGTTCTAGCCAAAGCAGCCTGGCACATAAGATGCGTGACGTGTGCTTCATCACATCTCCAGGTGATAATCGATACGACATGGTCTTGCGTTGCAAACGAACGATGTTCGCCGGCGGACTCTTGGTGCAGATTAGAGAGCTGCCCTGCTCGCATGTGTCTCATGGCAGTTCATACCATCAAAGGAAGCTCGAAGAGTCTCTTTGCGAGGCAGTCCAGTAAAGACGCAATGAATTGAAGCTTACGACGCTATGCTGACTTACGCGTCGGGTCGGCGCAAGTTGGGAGGGGCTGGCAGGCTCGACCCATCGGATCTCGGCAGTGACCCTTCATGCCAAGACATGACTCATCAGCTCTTAGCATAACCTATCAATTTCTTACGCGACCCCTTACTTCTAAACTTTCTATAATATTAATAATACCGCCGCGCTATAAATATTAATACTACTATAATACCTTGATAATATTACTATATTATTACTAGTATAATAGGCGGCTTCTATTTTAAGCCCGTTTACTCCTATCTTATAAGTAGTAAGTCCTATTAAGTATACCTAGTACTTATCTATAGAGACTAGCCTTAGCGCCTACTAGAGCTCTATATTATAAGTTAACTATATTCTATAGTATTATAATAAGGTTAATATAGTATTAGACTACTATTAAGGAAGAAGAAGAGCTAGAAAGTAAGGTTTAGAAGGGATTTATATATTTAGATAAGATATACTACTACTTCTATAGCCCTTCTATAGAGAATAGGGAATAATAAGATATATATAATATAAGTAATAGCCTTATAGTAGTATTTAGGAGAGATTATAATAGGATTAGCTAATCTAGAATAGGATTACTTCGAAGAACGTTATAAAAACTATTTTACTAATCGAGTTAATCCTATTAGATAGGATTAACTCGATTAACCCGATTAACTCGATTAACTCGATTAATAAAAAATATACGTCGCTAATACTATTAGATAGGATTAATACTCTCTAGAATATCTAGAAAATTACCTTAATCTAATAAACGCGTCCTTTCTTATCTTATTATTATATCTAAAGCTAGCGTATAGTCCTTTATCTTTATTTATTAGTTGCCTTCTACTTAATACGTCGTCGCTACCCTACTAAGCTTATATTAATTATTCTAGACTTCTAGTTAGGCCCGACTCGTAGACCTACTTGGTATATTTATATTATCTTAGTTATCTATATACTATAGATAAGCTATATTATATAATTTACTATTCTACTCTAGATATTTCGAAATATCTATAATATCTATATTATTTAACTATAATA
>JAASFE010004250.1:16993-36369 GCA_013365205.1 Pseudocercospora cruenta
GGCTATATCTCGGAAGGTATATACAACCTATTTAATATCTACTTTATTCTAGCCTTAATTATATTAAGCTATAAATAGACTAAATCTAGATAGTCGACTATATAGACTATAGTACGAATTAACTCGAGTATATATAAATAAATCTAGTTAATTATAAATCGGATAATATTACTAGTATCTATATAGATAGAGCTATCTAAGATCTCTATAGGAACGCTTTAGAATATAGCGGACTTAGTAAGCTTACTAGACTAAAGGCTATTCTAGATTCTCCGACTTTTTATAGATAACTTTTTCTTCTATTAGATCTTTAATATAATAAACCTTCCTATAGATCGAACTTAATCTATAGCGCTTCTTTCTAGATATAGAAGTAGGATTAAGTTAAGTATAATCCTATCGTATAGACATCTTTTACTAATATATAACTACTTTAGTATACTAAGGATATTAGGCTAGATTACGGCTAAAGCTAGGCGAGATATTATAAAGGATAGCTAAGGATATTCTATAAATATTTATAGTATTATATTACGCTATAGCGGACTTAATTTAGATTATTATAGATATAGTTCGGTAGACTATAGTAGAGGTAGGTATTACGCGTTAGACTTATATATATACTACGATATATAATTTTCGTATAAAGTTAAGGCTATAGTATTAATAAGTAGATTAGAATATATTAAATTTAGTATATAGTCGGTTTCTATAAATATATAGCGATATACTATAGCGGATTTCGCGATTTCTAATATATAGTAGTATAGTATCTATTACTATTTACTTACTCCCATTATTTTAGATATACGCGTACTAAATTCCGATATAAATAGATTAGACTAGTAATAAAGAGTATTATATAGTCTATACGGGAGTTTATTTAATAGATAGTAAGGTTTATAAAATTAGTTGCGGGATTAGCAAAGTCTATTACGGAACACGTGAGTCTCAATCACGTGTAACACAAAAACTCTTTGTCACTAGTCTGAGTAGGAGATAGCGTCTGGGTACGAGTTTTCAAAGGGATAAACCCAGCTGCATCATTCCATTTCTCCGGCACTAGGCAACGGGAACGCTGATCTTCCGAGTAAACCTCACGCTGAGCGGCCGCAGACTACGCAAGACAGGACCAAAATCGTGCTTTAGCTGCTTGGCTGTCGCTGATCGTCGGCCACGATGATAGAAATAGAACATTCGCGTATTGCGAGATTCGATGTAAAGCTTCCAACTTCAGAGAGCCCTTGCTATCAATTGCGCGGACGAATCAATACTTTTCTCATACGCGAGCAGTCCTCATCATTCGATGATGCAGAGCAAGACGAAGAGATGGAGCGTGGCATCAACTCCGGAGTTGTGCAAGCTGGGTCCTTGACGCTTCCTTGTTTGCTGTTGGATCGCTGTGCGGGAGGACTGGCGGAGAAATACTAGTGGTCAGACTGCCCTGGTGCGGAGTTCCGCTGAGTTCTTGATGGATCTGGACAAGGCTTGCATAAGAACCTCGAGACAGGTTGGTCGACACAGAAGCGAATTGCGGTACCCGAAGCTCTTCTGGTGTACACGTTCTCTCGTGCTCGGCGAGACGGAGACTTTTCCTCGTGAATGGCAGACCTGATCGAGCGGCCAGCCGGTTGCGCGGCAGTCGTACACCAGAGTCTGACGAGAGACAATGCTGAACGAGAAGGGTTTTGCGTAGAGGCTTGGTGGACATTGAAGATGCGCATGAAATGGCCCGACGGACATCCGTTGTAGTATCACACTGATGGGAATGGTGAACTCGGAGCGTGTGTGGGGTGGCAGCTTCGAGACTGACGGTCGCTATTTTGGGGTGGATTTTCTTGCCATGGCTTGTGGTCGGGTTCTAAAGTATTCGGTGTCGAGCTTCGGCCGCGGGCATGAGAAAATCTCATGAGCCATGGACTTTTTGCAGTCCATATCGCCTCAAAGGGCATGGCTGTGAATCTTTGGCAATTCCAGCAAGCAGTGACGGAAGCACCAGAGTCTAGAATCAGCAAGAACAACCTCAGACTGGGACATTTCTTTGCAACCAACAGCAGCAAGCGACATAGCATCACTTGCTTCCACATGATTCTGGTTGTTCAAAATTATTGTCATTGTATCATATACCTCGTTAGTCCAAACGTCCTGCGCTTTCTATCGTACAACACATGCTCTTTCTCATCTCTTAACTCGTCATGCTCATGATTTACTGTTGCCGCCCTTGAAGGTACTAATTACATTATCGATTCAGTATTGGTCTCCTCTCCAGAGCATGCAGAACACATCATCATACCTGTTGAAAAGGTTGGAAATCATTCCACCAGCTGGCTTCGCGCTCATGTCTTTCAAGCTCTCTCGGCGAGCCTCTGATGCTGGACCATCATTTCTCTTGTATTGCTCAAGTCCAGCAAACATCTTGCCTGGCTCTTTGTGACCGAAGTCCTGGGAGCCGCTCTTTGGGACTTGATTTGGCTGACCAGACATCTTGATTAAATGGATGGAAGCGGATCAAGGTATAGGTGCTGAATGAGCTTGTTTCGGCGTTCCAAGTTGCTTCGGGGTATAATGATATGTGAATTCTGAATCGAGGAGAAATGGTCGATGGCAAAGCTGCTTATCAGTATATATCTATTCGTGCTGGGGATCGTACCGAAACATTGGTGATCATCATCCACCTCGTCACTCCAACCTGGAGATTGTGGGTCTTGCTCATCGATGCCCACATGCTCCTGTACCGAGACTGATCGACGGAGCTTAATTGGTCAATCGTGCATTAGCGGCCGCACATGCAAGATCTCAGAGATTCGAAGGTTTACGTGTTGACCTCTGGACATGACAAAGACGCCAGGCTTCGGTGTGCCATGGCATCCGAGTAGGCTTTGAAATCACTGTCCAGATGACTCGACTTGAAAATGTAGTCTAGAACTACATTGTGTGGTTCTTTCGACAGAGTGTTTTCGGTCTGGTGGAGATAGAAGACGTCATCTTGGCTTGTGAAACGAGGCTGAAGGGTCCAGCCGAACTGTGGAGGTGGATCGACCATGAAGGTGCCGTCGGCGGTCGCTCCGTCGTCATCGATATGCTGACACAATCTTGGTAGATCGAGGGGCAGCAATGAGCAACGCGTTGCCTGCTTTGAGATGTGTTCCAGGCGTTTCAGATAAACGTCGCGAATTCATCGGGCGAAGAAGCAGCCAGCTTTGGGCTTGGGGCCTTTTGGTCACAATCTGGGCAGGTAGTTAATTTGCATAGAACGTTGCAGCGCCTAATGTGCATTGGATGCCTGCCAGAGATAGGCAGGACGCTCTCTGGGTTTGGCAGCAATGGGTCGGTGAATCTCTGTATAGCTGTGTGACCTGCAAATTTTTTAGTGCCCAGCTGAATATGGCTCAGACCCCACGCTTCAAAGTATTCTGAGATCACTTGGACCTTACAATGTCGTCGTCGAGCACATTTGTCAGGCATTTAGACCTGGAAGAGCATTTGGAAGGTAAGTCTCACATTGCCTGACACACGGACCTGAGCCACCCGAAGAGAGCTACTCTCAGCCGGGTGAGTATGATCATGTTGATTTGACCATTCGTGGTCGGTGCAGCCCAAGAGCATGCCTGAAAAGCAACGATTCGTGGCTCTCCAGTGCGCAGCCGAATGGGGACTCGGATGCAGCATCCAGCCGAA
Source organism: Pseudocercospora cruenta (assembly GCA_013365205.1). Taxonomy (NCBI): domain Eukaryota; kingdom Fungi; phylum Ascomycota; class Dothideomycetes; order Mycosphaerellales; family Mycosphaerellaceae; genus Pseudocercospora; species Pseudocercospora cruenta. The sequence continues at coordinate 20,672 of JAASFE010004250.1, forward strand.
GTTTCTTGCTTTCTCACAGAACAAGGACGGCTCATCGAGAAGACGCCGTGCTGTCACAGACCGCTGGATCCAACGAGTAACACCATCGTGGCGTTGTCGCAATGGTTCTATATGATCGCTACCACTCGACAGCACCCATTATGGACTGATGTGTCCGTGTTCAAGTAAAGGTGCTTCATCTTGTATCCGTAAATCGACTCTGCCAACATGCTTATCGCCTCCGGCGACCGACAACTCACTTGCCAACTTGTGTGCCTGACCAGAGCGAACGCCAGGAATGTTATAGATGACTCGAGTCGACTTTGGTAATCTGTCGATGGGTATAGAGCGATTCGCATCAATGAGCTCCAACCGTAGCCATCAAATCCTACTGTTGGGAATCAGGCTGCGAGAAAGTCGCGAGCTCTTGTCATATCGCGTGGCGGGTGGTGCTGAGATCGCGCAACAGGGAAGCGTATGCTGGATCAGGGAGGAGCAAGGTGTCACTTGCCAAGAAAATGCGGTTGCGTACTTTTGAGACCGGCTACGCAGCCCCGCACAAACCTCGCCATCTTCCCAACGTCAACATGTTATCCCTTTTCTACAGAAAATCCACCAAGGCACGACCGCGAAATATGAAAGAGCTGAAGAGAGGCCGAGGATCGGGCACAGCTCGCCGACTTGTGTCAGGGAGCCTCACAGGAAGTGCCTATTCTCAGTTGCGAGCCACGGCGATGATGGCCCCCTTCTGGCCTGGCCAGTCTTTGATCTGGTAGTAGAGCTACTTCATCACTTCGAGTTTGGTAGCTCCCTTTTGTTTGAGCTCTGGAATTGGATGTGTGACGTGAGGTGCCTTGAAAGGCAGCTCTCTAAGAAACCCGGAGACATCGGTCTAAGCAAATCACTGTATCATGGATGTCTCCTTCCTCTCCCAAACACAAAACACAACTTCATCGTTGTGTAGCTACTACTAGCAGGCAGGCAGGCATAATCTTTCCGACGAGTAGTAAATGTCTTGTCCAACGAGGGGGCTCGCTGAAAAGAGTTCGGAAATGCTCCGGTGCGGCTACAGATGCAACCACATCCTGGCTGAACCGTCCGTGCATGTTCATGGACATCAAGGACCGAGACTGTCGCAGGCCATCGAAGCGGTACGGTTGCCTTTTGTCATTCGCACAATTGCTACCATGACAAGGATTTCCCGCCTGTCAGAGCATCGATGACAACGGCAAATGTTGTCCATCCTCAGACGCAGTGCTGGGGAGGAAGCAATATAAGACACTTACTCAAGGCTCACCTAAGTTTCTGAAGCTCGATAGATTTATCCTCACTCGACAAGAGTGTTGTCCTACATCATGCTGACCTTCGCGATCCTTCTCGCACCAGGAGCCCTAGCTCGACCAACCATTCGCACTACACCATTCAAGTGTCTTGACGACAGGGAAGCAATCGAGATCGCCACAAAATGGAACAAACTCTTCGCGACCGACGAGAAGAGCAGGTACTTAGGCGCCACGGGTCTGAACGACACTCTTGCTGGCAACTTCACCTATTGGAACGACGGTGACTGTAAGTCCACACCTTCCCATCACCACCAGACATTTCCCCAACCAACTCACAGGCTCCAGACTGGGGTCCACTCGCCCTCAGAGCCCGAGGCGCACCAGTCCCTCGAACCAGAGCAGACTGGCGCGAACACCTCTCTTCAATCCCTCTAGAAGGTCCCGGCAGGCCAGATTATCCAGATCACAGCCGTAAAGTCTCAATCGAATACGTCTGGCACGACTGCCTCAACATCTTCTTGCGCTCGATCTCGACGAGTATTGCCAGCAGATCCGAAAATGTTACGGCGTCACCGGGCACGGAGGTGGTGATCAAGGGCGCTAGTTATATTGTTGTGGATTGGCAGACGAGGTTAATCCATAATACTACGAGTTCGATTGATATGGTCAATTGGGCGCTGCAATTGGGCTTTAATTTGAGTCCTGCGCAGTTGTTGGTAGCGTGTGTTGATCCTAAACAGGAGGGTTGTGAGGGCTGATTAATGCTCTCTTCTCTGTATCGAGATTTCTATCCGATGTTTTGACCAAGAGTCTGCAATAGTATTACCACGGAAGATGATTTGATCTGAGTGAACCAGGGTATCATATTCTCCTAAGAACGACCTCTTAACATTTACAACTTCTAACATTTACAACTTCTAACATTTACAACTTCTAACATTTACAACTTCTGCTGCCCCTTCTTCCTCCCCGCCAAATTTCTCTCCGCAGAAAGCGCAAAACAAACATGGTGACTCAAAGCCACAATCTCATCATTCTCATCCATAACGATAATCTCCAAATCATACCTGCCATTCCTGATCGCCTTAGTCTGTAATCTCGTAAACAAAAACTTAGCTCCACCTTCCGGCAAAGCCTTCTTGATATCCAAATTCAGAAGAAGTGTCGGATACCAGAAAGGAACACGATTACGAGAAAACTTCCGGTACTCCTCAACAGAAAATTTCTCATGGACTTTGGGGTCGTATTGATTTCGATGTTCTTGGCCTTCAAGGATGAAAGTTTCGCAGACTTGGGGGAACATATCGACTAAGAAGCCGAGTTTTTCGTTCGTCCAGGTTTCGGAGGGATCGCGGAGACACATCCACATGTCGTAGATGTTTTGTCTAGGTTGACCGTCGCGGGGAAACCAGGCTCGGATTTGTTGTGTGGCTTTTCTGAAACCTGAGTTGGGCCATTCGAGGAGTTCGGACCATTTTGGATCTCGACCCTTCTCCAATGCAGGTGTGGTGGAAGTTAACGGTATTCGCTCGGGATGGGCTGTCCAGTGCGTGTCGAAGGAAATGCCCACTTCTTTCGTGAGGGTGGAGTTTGTGATGTACCTTTTTGCGTAAGGATTTGGGTTAGCATGTCGAAATCGACAGCTGAAGGGCGTCGGGATGAGTAGTTTGAGGAATCGTAGTCGAAGTCTAGAGAGTGTTTGGATACAAAAGAGGAAGAAGTAGCGTGGTGGGAGGAACGTGGAGTTGAGGGAGAAGAGGGACTGCTCTTACCCAACAACTTCTTCACGCCCATCTTGAGAGAGTGTGATGTGGACGATTGACGTCTGTCGACCGAGCTTGACATCTTTGATAGAGATCTTGACAGGACCTGTTTGGGTTCTGCGAAGGAAGTCTAGGTGAAGTGCAAGTGTGTGTGGTTGGTCTTGCTTGGCGAGAGTGGTATCGAAATGTTTCTTGACTGCTTTCTTGTGGGCAGAGGTGTCAGTCCGTTTAAGTAGACCTCTTCACGTGCGAGATGCAGTTGTTGGACACACTTACTTGGACCGTTGCAGTGACATATCCCCCATGTGGAACTGCAGGACCCACCCTTGTCAGAAAAGTCGCGAAGAACCGCCGACGAACTCGAGAACGTTATCCGGAAAGATGGTGGAAGAGAGTGGAAGAAGATAGGCCGGAGGACAAGACTAAGGCTGCATGGACGTTTGAAGGCTGCGACTGACCTGCTCCTATACACCAATCGTCCTTGAAGTCTGCGGCGTAGGTGTGGGAGTCCACTTGTTGGATTGCTGTCGCTCGCTCGAATGCCATCTTCGATAATGTGTCGTTGCCCTACTTCGTACAGGCAACCGGGGCAGCCGGGCTTGAAGCGCTCAGTAAACAGGTATCGCGAGATCGTGTATCATCTAGTAAGCTGTATCATTGTCTTTTGTTCGATTACTCTCGAGATGGATGAAGTTGATGTCGAGCTTCGGTTGTCGCTCAGTGCCTGCCTCGGCAGGATCGGATTCGGGTACTGCTGAAGAACAGACCTCACGCCCCTTCTCTCCCTTCTCTCCTACAACCATCATCTCCCACGCTGCCTCGACAGACAAAACAACTGTGCAGTTCCTCTCCACCATCTTCTCCTCACACGACTCCATACCTTTGCAGAAGTAGCGGCCTGCACAGTTGAAGAACCACATTTCTTGGCCACAGCCCCGGCTTCTCCAGATGGAGTAAACCGTGAACAACGCAAGGATACGTTGAGCGAAGTTGCGCCGAAAACTCGACGTCACAGCTTTCGTGGGATGTTTTAGGTACGAGTTGACTTCAATACGGTCACCGAGAAAGTACTGCACAGTATGCTGTCTTACTTCCATCATTGGTGCTGATTTTGCGGCAACCAACGGATGTCTACATCTACGTAGATAAGTCGCCGGAGTCTGAGAGCTGGGGCACCGAAACTGTACCGGAAAACTCGTAGAGCAACGTGAGTACTTTTCGCGCTGGTATCTATCGCAGCTCTATGGCATGTCCATCGCTATGCATTTTACAAGTATTTGTTCTCCTTGAGCCATGCGGTTACGGACGCAGAGTCGCGCTCCAGCCAGCCAATCTTGGCCTTGACGGCATCGTTTGATTGCGCCAGGTTGCGATCGAAACCCTTAGTGCTCTTGCCCTCGAAGAACTTGTTGACATCGTCAAGCTGCTCCTGCTTTGTGAAGGATGACGTAGCCATGGAGACCACTGAGCCCAGCAAGGTGAACGAAGGTGGCATCTTTTGTTTGAGGGTGTCCCAGTTCTCCTTCATCCATGCCCAGAATGCTTCGATACCCTCGCGATGAGCGCGGAGCCCAGCAAGCGGCAGGTAGATGTCTTGCTCCTTCACGTGCTTGCTGAGAGAGTAGGCCAGTGTACGTTGAATCAGCTCAGGATCACGAGCACGACCGAGTGAGCGGAGCGCTGCGTTGCGCTCATCACTTGAAGAGGCAGTCTCGTACTCCTTCACGAGTGCATCGTACTCCTTCTTGCCTCCATTTGAGAGGACGACACCATAGACCGAGGAGCGAAGGTTGGGATGAAGTGCAGCGCGGTCACCGGCTACGAACTTCTCGAACATGTCGAAAGCAGCCTTCTTGGTCTTCTCGTCACCTGCAGAGGCGGCAGTGCCTGCGAATAGGATTAGCTTGGAGATCTAGCATCATTCGGACATCACAACTCACCAAACATCAAGGACTTGAACTGCTGCTCGATGTGGCCGTCCTTGTCGCTGAATTCCCAGCCAAGCTCGTGTGCCTTCTTGCTATACAAGTCACGAGCAAATGCTTTGAGGGCATCCTTGATCTTTTGGTCCTCGAAGATCCATGCAGATCTGACGGAGCCTACACGAGCAGCAAGTTCATCCCACACAACAAAGTCGGGCTCGGTGTCAAAGCCCTTGACCAATGACAGCAGACCGTCCGTCTTCTGGTAGCCAGCAGCGGACAGCGCACCTGCATCTGCGATCATACCAGCTCGATCCTCGACCGTCAGCAGACCAGCCTTGGCGTTCTCGCCCAGCTTCTTGAGTCGCTCTGGCTGGTACGAGGTGCGGTAGATACCAGAATGGTCAGCGTTCAGCTTGAAGAAGTCAAGATCTGGCACCTTGAAGTCGGCCTCGCGCTTGTTCAGCGTAAGCTCCTCATCCACGCCATTCTTGGTACGCAGGCCGAGGAACACTGGATAGAGAACCTTGTCCTCTTCAGGCTTGACATCAGCAGTCCTGAGGAAGCGGTTCTGCTTGACGTGGATGGAGCTGTTGTTGGCATCCTCGCTAACAGTGACGACGGGGAAGCCAATGTTCTTCGTCCAGATGTCGGCGACACGCTCGACATCTTTCCCGCTAGCGTTACTGAGCGCTGCCCAAAGATCGCCCGTGGTGGTGTTGCCGTATGCGTGCTTCTTGAGGTATTGTCTAATGCCTTGCATGAAGACGTCCTCGCCGAGATGCTTTGAGATCATTCGCAGCACACATGAGCCCTTCGAGTAGGAAATGGCGTCGAAGATCTGGTTGATCTCATCGGCCCGCTTGACAGGCACCTCGATCGGATGAGAGCTTCGCAGCGAGTCAAGACCAAGGGCTGATTGAAGGTTGTCTGTAACGTAGCCTTCCCACACCTTCCATTCTGGGTAGAAGATGTTGCAGCTGTACCAAGACATCCAGGTAGCGAAGCCTTCGTTCAACCATAAGCCATCCCAGAAGTCCATGGTGACCAAGTTACCGAACCACTGGTGAGCAAGCTCGTGCTGCACGACTTCGGCAACGCGTTGCTTTGTGGATGCACTGACGTTCTTCTCGTCAAGCAGAAGGTCTACAACGCGGTAAGTGACCAAGCCCCAGTTCTCCATAGCGCCTGCCGAGAAATCTGGAATGGCTACCATGTCCATCTTTGGAAGCGGGAATTCGCTGTCGAATTGTTCTTCGTAGAACTTCAGCGTCCTTGCTGCTAGATCCGCGGAGAAGTGGCCATGTGTGATGTCCTTGTCCGGAGTACAGAAGACGCGTACTGGAACACGGAAAGAATTAATTTCGTGTACTTGCAGCTCTCCGACGATGAATGCCAGCAGATAAGTAGACATGAGCGGTGTCTTGTTGAACGTAACAGCCTTTCGGCCATTTTCAACCTCTTTCTCGTTTGCCACATCCATGTTGCTGAGACAAGTAAGCTTCTTGTCTGCAATCAGTGTCACAGTAAAGGTAGCCTTCAGTGCTGGCTCGTCGAAGCATGGGAATGCCCTCCGACAATCGGTAGGCTCCATTTGTGTTGTTGCGATGTATGCATCATTGCCGTCTGCACCCTTGTAGGATGATCGGTAGAAGCCAGCCATGTTGTCGTTCAGTGTGCCGGTGAACTTCTGAACTAATGTCACCTTGGTGTTTGCGGGCACGGTCTGGTGTAGGTCGACCTTGGTCGTCTGCGAGTCTTCGTCATGGCTGAGAGTTGGCGAGGCGGTAATAACGCTGCCATCTGAGGTCTTGACAAGCTTTGTCTCCGTAATCTCCAGCTCAAGAGCGTTCAACGAGATCGACTGCGTGTCCTCTACCACATCCAGCTCGATCTCGACTGTGCCGGCGTACTTGAAGCTCTCGAAGTTTGGCTCGAGTATCACGTTGTAGTGGGTCGGCTTGACGTTCTTTGGCAGCACTTCTCTGCCTTTACTGATGTCCATGTTGGCGTCGGCGCCTTCCGCCTCCCGTCTGCACATATTGTGTCGTCTACTTGAGCAGTGCCTGCGGGATGTCTTTATGTGTCTATGTATATGAAGTTGAATTGGCGGCGAGCGAGTGGTGGTGTGTATGGGAGCTATATGTCCAGCGGAAGTTGCAAGGCTCCGTGCTTGTGATTGCCAGCTGGTCGTGTGCGAGTGAAGGTGAAGGTGCGGATGAGTTTGGAGGATCGTGGCCGTGGCCGTGGCCGTGGCCGTGGCGGGTCTGGCAGACGAAGTGGGATGGCTGTTTGCAAGGGTCTTGGTCTTGGGCGCCCGCCTGCAGCGAAACGAGCGTAGCACTGGCTGCATCGACGAGATGGCCCAGATGTAATTAATCGATTAAAGGAATGAATATCGATCTGCTTTCTTCAATAATGTTGCTGCCAATGCTCTGCTATTGTCGGCCTGCTCGGCTAGAATAAAGGATCTGCGAGGCTTGTAGGGGTGATCCAAGCTCTCTCTGGTTGGAGCGAGATGAGATCGATCTCTTCCGAAACGCCGCAAGCAATCTCTTCCTCCTTCACCAACATGGCATGGCGGCATCACATGCAAACCCCTCGATCACATGCACATCTAGTTCACGATAGGACAACATGATGTGCATTGCATTTCGACGAGAGGAACCACTTCACTGTCTTCTGGCGCTCGGATATCCAATGTCGAATCTGCCTAGCCAAAACCATGCATTTTGCTTCCTCGAGAGCATGAAATCATGTCTCACGACGCTAAACCGTCTTCACCCTCGATGGCGAGGACAACACATACGCAAGTCAGTCCTCTCAGGAAGATCTCCACGCGAGCTTACTGGTGTTTGGCTATATGCCATTCCTTGCAAGAACAAATCTTCCACCTTGTTTGAGGTGCTCATGATCTGCTGATTGAGTGGCCATAGTTTGTGTGGAACAGCAAATCAAGTCTCTTGCTGAGCATGAGAGCTTTGAGTCTAACGTGGCCATCAGGAATATACCACAATGCTCGCCATGTCTATTCTAGCCCTACATACATTGTACCAGCAAAACCTCCCTGGACTTTACAACCCGGCCAAGGCATGTACGTGAGCTTGCCGAAATCTTTCCAGAGCGTCTGGGAAGTTCGAAATGCCAATCTTCCAGTATAATTTCCCGCTGGAGCCAACCAGGCAAACTCGAATAAGCAGGCAAAGTCCCTTCTGTGCCACTGTCCCACTCGAGGCTCTTGACGTTGGTGCCTTAGGCCCCCTACGTCGTCGATAAAGGCGAGACTGCATACAAAGAGATATAGCCGGCATTGAGCATTCTTTGTGCCTAAGCAAGGTGCAGGCATCGACGGCTGGCATATCCTCGCGGCGCTCTTCTTCCTCACACATCTCAACGCAGCCTTGAGTTCTGCAGTATGCTTACCAAGTCACTAGTTCTCCTCTATACTCTCGAAAGCAGCTAACTATATGCGTTTTCTCTGTCATTCACTTTCTGACAAGCTTTGCCTTAGGCAGCATGGAAGTCCTTTCGTTTACTTCCGTTAGCACTCGAGGCGTTGGTGGATTTTCACCTGGGGCAATTCACTTTTCAGTCTCCAGGCCAACGCAGCGCACCTCCTTCTGGACCAGATGGCAGCACCTTTCTCCACTGTCACATCTGCTCGCAGGCCTGCATCGCGACCTTGCTGTTGCACGACATGGCAGACAGATCGTCACAAGTGGAACAGCGCGGATTAGAGCGCGATGAGAAGACAGAGGTGTCCAGCTCTGCGTGTATTGAACCGCAGGACTGCGATCTGCCCAACTCCTCTCCATCTATGCAGCATTTGCGGATCGACAGTGTCACTGACTGCGCTGATATCTCCCCGATTGAAGCACTGACCCAGGCCTCAGGGATTGATGGCACCCTTGAGCTAGAGAAGAGGCTATCGGAAGTCGAGTCGCCTCCAGCGCCGCTCGAACACAGCATCACAAGCCGTTTAGACGCTGCCGCCTCTTCTTTCACACCGCGACTCGAAGCACACGAGACTAATGTGCAGCATGTATCAGCTTCTGTCAGAGCTTCGCCCATGTACTACAATGTGTTTGAACAGGACCACGGAAGTTCACAGCAGAGGGACTCAATTCGCGGCAATTCGCTGTATCGCTGCTTGGCCAAAATACTGATAGGAGACTACCTAGCATATGGACGTATAAGCGACGCTGTGCTCCGTTTCGCGATCGAGGTGCGAGCTGACGAGCATCATCCCCTTCATGCTGAGTACATGCGAAGAGAGCGCGACTTTATTGAGTCAACCCATTACCCAATGTTCACTGCGCTTGAGAGCCCAGATTTTATATCAAATACTGACGTTCTCTGGACAATCGCCATGGCGCTTCGCATCAGATTGCGCGTATATGGCAAGATTGTACGCTGTGGTGACCGGCTACGCAAAGTCGATGGTATTCTGAACCTGGTCGGTGAAGAGGATGCGCCTTCAGTCGCTGTGCTTCAGCAGACGGGATATCAGGGCATGGCGGTCAAGTTCGCTGCTCTTGTTCCCGATGATAGTGGGCGAGAACTAGTGGAACTCCTGCTTCGATGGGAACAGATCGCCAGCTCTGGAGACTCTGGGCCGGCCGCCGCAGACGGCATGCAGACGAAGCGATTTAGCTGGGTCATGAGATCCACAGCCGACGGTGCTATGGAAATTGTTTGCGACAATACTTACAGGAAAGGATCGAACGGCGCTATGATCAGGACTACAGATGAACTCCGACGACACGACACCTGGCAGACATTCGTACGCGATCCTCGTGACATCGCAGAAGCAGTTTCCCGACTCAAATCAGCCATGGACATTGCTCCCAGCCAGGGACGCAACGTTCGCACCCACAGTGGTCAGCATGCCTACGAACTCCCTCGCACCTCTGTCGACTTGGAATTCAAGCTTTATCCAGAGGAGGCTCTCGAGAGCGTGTCATGCTCGGAGGAAGTCCAAATTCTCATTGACAAAGGCGAAGTTGAACCACTCGGATCGACTATGGTTTCAACGTCAGTGGCCGCTACATCACCAATTTCTGCATTTCCGATATGCTTGAGAACTCGAACGAACACATCGTAGCTGGGCTGCATCTCCTCGCTGAGTTCTTGTTCGATCCTATGATTATCAAGCTGTGGTGGAATCTGCAAAAAGACATGACCGTTCTGTACAGCACATTCGCCCATCTGCACCAACTCACGCCGCGCAAGTCTTACTACCATACACCTCATCGCAGCGAAAAGCGTCTTTTGATACAACCGCGCTTTCATCTATCATCTTCTCACTTCAACACACCTCTTCCAGATTTCCTAAGACCCCTGAGCAAGGCAGTTGCATGCGAGCTTCATACGTCAGATCTTGACGAACAGGGCATTGCATGCCCGTGCTTGACCGGCAATATTGACATCGCAGCAGTTCTCGCACTTAGATGTCGACAGCAAGGATTGCACATCGAAAAGCTACCTTGGTATAAAGCCCGACCCAAGGTGAACTTCGAGCATCTACTCAAGACGGTACTTAGTCATGACCGACTTTTCAACATTATGCTCCACAACAAGCACGTACCAGATCGCCATCCTCTCACTGTTGACTCAAGGCTAGGAAAAGTGAACTACTACCAGAAGCTCAGTCGTTCCGGCATGGAATTCGACGATGAGATCGTCTCCTATCTCAGCGCAGATTCCGACGTGCCAAACCGGGTGTATGAGCAGCTTTGCTCCACCAGCGATCCGCTGTTCGCCGCGAGCGCACTCCATGCGTTCGCGAATGCACCGAAGTCAGAACCTTCGACGGAATCTCGAAAGCTGCCACAGCGATTGATGGGCTATCGTTCAGGGATACCACTTTATGAGGACAATCCGAAGCTGATCGAGTTCAACACGACGCCTGTTCTGAGACAGAACGGCCCAGCCACAAAACTCATTCTTACCGATGCAGAGCTTCTGGAGCCTCGGTGGCTCAAGCCTTGGGAGCACGACAGGCAGGTTCACATGACGCGACAAATGCTCGGACACAGTCAGTCGCCACCCGTCCTGCAGAATCTAGTGTACGAAGCACCGACACTTGCACAAGATCAACGAAACCAGGTCCAGCATGCCCAACTACTGCGTCTCTTGACCGACCCAAACCGTATCCTGCTACCAGCCTGCATGGTCCGCACCATCGTGAACCCAAACCCAAACCCGCCCCTTCGCTCCAATCAAACCACCACAGAAGCACTCTTCGAACGCCTTCGAGTACTAGATGCTGCTAGTCCTATATCACCTCCCCCCGGCTTCGGAGCAATTCACGGAACTCCAGCATCCGCCCCAGTGGTAAACGAGATCGTACCTGGAGCTGGCCTGTACGGCGCCAGAGATCTGGCCTTCGCGCATTCGGGGCGAGCACAAGCTGGTAGGAGATTGGGACAGCCTATTGGTCTACAGAGTACCCATGATACCCTCACGATTGCGTATCAAGACTTAAGGCCCGAGACGCTTGTTCAAAATGCCATTGGTTCTGCCCGACATATTGGGAAGAAGAAGAGGAAAGAAATGTTGGAGGCTGCGAGAAAAGCAGCTGTGGAGAAAGTGCAACGAGAAGTCGAGATGAATGCTGAACAAGGTCTGCCAGGGTACTATGATCCCAACGATATTTTGGATCCTGAGGGCAGGGAGTATCGTCGAAATGTTGAAGGAATGGAGGAGTGTAACCAGCCTGTGCTGCCGCACAAGCCTTTGGAGTACTTGGATGGTAGCTGGATGTCAATGGCAACCATGACATTGCAGGCTTTGGAGAAGGAGATTGCTGGTGATAGCGAGCACGTGTAGACAGGAATGAAGATCAAGACTTGTAAGCCTACCGTGACACTGCGTGAACGTCAGTGCAGTTCTTTCGCACAAAGGCTCGAACATTTCTCCATTGAAAATTATTCGTCCTCAACAATTTCATAATGTGCCGAATTTGGTCTTCATCAAACACGACTCCCAGTCAACAAGCGCACGATCCTTACTGCTCATCACACGTCTCTTGCTCATTTGAGCATTTGCAAATTACATTTCGACATCTTATCATACCTAATTCCTCCCCTAAACACAACTCTCTCAGACCCGTCCTTCGCCGCCACGAAATGCTTTACTTTGCCGATATTCCTCCAAAACCCCATCATAAAATCCATAGAACCTCGTATTCCGAACTTCAATATCATCCTTACTCCTTCTTCTCTTTCCTCCCTGCTCCGTGGGCGGCACAGCCAACAAATTCAACCCTTTAGTCACAGAAGGCAAACTTCTCCTCCAATATGTCCTCGGAGCCACATACTCTCCATCCCTTTCATCAACACTAGAGATTACAACATGAACTTTCGGCGATGGTTGAGGACTATACACTGCCGGACTCAGCAACACAAAGTCCTTGGGCGGCGGAGTCGGAGGATTTAAGCTAAGTGGTATGCTAGCCTTCTTCCTCTCTTCTTCTTGATCCAATTTCAAAGCTTCGGCAAGTGTGAGCTGGGATTTTGGTAATGTCGGAAAATCGTCAAAGTCGAGGGTCATGGGTATACTGCGGATGAGATCTGGACGTTGAGGTACGGGAGATGCTATCGCTGGACCGAAAGAGGAGTCTCGAATGTGTTTTGGTACGGAAGGGAATTGTGGAAGGATTTCGTGTGGCAATAGCGGTGTTTCCATACTTGGTTCGCCGAAAATGTAGCGTTCGTCTGAGGAGGATGAGTTTCGTAAGGACTGGTCGAGAGGTGTGGTATACTCGTTCGTGGAAGTTTGGGATTTTGTTGATAAGGTTTGGTTGTTTTCGTCTTCTTCATCTGACTCGAATGGGTTGCCTGGATCGATGTAGATCGTTTGGCGTATTCTGCGAATCCGCCGATTGACTGCTATTTTCATGTATTGTTCTTCGTCGACTGGTCTTGCTCGAGTCGGCGAGCTGTGGTTACTGTGGGTACCTGAGTTGCTGAAGCTTTTGGATATTGCAGATCGTCGGGACAAGTATGAGTTGTGAGAGCTGGCACTCCAGCTTGAATCAGACCCATCATCGTTGTTGGAGTCCGGAGCTGGGGAGGAGGTTTGATCGAACCAGTCTTGACGACGGTAGCGTTAGTGAAATTTGCAATGTGATAGAGGGATATGGAGCAAATATATCAGAAACGATGTGAATTATATGGGAGTGAAGTCGAGAACCATTGGAAAGAATTGTCTTTCTTACCTGTGGAGGACTACATGTACTGAGAAATGAAAAATCGAATTATTTTCACGCAACGCTCGCTCAATGACGGAGGATAATTGACAAGTCGAACGGAACAAATCGAATCAACGCTTACCCTGGACGCCCTTGAGTCGGATGGCATAGCATCTCTCGCACAGACCGTCTTTGAGCCCAGATAGAACTGGTCGGCCGCAGCGCTCGCAGTCGAGCATTTCCTCTGCAACTCCAATGTCAGCAAATGATAGGTCTGAATCGTCACTATTCTGTCTGGGCTTCTTTGACTTCAAAGGGTCAATAGCTTTGGAGATAAAGAAGGCGAAGTCCTCACCGGCCGTTCTCTTTCCAGTCCGCAAAGCATCAGCCAGAGCTTCCGCGTGGTTCGGATCATTTTCGTCTTGGAGTGCACGATCGAGAGCATTGAGTTGGTCACCTGCCGAGAATTGGCCATTTTTTGGCGGAGGTCGAGAAGGATTGCGATTGTCCATAGACTGACGCTGACGTTCTGCCATGTAGTCCTGCTGGTATTTCGGCCTCATGGCCTCGTTCTGACGACGTGCTTCCTCGACTTCGCGAAGGATCTTTTCTTTCTCTCGCTGGACCCACTTGTCACGATCAGCAGGACCCATTCTGAGTATGTCGACTCCCTTGCCTATATCATTAGATGCACGCCTGATGGCTTCTTTGAACGAAGCTCGTCGGCTGCCAGAACGCTTCTGCGAAGCTCCTCTGGGGGATGTGCTGGAGTCGCGGCGAGTAAATGAGCGTCCTCTGCTCTTGGATGTCTTCGTGTCTGATGTAGCCGTGGTTGAACTGCTGTCTCTCCTCTTTTGAGCGTAAAATGACTCGACACGTTCATGGCCCGATCTGAATCCAGATGTCATTGAGCCTCGTTGGGGGTTAGAATGCAATGAAGCTGGAGTTCTAGGCTGCTCGGTCGACGTTCTAGGTGTTACAGCAGGAGAATAAGCTCTAGGCTGGATGTTCGACATGTTGAAGTACCCGCTGGCATCTCTGGAGATCAGCGGGACAGCTTGAGATAGCTGCTCGCTAGACTGAGTTCGTATGTGATTGGGAACATGTGGAGTCGACGATCCGACTGATCGAGTGGAGTCTGTTGATCGCTGGTAAGTGTGTTTGGCTGGGGGACCTCGCGAACGCTCTCGTTGTTGCATCTTTGTCTGTTGTCGGTTGTGAATTGGGCTAAGTATTGTGATCTTGCTTGCTTGGAATCGTGGTGTAGTCCAGCTGCACCGGAAACAGAAAGCTGTATGGAGAACAAAGAAATCTTGCGTGCGTGGTGTATTGAGATCTAGGGAGCTCGACCATGGGACAAGGCCATTATATCGAACATGCAGCATGCCCACAACAAAGAAAAGCAAGTGAAAGCGGTGGGTCAAAGACCATTGTCTCGCCTTGTTCCAGTTGCAAGACAGAGACAATGAGGCTCTTCTCTGGCTACGCGAGGCTGACGCTCAGACTCATTCACTGTCACACTTCTCATGCAAGCTCGTAGCGCAGTGCTGCAAGTGGAAGTTCTCATTGTGCCATCGAGGACAATAAAATCATGGCGCTCTCGTCTAGTTCTGTAAATCTCCTCTTAAGCTGTTTAGTTAACACATACCGAAATACCTATCTCTACTCAGACCCTATGCTTCAAATAGCAAGGCTAACATTATACTAGTTATTTATAACCGCCTTGCGAAGCAAGGGTCTAAGGATAACTTATATAAAAGCGGCTATTTCTATACTATAAGACACTAGATTAGCGTATATCGTAAAATATATAAATATTAATATAGAAGATTATAGAGTAAGTAATTACAATATCGAATATATAATAATATCGTAGATACGACGTATAGTTATTAAGAAACAACCGATACTATAAGCTAGGTTAGAATAGGCTAGCTATAGCTAGGCTAGGTTAGGTATATAGCTAGCTACCTACTTATTTATTATAAAATCTATTTTTCTAATATATTAATTAAATATATCGAGCTTATAGAGATAGTATTATCGCTTTATTTATATATTATCCAACCCTTTAAAGATATATTATTATAAAGAAATAAGTAGTTAGAGGAAGTACCTATTCTAGTAGCCGCCTTAGGCTAAAATCTATACTAAGCCTTTACTAACTATATTATACTATAATACCTATTCTAGTAGCCGCCTTAGGCTAAAATCTATACTAAGCCTTTACTAACTATATTATACTATAATACCTATTCGCGCTCTAACTACTTCTTTACTAGTTTAATATCGCTACGAAAGATATTATTAATTACCTTACTCTCGTCGCTATTAATAATATACTTATACTTACTAGCCTTATATACTTTATAGCTTACTATATTATTAATATTAATATTAGCGTTAATATTAGCGTCGCTAAGTCGACTAAGTAGAATAATTTATATAGGTAGCTTGCCTACTTAATATAAGTAATTAATCGTATATTAAACGAGAGTATCTATACTAGTTATAATACTATATACTAACTAAATAGTAGACTTCTTAGGCTCGGTAA
>JAASFE010004252.1:0-81360 GCA_013365205.1 Pseudocercospora cruenta
AGCTTCTATTGCACTTACGATCCATTTATGACCCTGTCGGCCCTCCTCAGCTTGACAGTATTAGTACTTTAGAGGGTAGAAGTATAATCTAAGGTAGAGGTTATATATTTTCGCCTTGTTTCGACTAATAAGAGGCTACGTAGGATTTGTATTAGGTCTAGTCTAAATTCTAAAGCCCTATTATACTATTATACTATACATAGAACACTGTACCTTCTAAGAGATATATAGGCAACGTCATGCTAAGTCCGTCTAATTGTAACTGCGCTTAGTCCCCTCGAAATCGACTTCCGCAACACTCGTCGCAAGCTCCTCGTGTTGCTACAGCCGATTTCTTTCGGGGCCTTCACTTAAAAAGAATCTGGATCGATCGACCAGCGATGGGAATGGCTGATGCCGATATCGAGGTGTTTGACCAATTTCGGATGGTCTCCAAGAACGAACAAGAACTCTCGAACGAAGTGATCAATGTCGCCTCCCTCAAGACCGGTACTGGACGCCCACAGCAGTGACTTGACATGCTTCTTGCTGCAGTAAGACTTCAGTCCATGTAGATGCCTGAATCGAAGCCACGGTTTCCAGTCTTGCTCAATGTCCTCGTCGCCAGAAAAGTCCAATAGTGGTGTGTTGAGATTCTTGCGCCAGTCTCGAACGAGATTCGAATTAATGCGAAACATCGGAGACAAGTGCAAATCATCAAAATTCTTGATAATCTCTGGGAGCAGAGCCAGTGCTTTTCCAACCACTGCCTCCTGAGTTGCCGTGTGGATTGCGTGTGCCGCCTGGATCTTCTCCTGGAGCTGTTTGGATAGCCTTGGCCATTTCTGTGGGCCTTGAAGCGGTAGCGCGATGACGACCAATTCAACTTCTTGAATATGGCGTGCGAACGTGGGCTTCGCTGAAATGTCGTGCAGCGCTTGCAGTGACTCCACTGTCACTATGTGCCGTCGCACGGTGAAGAAGCGCTTGGCGAATGCATCGACGCTATTCTTCTCAAGCTTACGACACACTTGGCGGAAAGACAAGAGTCCTGCTTCGTCGAGGTGCTCAGCGATATTCACGTGAAGCTCTGCAGCTAGACTGAGTATGCCTGTTGTGTCTGCCTTCGAGTCCTGTTGATCTATGGCTCCGCGCCTACTCGCGAGTTCGCCATTGCTTGCTTCGGTCGCTGGTACGGGTGCAGAAGCAGCAGCTGCGATGAGCACATCGCCTGACGATGAAGACAGTGCCATTCTGTGGCAGTATTGTCAATGTTATTGATGAAAAGCAAGCGCTGTAAAATTTGCAAGTCTGAAAATGATGGAAGCACGGACTTCATCCGAGAGTCACATGCCTTGAATGAAGTGAAGGTTACGCCACAGCGGCTCTGCAACCGCCATTCACAGCCTTATTTGCAATGTTATTCCGCTGCTTCGAACCTGGATTGCCCGTCCCTCCAGTTTGACCCTCGCTCTCGCAACTTTCGATATCATTCGCAATATCAATCGTAATCAGAACCCTCAAACGAAGTCTCAGACAAAATCTCAGACGAAGCTTCGGAAATAGCCTCGGAGGAAGGCCAGAGGTAGGCCCAGCTCTCGGCATCCTTCAATTTGTCGGAGACTGTTCCATCCCCTTTGGTGATGAGTACAAACGACGATTCGTCACTTCCGTTGAACAGTAAATTGTCCTCGTACTCCTCCTCATCGAATGCACAGCATTCGTGGACACTAAATTGCTTCAAGTTGAGATTCCCGCCAATCCACGAGAGCAGTCTCACTGGCCCAGAAGGTGCATCGATGAAGCAAACCTCATCCAGGCGCAGAACTTCTAGTGTACTTCGATGCTGAGAAAGTATCTCAGTGAGCGACTGGTAGGATCCAGAGCATCCCCCAACTCCTATGCTTCGCAAATTCAAGTGCGCGACCTCTGCCCAGATCGCGCGCATATCATACCCGGGCTGAAGTAATATGTCGAGTGTGGTGACGTTGACTGCAGCATGGAGAAGATATAGCACGGCAGAAGTCTGGCGATGTATGAAGCGCAGTTCCTCAACATCGCGAGCAAACACATGAATACCAATCCGCAGGGTTGTGATATTCGCCAAAGCCAAGCGCAGTTTTACTGCTTGCGTGCTTGTGAGACGAGGAAGGGCTTTTGCCGAGTCCACGTTGTAGAACGAGTTAGGTCCCAGCTCAAGATGCTTTACCACTTGTGGATAGTCTGCTAGCGCTAGAACAAAGTCTTGAGCTGCAGCGGTGACATCGTAGGGATCGAGAAGAAGGTCCTCTTGTATTCCGGCCAAAGCCCACAACGGACGAACCCTCGCTCTGAGGTCCTGCACGCCATAAATGCTCTCTATACCGCGTCCATGGCCATCTTCGATATGGTTCCGGTGGAAAATATTGTCGTCAATCTCGAAGAAGCCGTCACTGATAGGTTTTATCTTGATGATCGGACTTGAGCCCAGCCGAGCAAGGTTCTGCAGTACGTCGTGGAACAGCGCGAGACGCTGCGTGCAGAATTTTGCTCCCGCTTCCGAAAACCAATCTCTGACTTCTTTCACGTAGGTTAAAGAATCGTCGGCTTGGAATGCGACAAGCTCAATTACCTCAATGTGCCGGGAAAACGCTGGTGCAGCAGATATTTCGGCGAGAACTTGCATGGATTTTGTCGTAAGAAGATGATGCCGCTGCGTGAAGAAACGGTCGAGGAACGCGTTGTTACTGTTCTTTTCCAGCTTGCGAGAGACTTGACGAAATGAAAGCAGACTCTCGTTGTCGAGCATCTCCACAAAGCACACGTGCAACTCCGCGGCCAAGTCGAGCAGAGGTGTCTTGCATGCTGTCGACTCGGGGATTGCCTTGTTCAGACCAGCGGCACCGTCTTGAGTAGTGACAAGAGCGACGGTCGGCAGAAGAGCGCTGGCGCCAAGCGCACAGCTGTTCGCAGGTGTCGGAGACATGTCGCGTTCGCAGCGTTAAAGTTGTCGATGGCGCCGATGAAGTTGAAGTGGCTCAAGAAGTCAGCCGAAGCGAGCGGCAATCAGCGGCAGTTCCCGAGCAGCTGCCCGCGAAGTGAAGTAAAAGACCTGTACCAGATTCTTCCACCGCAGCTTTCACCAACCTGGTCACCCTCACAACTTCAGAGGCGGTTATTACATCCTCGCCCATTTCTCCACAACCTCATCTTTTTCTCCCTTACTGCCACACTTCAGCATTTCTCAAAAATCACCGAGCTGATCTCAAACCCCAAAATCTGAATGACCCTCCGGAGCATCTTCCCGTGAAGTGAAGTGAAGGTCCTATACCAGCCCTCACCAATCTCACAACTTCGTAGGCGGATACTTCCCCCTCGCCCACCTCCTCACAACCTCCTCCCTCTCGTCCTCCGTTTTACACTTCAGCACATCCTCATAAACCCCCAACTGCTCCCAAAACCCAAAATTCGGAAAACACCTCTCCCTCCCCTCCCTCAACCACTCCAACGCAGCATCCCTATCTTTCTCAAACTTCCACATCAGAAACGCACAAACCACAGTCGCGCTCCGACTAACACCCATAGCGCAATGAACGAAAACATTCCCATTCCCCTCCAAGGCTTGGGAGATGAAGTCGTTCGTGGTTGAGAAATGTTTCAAAAGGTTTTCATCTGGCGAGTCGTCTAAACGGAGATGGAGATGTTGGACATCTTTTCCGAAGTCGTTTCGAGCGTCGCCGATTTCGAAATCCAAAACACTGAGGACATGTGTGATTTTGTGCTCTTTCAGAGGACTAGGTTCTTTGTATAAAGCTGCTAGACCACCAATATACAGCCTTCCGCATTTCGATGCATTCTCGCCGATACGAGGAACTTCGTCAAAGAAAGATGTACCCCTCCACTCGTCGGAAAGTTGTTGGAATTCCCAGAATCGTGCCATGATGAGGTGAAGATGTCATTTTGGATGAGAAGGTGTGTGAGTAGAAGAGATGCCGAGGCATAGAACAACCCAGCCGATCACGTGTCAGCGTGGTAGAAACAGGGTAGGAAACCTCTTGGCAGAGGCGGGTGGAACGGTAATAGAGTCATCATTTCAGAAAGATAAAGTGACAATCTCTTTTCACACTCCAAGACGCCGGCGCTAATGGAAAATCCTCCCTGGGTATCCCAGTCTTTTTCTCCGTCATTCCCAACTCCACGCTAAAATCATTTCTCTCCACTTTCTTTCAAGCCTTCTCTCTCCTCTCTCTACAACCATGGCATCCACAAAAGATCCGTCTGACTCAACTTCTCCGGGTTCGTAGCCTTGGCCACAAGATCCAAAACACTCTGGCTAGCAGGCAGGTTGTGTCCTGTTGGCTCTCTCGCCAGACCGACAGCCTTGCCGACAATAGCCTCCGAGTTTCTCTGCACGTGTTCGCGCATCTCACCTTCCTTGACGTTCTGGCGATGTGATGACATATACCAAAACGCGATCTCGTCTCGGATGAAGATGGAGAGGTGATGTTCCAGCTCGGAATTCGAAGACTCGGACGCACCATTCGTTTGAGCAGCGCCATTCGTTGCAGGAGTGGCGGAAGAAGTGGTGCTGGACGATGCATCTGATGTCAAACATCTAGCGATCGCCATGAGAGCGCACGTGAAGATGCCTTCGGTATGGATTGGACCCATCAGGACTTGCAAGTTTGGCGTAAGACGGAAAGGTACCGGCTCTGGTTGATGGAAGAGAGGTCGGTTCGCCAGCATGAATGGTAACAACTCCGAGCCCCAGATATTGCCGTTGCTTCTCGAGATGTGCATTTTGTTGGGGTAGCGCACAGTCATGAACATCGTGAACGTGATGTATGTCAGTGCTGCGAGCTGGTAGGAGAATTGTCGGCGGAACAACCAGAAAGAATCGTAGGATGGGAAGGTGGCAGCGAAGTAGTCGCGCGCCAGATCCTTGGGCACATAGTGCTCTTGAACATAGTTGAGCGACTCGATGCGCATGTTGAGCCATTGCTCTTGTCTCTGGTTGGGCGTGATCGAACGCATTTTCTCCATCGTGAACATAATTGGCTGATCCTTGTCGGTCTCGTTGCGGCGACAGTAGTCCTCCCATACAGCTTGCAGTGACGTGTAAGACGGATCGTCCTGGATGATTCGAATCTGCGGACTGAGAGGAACCATGACCGGCAAATGGAATTGCAGATTCCGACGTCTGCTTTCCTTCTTCTTCGACAATGTGCTGTTGAAGATTCGGAACAGCTGCAAGATCCTCTCCTCTCGTCTGCTGTGTCTAGGCGCCGGGTGCTGGATTGCAAATGGATGCACACTTCCATCGTGACCCCGAATCTTGAGACGTCGATGACAGCTTGCAACGCCACGCACGAGGTCGACATTAGGCAGGAACCGCTCAATCCTTACAAAGTCTTGGTTCTTATCCTTGTGTTGTAGGTATTGGCCAGGAATCTCAACCTCATCAAACCAGACAAACCTAAAGCCTGCCAAGTGAGTGTTCTCAGCCAGATGGAAGGTGGTTGATCGGCGGTCAAGTCGTTCTGCAAGCTTGTCTCGCCATCTGCGCAGCTTGCCAATGTACTCCAGCATGGTCGGCTTCTTGGTCACAAAGTCCTGCTCGAACGACTTTCTTATGTGCGGCGGCAGAATGCTCTCAGCAAAGCGAGTGATATTGGCTTCAGTCTGAGGAGGCAATTTGTTGTCCTGCGAGAACGACTGCGGCGAGCGTCCCACGTAGCTCAAGGCATCGTTGAGCAGCGCAACAATGAGTCGATATGCATCCTCGTCTGGTGGACACTTGAAGTGGCGCTGGATCTGCTCGACCATAGCTTCCATCGAGGCGTACAGCAGAGGGAATGCAGTCCGCAGGGTGATAACGAGAGCCTCGGTGTGCTCCCAGGACTTTCTCGGCTTCGGCGCTTCTCCTTCTTTCTTCTCTTCACCCTCGCCTTCCTTTTTCTCATCCGTCTTAGTATCGCCATTGGTAGTGGGCTGTGATGTTTCACCAGCAGATGTCGTCGGTCTTGACTGACCAGCTGAACTATCGGGTCTCGCAGGCGATTCACTCTTGACATTGTCGCTGCTGGCAGCACTACCGGCTTGCTTGGCTTTCATTGCCTTCTCCTTCTGCTCCCTGAGCATCAATGACTTGCGGATAGCTTGGTGATCTTCGTGGCTCGTGCGCAGGGAGAAGTGCAGAGCTTGAGGATATGTCTTCGCCAGACTAGTCAAAATCTGATGTGCGATGTTGGCCTCGCTCTCGGTTCTCGATAAGTTGGCAATCAGCTGTGGAATGAATGTCACCCAGTACCACCAAGGGTGGTCGCCATGGTAGTCGTAAAACTTCTGAGACAGCTGACCATCCGCATCATCCAAGCTAAGCAGCCAAAGAATGCGACTGAGCAGTTTGCGAGACTTTGCGCTCTTGTACTGACCTGCGGCCTCCAAGTAGCAACTAAGAGCGTTGGAGCCGGTCTCCAGATTTGTCGGGTCCTCCTTGAAGAGCTTGTCATTGTAGCGACCCCATTCAGCCCAAGCCTTGGGAAGCTTAATGTCGAAGAACAGGGCAGTGCCGAAGGCGTCGCTC
The DNA here is from genome assembly GCA_013365205.1 of Pseudocercospora cruenta. Lineage (NCBI taxonomy): Eukaryota > Fungi > Ascomycota > Dothideomycetes > Mycosphaerellales > Mycosphaerellaceae > Pseudocercospora > Pseudocercospora cruenta. Next base: position 6,545 of record JAASFE010004252.1, read on the forward strand.
GCCTCATCCTTCTGATTCAGCTTGCTCAAGAACATGCCCTTGAGAGTGTAGAACTCTGCCTTTTGCTGTTGACCAAAGTAGTTGAGATTGGTGTTATTGATCACGTCTAAGCCGTTGGTGAGCTCTGCACGGTTCTGGTAGTGGCATTTAGCTTGCTCCCTTAGCTTCAAGAACGCCTCTTGAATCTCAATGTTGGGAAGGGTGTAGATCTTGCTCAATTGTGTAATGCAGACCTCCGGCATTTGATGCTTTCTGGCCACGTGAGCGAATCGATTGATAATCCAAGCCGTCTCGTGGTACCCGCGATAAGCATAGCTGTTGCCAGTCGCGGCGCCTTGACCGCTAGGGATGAGGTTGAGATACGTGCCATTGATCAACTGAAAGATGTGTTGGCGCCACGTTACAAGGTCTTGCCAGGCATTGATGTCGTCCCAGAGGTTGGGTAGACGATCCCGCCACGTAGACAGGAGAACCTTCAGCTCTTGAGATTTGACATCCAGATTCGTGGCATTCGTCTGTGCCAAGCTTTGGCAGATGACGCTCGCGTCATGCAACTCGACAAGCTGCTGGAAGTTCTGCAGAAGCTCGATATGCGCGTTGGTGATGCGGCGGGGCAGCTTGTGCCAGTTCTTGATCGACAATTGAATGTTTTCGTCACAAGTCCGGTTGAATTCTTGGGGTTGCTCGGTCTTGTTGTGCAACTTCAGCAGTGACATGAAGGCCTGGAAGAACATTCTGCGAGGAGTCGGCGCATCCGAAACAGCCTTGATCACGGTCTCCAGGTGGTCGCGGTTTTCAGCATTCTGCCAGGTCTCGTAGTTTCTCCACATCGCCTCGAGATAGAGATCATTGATGTTCTCGTGCTTTGCAAATTCTCCAAGTATGTCCCACTGCTGCAGCTTCTGGGCGCAAAGAACCCATTGATCTTCCCACAGCATGTATTCACCCTGCGAGTATGGCAAAGATCCGGTCCTAGCCTTGACTTGTGCCTGCTCGTACATATTCTGTGCCTTGTCCCAGACTCCATTTTGCTCATACGACAAGGCGGCGTTTGTCTCCACGTATGCAGCGCGTCGTCGCCACGTGCCGTAGAACAAGTCGCTTTCTTCAAGACCAGCGTATGTCTCGACCAGGGCGTCAAGATTGCTCTCCCGAACATTGGTAGTGTCGACAGTCGGCTTCATCGCCAGGTCTTCCATGTAGGTTGCAGCAACGTACCAGGCGTCGTAAGACTTGGCCAAATACTTCATCACGTGTGGAGCAAACTTGACCGGAGGTCTGGCCCCAGCAATGCCCTCTAGCAATGTTGCTACACAATTGGGCCGCCTGTCGATCTGACGCTGATGGAAGTCCTTGGTGAGGAGCGCTACCAGGCCCTGTTCGATGTCGTCTCGATCGTCCTTCGGCAGTATGGACCAACACATCTTAAAGTATGCAACCCAAATATCGTGCGCTAGGGTCCAGTCGGTGTGCTGAATCTCCGCGAGAGGCACCAGAACCTCCCTCGCACGAACAGTGCTGATCTCCATCATGAAGCGCTTTTCGTCCACCATCAGCTCCTCGAGGTTGTCATCCACCATGATGTCGTTCACCCTCGTGTCGCTGATGTACGTGCTGACAGCCTTGGACTCTGGAAAGCATTTGAAGTCGTCCTGATGCAAATGGATCGGTGCATGCTGGTCAAACGAGCCGAACATGAGCTGGATGACTTGGCTCAACCAAAACGAATCGCCGAGCACGTCCCACTGCTGCTCGCTGATCAGCTTATAGAAGCGATTACTGGTTGAGCGACTCAGAGCTTTGTCGTATATGCCCATGAAGCGCGTCCGCATGTCGATATCCGGGCTTCTGAGACCAATGAGGAACGCGTGCTCCATCCGCACGGCGAGCTCTGATCGGGTGATCTTGGGATCTTCGTAAATGCGAATCACCAAATTCATGAACTTGGTGTACAGAGTCTGATCAGGTCGGCTTTCGAAGAGCAACATCTTCTGGAGGACAGCCGTCTTCTCCTTCAGCGTTGGCACTGGCTCCGGCGAGTTGAATACCCAATTCTCGACCTGACTCAAGATCTTTTCGCAGAGCGCGTTGTTGGTCGAGCGCTCGACCAGACTGGCGAGAACGCTGAGGTACGGCCTACGACTCTCACCAAGAGTGCTGATCCGGGCCGACAACATTTCAATCACCTTGATGATCATGTCCACGGTGATCTGAGCTTCCTGAGGCGTCGGTTGCGCATTCTGCATGCCTTGTGCCATCATCTGCTGCGGGTGCAGCAGAGAAGCCAAGTGATCCTTGGCAAGCTTGGTCTGCAACGTCTTCAGCAGAGCTGCAGTATGCGTGTCAATGTCCTCCGGCTTGCGCTGCGCCATGATCCACAAGATGTTGATACCTGCGACATGACTGCCATTGTTGAGCAGATTACCGGCTTCAGTCGTCAAGAATCCCGTGAACTCTTCTGTCGGGCTGTCTGCGTCTGGGAGTTCATCATCAGGTGCCTGCACTGGGATGGGATCGAGGGCACGCTTCAATATTGGCGGAAGCTTCGGCACAACATGCTCTTGGAAGTCGGCGTTATGCAGCGCATCTTGGATTTCTGGAGTCTCACTCTTCAGAGGCTTCGCCAAAAGCTTTTGAAGTTGCGGCAAGCGTGCAACTACCCACTCATCTGGCCTCGAATTGAGCAGAACCTTCAGGATTTGAATTGTGTTGACAACTCTAGTGGTCCAAATTTCCACTTTCTCCTCCTGCTTGTGATCAGTGCACAAGATCTGCTCCGTCACTTTTGGGAACATGGTGTCAATGTCCAAGTCACCCCAATATGGCGGCGAAAGTAGTTTTGACAGCAAGTCGAGGGACTTTGTCACAGTCTCGTGGGGCTGCTGTTGGCTGCTGCTTGGAGTGTCCTTGCTCTTTGGCGGCGATACCGGGAATCGCTCTGGAAGTGTCGCAATGAACTGGACCATGTACTTAATGAAGACCAGACGTAGAGCACTGTTCGCAACAGCAGCCTTCTTGAGGTTTTGCTTGCCATCGGCTGTAGGTTCGCCACCAGCAAGAGAGCCGTGCTCACGAACGGTGCGCTCCTCCCACTGCCAAATCAATGTGAAGAGGTTGAGAGCAAGTCTCCTGCTGTCGGCACTCGGATTCGGAAGCTGCACAACTTTGCTTATGGATGGAATGATGATCTGAGCGAAGCCATCCCGAGCTTCATAGAAAAGATCTGGATGTCGAACGAGGAAGTGGTAGATGCTAGTCAGCTGAGGCACATTGCTGATCTCTTCACTCAGGATCTTTCGTGGTAGTCTAGCCCAGATGCTCTGGCGACCCTCGGGCCCTCCAAGACGCTTCTTGAGCACAGGCTTGAGAATCTCGAGTGACTGCGAAACCAGATTTCGACCTTCTGCTTGATGCGCGCGAAGAAGACTATTGTATACTTGCATCGCAATCTTTGGGGGCGTATCGTAGTTATTGATGAAGTACGTGATCAAGCAGTAGGACGCAAATTTGTTGATGTGGTCCTCAAGTCGGATGTAGTTCCAGCCGAATTTGATGAGATCCTTCCTCGTCTCTTGCAGCATAGAATGATGATACTTGATCAGGAATGCAGAAGTCTGGAGAAGCTCCATCCTGCTATGGTCCACTCCTTGCGTGTTGTCGTCAGAAATGTCGGCGACTGATTGTGGCCTCCAGAGCTTGTTGTGTACAGCATTGGCCATAGCTTTGTCAAAGAGGGCAGTCCCGTTGTTGTCAGGCTCCATGAGCGAGTCCCAATTCCGTGAGACATCATTCGCCAGGGTTGGGTTCGAGACGTTGTGGAAAACGAACCATTTCAGCTTCTGCGGCGTATCCTTTGACGTGTAGATGTCAATGCAGCGATTGACAATAGAGCGCTGATATTCGACGTCGTCTACGGTGATGACGTTCTTGTAAAGATACGCGAGCAGAGTGGGAGTCGCCTGAAGCTCGTCTTGAACGCAAGACTCGAAAATGCCGAACAGACACTCAAGATCGTCCTTGTGGTCGCCAAGATAGACGGTCATGATGTGCATGATCTGCTCGGCGGCTTGCATCACTGCAAGTCGCAGATTTTCAGGGAGCGTGTGGTCGTGCAGCTTCTTCTGTAACTGCTTTGTGGCCTCCAAGAGAGCCTTGCGAGTAGTCTCATTGCTTAGCAGCTGCTTTGCGTGCTCTGGGAAATGACAGATCGCATACGCGATGTGGATGGCGTTGACTGCTGCATGAGCCTTGTCAGAGTCCAGATTGTCTGCTTTGAAGGTCCCAACAAGACCTTCAGCTTCCTTGATAACCTTCTCTCTTAGTGTTGCGCTTTCAGGATCCTCAAGGATTTGAGCGAAGAAACGCCCCTTCGCATCGTTCTTCATCTCATCGCGAAAGTAAGTCCACGACTCATTTGGATAGTGGTTGAGGTACTTGATGAGTGGTTCGCGGAATGGGCTGCTTCTCGTCCTCCTGAGAGCTTCTTCGAGCTTGAGCACGCGCTTGACGAGGTCGTCCAAGAATTGAGCGGCCTGGCTTGGCAGTAGATGAAAGACACTGAAGATCGCTGTGACGACCTTCATCTTTGGTTGAGCTTCGATGAGTTGGAAGGACACCTTCTGAAGCGTCGGACCATCGGCGATTTTCTCCATATGATCCAGCAAGCGAGTACCTATCTCGACTTTGAAGTAATTGTGCAGCAGTTGCAGTAATGTTCTCAAGCCTTCCAGACCTTCTACGCTCAGCTTCCTGGGATCCTGCACATTCATCAAGATAGGTCGTAATCCGTTCTGCAGCAGATCCTTGGGAAGCTTTGACGTGGATTGAAGAACGATCTTGAGCCCTGCATTTGCAGCGCCAGCGACATCTTTGTTCTTGCTGTACAGACTCTTGAAGAATATGCTTATTACTCTTGCACGGTGCTGTCCACTCTGTGGCTGGCCTTGCTGATTCTGCTGGCCGGGTGTCGCATTTGCACTAAAACCTGGAAGCTTGATCGCGGTTGCCAACAGCTTCAGTCCGGCAACACGCAATCGGACGATGTTTTCAGCGGTCCTGAACTCGTATGGCTTCGGCGCCAGGCTTTCGTCATCCGCGTCAACGAGCGCCAAGGTCTCGAAGAGCAGGCGGTTCAGGTTGTCGTCGAATGGCAGAATCTCCTTGTCAAGAGGCACATCGAGGAGGAAGTTGATAGCATCGATGTAGCCTATTTGTGCAGCAAATGGTAATGCTCTCAATGGCTTGATGAAGATGCCGAAAGTGAGTGCCTCCTTGACAGGCGCGAGTAGCTCATGATGCGGCAAATCGAACGAGGCGGCGAGAGCGCGTAGAGCAGATTGAGCAGCCTCACGCACGTGTCGATTCATGTGGTTGACTTCGGAAATCAAGTACTTTGCATGTCCATGAAGCTTGCTTTCCTTTCTTTCCAGGTCGTCCTTCTTCTCTGCTCCACTACTGCCGAACCTCTTGACCAGAGCAACGATAGTGTCCTTGGCCTGCACTCTGATGTTGGCTGGCAAATCCTGAGGCATGTCCTTGATCACAAAAAGCAGTGCCTTCAACATCTCTGACAAGCGATCATTGGTGAATGCGTCCGAAAACTGCATCCTCTGCTTATCGGCCAGGATAGTGATGCCCAAAGCACCGGAATTCTTGGTGAACCACTCCTCCTCATAACAGGCGTGGCAGAAAGCTTCGGACAACCGGCTGAAGAATGGTAGACACTCTGCCTTGACTGATGAGCCGAAGATAGTTGATGCAAACTTGAGACAGGACTGCATGGCTTTCTCAGTGGTCTCTCTTACAGTCTTCTGGTCGGACGCCAGACTTTCGCAGAATGCATCCGCGAGTGTCGACGTCTCCACAAACACGGGACCCTCTCCAGAATGCACGTTGAAAGGCCGACGGTTGTGCTTCTCTCTGGCGACAGCGACTCCGAGCTCAACGAGCATAAAGTGGCGGCAGATGCCAAGCAAGAATTGGTCGGCATCCTCCTTCAATTGCTCGATGCTCGTGGCATATATCACTGCTTTTAGCAGCTTAAGAAGTGTCTTTTGCTGCTCGTCGCGCTTGATTGTGTACTTAGATCGCTCAGATGCAGAAAAGAGATCTGAGCCAAAATCGAAGTCCTTCGACGCTAAGTCGTTGGCTTGTAGCCGCACTAATCTTGCAAGGTCATCAGGAAGGTTGTCGGAGCCAATGAGCAGCTTAATATGAGATGTGATAAACTTGAATGACTGCCGCTTGTGGTGCTCGTCTGAGGCTTTCTGTGCAGCAGTCTTGGGAGTCTCCCAAAGCTTGTCAATGGCAGAGTCGACACCCAGTCGAGCAGGCATAGCACGCGCACCGCCACTGCTAATAGCACCAATGAATCGAAGGTCGTAGCTAGCTTCATCGTCAGAGTACTGCTTCCAGTCGAGCTCAGGTGGGTTGACGAGGAACTTTCTATTCCTCCCTCCCAACTTGCCAAGAATGCGAACAGCTGTGTGAGCGCCTTGGTGGCCGGTGCCAATAGTCACCGGACCATTCGGACCAGTTATGCTACCACCTGTTAGACTTGCAGGCTTAAGCATGCGCCACAAGCTACCCATGATTTCTTCCATCCAAGGCTGCATGATTGGGTCCAGATAGTCGGCCGTGAGATTGTCAACACAGAGCTCCAAAGTTCGAAGGCCCTGGGCTGTGAGCTCGCTCGATCCTCCACCACGATTGTCGTTCGACGATCGGTCGTTAGAAGATGGTCGCTGACTCGATGCGGAGAGAGGTTCGCCGGAGCGTAATGCAACCGTCAATGGCCGCATTAGATACGACAAATGCGGCAAGAGGTGACTAAGTCGAGCCGGCACAGTAAGCGATAGCTCGACGAAGAGATCTCGAGTGCTGCCGTCTGGCGCCGCAGCAAGCTGAGTGTTCAAGACCTCAAGAAGCATCTCCAGTAGCGGCAGAATCTCCTTGTAAAGATGCTCGAAACGTCCACCTCCGATACTTCTGAACAGACTTCGCAGAAGTAGGAAGTAGTTTGTAGGCTCAGCGGCGGTTATGGAGAGCTCGATTGATCTGGTTATGAGCTCACGCACATGAGGCAGCAATACACCTTCATTGTGCTGAGAGAAGAGTGTGACAGCCATAAAAGACAGCTTGAAGAGCCTCAGCAGAACAGACGTCTTCGAAGCATCAGCCTCGCCAACCTCATCGAGCTTGCTCATCAGGAATTTGAGCAACATGCCGCAGAATGCTGGACTTGTTGCTTCACTAGCCAACAAGAACTGCGGAATGTGCAACAAAGCAGAATGCTTGAAACTCTGTGAGTACAGGAAAGCTATACCAGACGGGTTGCCAGAGGTGAAGATCTCGTGGAAGGTGGCGGGATCGAGGTGGTGGAAAATAGTCGCAAACGTCTCTAGCAGGTCCTTTTCTTCCTTGCTGTTAGCAGTGGTGGCCATGCTCGAGCTCGGTTCGCTAGGCAAACTGTTGTCTGCTGCAGTGTCTAGAGGCGCATAGTATTGGAAGCATTTTGCACCTTCTCGAAACAGCTTGATCAACACCTCAACCTCCTCTGCTTCAAACCCAGAGGAGAGCTCATTCCAGTGAGGCGGCGCGCTCGCGGTGTCGATCTCCTCCTTGATCTTGGGAGGATTGCTGTTCCGCAACTGGTAGAAGAACTGCTTCAACCCTTGCAGCAGGTTCTTGAATAGGAATTTGTTTTCAGTGACCGGGTCTGTGGCTCTGTCCTTTGGGTTCACAGCCTTGATGGGCATGGCATTGAAGATGTCGGTCTCGTCCCAGTCAGGCTTGGCATCTTTGGTGGCGAGGTAGTTCTCGGGCGCAGCTTCGGACTGACTATGCTCGTGCTGCTGGCGGTAGAGCTTGACAGCGTTGGGATAGGCGCGATTCATAGCAGCAAACTTATCCGCAATGCCATTGAGGACGCTCATCATCAGGAATCGAGCGTTCTTCTTGTCTTCCACTTTCGACATGCACTCTGCCATGTTGAGCAAGAGCTTGGCAGACATGGTCTGGTAGCTTGTTCCTGGCACTTCGACTCCATCATCACCTGTGAGATGGCCAACGTACACCTGCACAACACGCGCAATCTGCTTTGCATTGAGCTGCTCTCGGACATGATGTATGAGGTCCGCAAGCATTGTGTAGGCTAGAGGTCGTAATGTGATGTCTGCCGTGAGCGAATCACCAACCAAGGTGTTGGGGTCGAGGAGCGGCAAAATCACCGGAAGGAAGACTGCGCGGAAATTGAAGTTGATGATGTGCCTTATCGCAACAAGAAGCTCTTTCCGTGTGGCAGTTGAGCTACGCGGGACATCGCGAAGTAACCGTACTGTGAGCTCGGGAAGATGTGAGAGGAAGTCGGTCAATGACGAAGAGTACGCTCTGAGAAGATATGCCAGAAACGACATGGTCTTGACCTGGGCAGTGACAAGATCGCCAAAAGCGCCAGACTGCCCCTTCGCTTTGATCTCCTTGGCAATGCCAGTGAATATGGTGCCATTCGCCTTGGCCTCCTCGTGTGCCCTCTTCTGAGGGCCGGCCTCAAGAAGAAGCGTTTGCTTGATGCGAGGCGTGAACTTGCCGACATTCTTTCCTGATAGGGCACGGTGGGCTTGGAATATCGAGACCACTATTATCGGACATTCGGCGACCACTTTGAAGCTGTGCATACCCTTGACCAATTGCCTCGTGGTGTTCTGCTCGGCACCCGGATCTGCACCCAGAGCATGGCTCGTAGACGCAACAGGCGACCCAGGAGTTCCTGTGTTGTCTGGAGTGCCAGATAGACCAGCTGTGGCAGGAACAGGAGATTGCGACTCGAAGGTATCCTTGACAGTCTGTTCCATGCTATCGAAGATCTCGAGAATGAGATCCAGAAAGGGTTGTGCCTTCTCTGCAACGCCTGCAGTCTTGGTATGGTAGCGGCAGATGTCCATAACGATCTTCAAGCAAAGCACTGCATTGTCTTCGTTCTCCACCTTGACCAATTCCAGACACTTGTCGACGATTTTCTCCGCATGAGGCTCCATGGCTGCGCCGTCCGAAGACATGGGCAGCCGATGAAGAATCTCGAGCACACATTGTCGCACTCTCTGCTCGTAGGATGTTGATGTGAATACTGGCGACCCCGACAAGATGGTCAGGAATATGGGTATGAATTTGGACAGGAAAGTCGCATATGTTGGCGCTTGGCAGAGACCATCGAGCTGGTCGCGAAGCTCAGTCAGGATGGGGAGCCTGGTCTTGAAGTCGAGAGAAGCGTCTTGCAGCTTGTTCTCGTAGGCCTCCATCGTCCGCTCGGCCATGGTTGCGGCTTTTATGTGCAGGCTCTGCGGCCTGGATGCAAGTGTTGTCACTCAGTCGGCAGAGTCTTGCACCATGGCAGTACCAATTTTGCCTTGTGCGAACCTTTCGCGGGTCGTCCCTTTGTGTTGTATGATGGTCGAGTCGGCGTGTCGTCGTTGCAGGCGTGCAGTATTCGTTATGCGTGGAATTCGTCAATCGAGAATCTGGCTGCAGTCTGCAGCACGCGAGGCAGAAGTGATGATTTGCGCGCGTTCGTTCGTATAGATATTATTACAAGAAATAAATGAATCTTGATGATTCGATTCGGTCCGTAGTCGTATGTACCACGCCAGAGTATGGTGGCGCAGATATGTAGTTGTTGTGGTGCAGACAAGGCTGCAATCTGGCCGTCGACTTGGATGCTGTGAAAGCAGTGCTTCGCGCAGAATCTCAAGGTTGGGGCGCGAGCTTCAGCGGACACCGTCGATCACTGCCCAATCGAGCTTGTCGACGGTCCGCGCCTTTGCAGTAGCTCCCGGCGAATCCTGGTCGATGCTTTTCACTTTTCACGTTCTCCTCGCGCGTTTGCTCTTGCAAGTCCTTCTACTGCTACTCCCATAAAGACACGTAGACATTTTGCATGATAGACTTCTGTCTCGACTACATGTCGTCGGCTGTGCTATTATTCTCAAAGCAGAGACTCGCGTGGCTCACACTATCTTAAGTCCCCTCCATGCTCATGCATCGTCAAGGAAGCCTGAGTCCACTCCATTCCGTCTTGGGATGGTCTACATCATGGGAGACCAAAAGGATTGGCATACGCTAGCGCAGACGACTTCAGACTGGCTGCGAAGCTCAGTATGAGCATCTCACCAGTTCTTGTCGCCGAGGTGATGGCTGTACACACTCCTGCCTCTCGCGTCTCCGAGAGTCACCAAAAGTGAGGGTAAAACGAGTGCATTTACTCGCTACTGACCTTTTAGACTAGATAAGTTGCTGCATCTGGAAAGCGATATTGCTTGAATAATCTACAGCAGCTACATCTCAAGAAGCATAGCCTTCTTTCCAGACCTTGCGTGATGGCCTACGGAAAGAGAGAGCGGCTCCACTTTTGAAAACGTCTCTGCATCTGGCTCCGGGAATTATTGCAGCTTGTCAAAAACAATTCTCCAAGACAACCTCGTCAAAACACTGCCAGACATGGAAGCCATACGTCAGTCACTCATTACCAAGGTCCAAGGCAAGCGTCGCGATGAGGCAATGCTACTGCAGAAAAGTCGAGATGCTCTTCTCCAGCAGATGACCAGACCTGCAAGGGAAGGCGCCACACACATGGTCATTGACCAGCCTTACCCACCATGCCTGAAGCTCGACAACGAGTTGCAGCCGATAACACTCGCAGAGCTTACACTCGAGACACATCACCACAACCGAATACTTCGAGCAACGCGCGTTGGCACTTCTGCGTCACGTCACGGTTCAGCGCACTACATCGTTGAGGATGCCACAGGAGCTGAGGTTCTGGTCTTGGAGTTCCTCGCATTTCCGGATGACTTTTTCGTGCCACCTGATGCTCAAGTGTCGATCAAAGAGCCGTACCTGAAAATTGGCCAGGACAGGACTGCATTCCTTAGTATTGCACATCCAGATGACTTCCGTGAGTATGACTTGAATGCTTCAGAGCCGCCGCGGTCGTTACACGTCTGATATGACTGTGCCGACGACGAAGTTGCCCAAGAGCTGCCTGCAAGTCTTGACGTGTGCTGACAATCTTCGCTTTAGAAGCTGTCCGTCTTCATTCTCTTTCGCCTGATGAGACGCACAGCGAGCCAGACTCAACATTTCTCAAGGATCGCGCAAATGTCGAGTTCAAAGCAGGCCGCTATGGAATCGCTTTCCACGCCTACACTGAGGCGCTGTGTGCACTAAAATCTGGCAATCTAGTTGAAGCTGACATATATCGCAATCGAGCATTGACAAACATAAAGCTTGGTCGATTCGACCACGCCATTTCTGACGCCCGCCGCGCCTTGCAACTGGAGGACGAATGTGATCATGCCAAGCGCGGCAAGACTTTGCTATGCAAAGGTCTGGCGGAGTACACCCTCGAAAATTTCGATGATGCAGTGGAGTCCTTGGAACGATCCACAGAGGCGAATGGGACTAAAGAAGCATTCGATACGCTCTTTCGCGCTTTAGCCAGGTGCAGCGAGGCCGAGACGGGACAATTCGATTTCTACGCTGTAGCGGATGAGCTGAGCACAAAAAAGCCACACGTCGAGGCTGCCAGTTTCGTTGAAAGAGTCAGTATCAAGCAGACACCAGACCACGGCCGCGGGCTATTTGCACAAGAGTACATTGCTTTTGGTGATCTTGTGCTGGTCGAGAAGTCCTTTTGCAGTGTCTTCTCAAATCAAGACGCCGGCTTTGATGCCACTAGGTATGCTCATACCCCCCGGAAAAATCGTCTTTATTTGGTCAAGTGCTGTTACTGATTTGTTCATCGTTACTGCAGACATGAGCCAGGTCGATTCGTTCCCTATCACATGGAGCGTGCAGCATTCTTCAAGGCTGTGCTGCTGAAGATGCATGGCAACCCTTCGCTGGCAGCTCGCGTGTCAGATCTTCACGCCGATTTACCTAAGCCGTCATCGTTCGAAATTTTGGACTACTTCCACATTGAGCGACTGACAGCTCTCAACTCGCTCGGCTGCCGCGTGCCAAAGCAAGTCGATGCGAAGCCATATCCCTTCAGTCGCTCGTATGCTGGAGAAGCTGTTGGCAGTAGTGGCCTATGGATCAAGACCGCATATACCAACCACTCTTGCATTCCGAACGCCGAGCCAAGTGTCATTGGCGACCTCATGGTCATCAAAGCTACTCGAGACATTAAGAAGGGCGAGGAGATCACGATCTCGTACTTCAATGATATCGATTACAAGACGAGATCGAGGAAGATCAAATCCTCTTGGGGCTTCGATTGCACCTGCGAGCTCTGTACTGCCGAAGCGGCTACTTCGCCCGAGGACATGGAAGAGCGCATCCATCTCCGCGATTTAATCACCGAACAACAGATGAGCGACTCCTCTCTCGACGGCTCGCTCGAAGCTGCCGAGAGCGACGTTGACGATGTGGATGCGACCTACGATGAGGACTTGTATGCTGATCTGCCACGCGAGGATCTGGTAAGTCTACACGCTCTTCACCTTAGCTCCGCTTAATGCCATTAGCGGACATAATCTGTATTGCCGACAGTATTCTTCGTGACCGCTAACGCTCTGCGTCAGGCTCATGCATACGTGCGTCTCCATCGCATGCACCTACGACAACGCAACTTCGCTGAAGCAGGTAATGCCCTTCAAATGGCGCTCGAAGCGCAAAACATCAAGCTTGTGATTCGCGATCAAGAGGTATGTAAATGCAGTCTGTGATCGCCAATTCAGACTTTTTGACGCTCGAGACGCCCGTATGCTGATGCTTACCTTCTCAACATCTAGGTCCGACTGCTCAACAGCAAACGTCAAATCAACAGCGTCACAGTAGAGTGCCTTCTTGGGCTTGCCAATTACTACGAAATTACCGCCAAAGATCCCAAAGTTGCTGAACAGCTTCGGGAGGCAGCAAAGATATTCTACTTTGTGCTCAATGCCACGCTACATGGTTTCGATAAGATCACTGCTTCGTGATCTGCATCGAAAGACAGATGTATGAAGAAGACAAAGGAGGAAGTTCGATTCAAAGTGATAAGTAGCAATAACTGGATTACTTCTAGCTGTAACTAACACTTTGAATCTTCCAAAGCTTTGTGCCACAGGACTTTTCGTCACCCATACGCTGCTGCCAAACTTTCGCCTCTCTTTGGGTACTTACGACGTCGTCCCCTAAGCAGCCGTAACCATTGACCTCGTGGCCGTGGCCTTACAAGCCTGAGGCCATCCAGTGCACTCAGGCTCATAAGGAAACCAACAAGACCATTGACGATCTGGACCGCACGGACCTTCATAGCCATGTGGGATTGTTATCGTTGCCAAGTCGATGTGAGTGCGAGTCGAACAAGAACCATCATCGCAGAGATGTCTGTGCTTCGAATGAGTTGTCGTGGAGCTGCACTTCGTCGTCGTGGGCTTTGGCATGCAGTCGTTCCCGTCATGGCAATGGTAGGTGGCAGAAGGTTTGGTTTGGAACGTCGTTGGTGGAAATGGATCGCACCAGTCTTCGGCGCCTTCGCACGGACGTTTCGGCGTACCAGTCGGAACGACGAGCTGAGCATCCCTCTTCTCCTCTGCTGCAACGGTGTAGTGGTGATGAGAAGTTGGATACGAGCTTTTAGGTGGTAGGTATGAGGAGTAGGATGTCCATGGTGCGGAGTCTGTGGTCGGTGGACTCCATGCTCGTGTCGATGGGAGGCAGGAGTGTGGGTGGCAGCCTTGGGTCCAGGGTTGTTTGGTTTCGGTGAGGACGGAGGCGAGAGAAACGGTTGCGAGGGTTGGGGTCATGAGGAGAGTAGAGGGCTTCATGATGGCGTTTGGAGTGGTGATATGCTCTGAGGGAGAGGATGAGGAGGGAGAGAAGAGGACTGGATTGTGGACTTATCTTTGCTTGCTGGCGAGAAGACATTGGTTTTGGGTTGCCAGCTGTTGTTAACGTGAAGCGGTGCGGTGGATACAGTCCGAAAAGGGTTCATTGAGATGTAGAAGCCGCGAAAAAGGGAAGATGAATTGGTTGCCGACAATGGGTCGGCTTGCCGATGGACGGGCCGGGCCTTGCGAGTGGACAACAATTCAGAAGGCTATTCGCCGAGCCATCCATTAACATATCGTAAGCTTCTCAACGTAGCAAGTCCGCACCAGAGACGCTATCGCCCTCTACACATTCGGATAGTCTTCTGGCTTGGCACTTCACGTAGCGCATTTCTTCGGCGTCGGCAGAACTTTGTGCCGATCCCTTCTCATCTCTCGCGTCGTGGACTTGCGACCGCAGACTCGCGACACCACTGCTCATATTCATGACTATGCAGCGGCGAATACGATGCACAGTGTCAAGTGGACTCGTGATATAGGCCAAAGCAATCTGCGCGGAAGCGTTCTGTGAAAGACTTGAGTCGCCACGCGTTGATTCATACTGCTAACATTCCAGGCCCGACAGGAATGGACGAGATGCATATGTATACAGGCCAATATGGTTTCCTGCACGCGCGCGAGAGATATCTTCTCAGCGGCTGCAGGCGACTCATCGACGTGACCAACACGGAGAAATTCGATGCCTTGGCTGCTGGTTTTGACGTGCTTGCTTCTGGGCTGTGAAGCACAATCATCTAGTGAGTCTACTTTCATCGCCTTGGCGACCCAATACTTACAGAAGCGCGGCCATTAGGTATCCAGGTCATCACTGAGACCGTCCACAAGTCATGCTCTCCTACCACTCTTGCCAGCCTGCCTTCGTCCGGGTGGGTATATGCCAATGGCTCCACTGTCCCATTCACCTTCTCGTCCATGCCTTCAAGCCCAAGCCCGACTCCAATACCCACAGGCTCTACGACAAGGGTAACGATTCTTGGCGGAAGTGTCGCTACGGCCACATTTGCTGGAGGCCTCGCAACTACATACACCTCGGGTGGCACAACACAAACAATCACAGAGGCTGTCAGACCTTCTTCCACCGCGGTCGCAGATGCCGTAATCGGGCCGTGTCCCGTCTACGATGGAAGGACGTATCAGGATAGCGCAGAGACTGTGCTCGTTGTGGCCTGCGGTGTCACTTTCGACGGCGCTGTGGTCTCCAGGTCCCAAAGCCGCGCTGTAATGAGGCGCGAGGTTGCGAATGACTGCAGCATACAATGCAATGACCTATTCGGTTGTGTGGCTTTCACGTTTCAGGATTTTACTTGCAGCTTCTACAGCACGGTAAGTGGGCAGCGCGTAGCCAACACACCTGCATTCTCTGCACTGCGGCTACAGGCCGAAGACAGCATTGGTAACTCAACGCTATCATCAAGCTCCAGTGCGGATGCGCTCATACCAATCTCGACTACCACGATTGTCTCGACGCCACCCGTGGAGACTTCTTTGGTCCTGATCACTCTTTCAGCGAGTAGCTACACTTACACAACGACCGCGACCTCGACACTTTTGAGCACTCTACGTGTGACCGAAACCCAGACAACGACTCAAGCAGGCACTACCGTTGTCTCGCTCCGCGAGATTACATTGACTTCGCCTGCCTCACTGTCGATTAGCACTCGAGTGATAACCACCACGATCGAGCCCTCCGTCCAGACCAGCACTATTCTGATCACCCAGCCCGCCAGCACCTTATTCTCAACTTTATACCAGTCAATCACTGCAACACTCCCAGCATCGACCCATTACATCGTTAGCACGATGGTGTCAGGGCTGCCGCAAACCACAGTAACGACTACATATGCAACTACCTATCCGGCATCTACGATTCTACTGACTACTACGGTGCAAGGAAGTGCAATCGTGATCACCACTACACAACCTGCCTCGACTGTCTCCGTCACGTTGACAAGTAAGCTGCCAGCCCTGACGACCACCTATGAAATTACACGGACGGAGACGGCTTTGGTTCCCACATTGTCAGTCAGCACACTCAATCTCACACTTCCACGGGCAACGACTACGCAAGAGCTCACACGGACCGAGACAAGCATGATCACCTCACTATCTATTAGCACTCTGCTTTCAGTGCTACCGCAAGCGACTTCAACAATTGTGTTCACCACGACAGAGTCAGCATCTACAGTGATCTTGACCATCTATTCAGTATTGCCTGCCTCCACGCTTACATCAGAGATCACGTACACAGAGATCCAGACATCAATCATTCTTGAGCCGACGACTATTCTGCAGCCTACAACAGTCGTCTCCACGGAAGTCTCAATCAGTCCATCAATCAGTGTTGTGCCGGCTTCGACCATAACTCAGACCTATGAGACCACATATCCAGCAGAGACGTCCATAGTCGTAAGCTCTGCTCCAGGCCTGACGACTACAGAAACATACACTGCATGGCAAGCTGCGAGCACGGGAACAGTCACGACAACGAGCATCCAGCCGGCGCATACTGTCACCCAGAACCTCACCATAATTCAGCCAACAATCCTCGGCATAACTACCACGCAACCAACTACCATTGTATCCACAGAGCAGCAAACGACCACTGAGCCCACTAGAATTATCACGACGCAACCGCCAACAACTATCGTTTCCACTCAGGATGTAACCACAACTGAGCCGACTGTCTTGATTAGCACGGTAGTCAGCACATTCCCTGCCAGCACAATTGTGTCAACATACATTACTACAGCCTCTGGCCCGACCGTAGTATCGGTCAGCTCTGCTCCTGGACAAACAGCAACCGAGACATTCACAACTGTTGCGCCAGCCTCTTCTGTGACCATAACTCAGGTATCGGTGCAACCAGCGTCTACCATCACCTACACGCTGAGTATCTTTCCCACGCCTACACTTTGTGGCAACCAAGGTGTGCAATTTGCACAATTCGCCGACAACCAGAATCCTCAGTTCGTTAGACCAAGTGTGGCACCGATACAGGCTTTTTCTGGCACAAATTCGTACATCAGCGACTCTACCACAGGCATAATTGGCGGGTTCGGTCGGGGAGGAACTTCTGGCACCGAGATGATCTATGGCCAAGCTCGACGCTCAACATACATGGCGCTCGACCATCGCGGGTACTTTTACGCGACCTTTGACGGCTTCTATACCTTTTCGTTCACTTTCGTTGACGATGCCGTTATTTTATGGACCGGCCCAAAAGCAATCTCAGGCTGGAACGACACCAACTTCGACTTCGCCACTGGCTATGGCGGTGGTAGCACCACAATATACATCACAGGAGGACAATACTTGCCAATACGTGTCGTCTACTGGAATGGCGGTGGGCCAGGTGGATTGAGTTGGACGATCGCCAACCCTAATGGAGTCGTCGTTGTCGATTCGTCCTCTGCATCGCCATTATTGGTACAAAGCTCTTGCGACCTCCTTGCTGCGCCGCCTTTCACTGAAGTCTTTGGACAAGAGATGTGCGGCAATCAAGGCTTTGAGCTGGGCTTCTTCCGCAGCGGTCCACCAGAGACATATAATCCAGCTGACGTCCTTCCACCTTCGGGATCAGTCAACTTTCAGAACCAACTCGTTGCCAACATCATCGGATATCCTAACTACAATGCTCCGCAGGCTTACACTGCGTATAACTATCGTAAAGCTCTTGACCAGTACACAATTCAAAATTCACGCTGACGTGCTACGTAGGTGGATACTTCTACGCCAAGACCACAGGCATATACACCTTCTACACCTCCCAGGTCGATGACTATATATACCTTTGGGCTGGAGACATGGCCCGAGCAGGCTGGAATGCTAATAATGCCAATTGCAGATCTACACCTGGTGTAAACGAGTGCGACTTTACTATCAACATCAGCGCTGGGACATACTTGCCACTCCGAGCCTTGTTCTTCAATGGACCGGGCGGTGGAACGTGGGGTCTTGTGGTTGTGGATCCAGACGGTAATACAATTGTCGATCCATCTACCGAGTCACCGCTCATGGTGCGCTACTCTTGTGATGGTACTACCGCGCCGCTGTACACGACAAGCTTTGGACAAGAGTCTTGATTCTGTAAATGAAGCGATCAGCATTTCCGCAGTTGTCTTGCCATTCTTGGACTCAGGTCCTTAGGTGATAGTACAATCCAATCCTACATACATACATCGTTGAGTCGTGTGTCTCATTTCTACTTCTATTAGTACTGTCTTCCTTCATTACTCCCGCCACCAATCTTCCTCCTATCTCATGACTCTGCGAACTTGCTTCGCTTCCTAAGATTGGCTCCAAAGAAGTAAAGAACGTAGATGCCGACCGCGCACGCGACAGTCAAGAAGCCGAGCAGACTGACGCCCCAATCGACACCCAGATTCTCGAACATTGGGATTGAGAACAAGATGGCTGCAGCAGCCAGCAAAGCTCTTGAGAGACCATTGGCTGCAAACAGTGAGCCCACATAGCGTGGGTAGCAGAATGGCAAGTAGATCAACACGCATTGCGCGATGACGAAGTTTCCCATCATGGATATGGTAACTCCGATCATGGGCACAATCCAATGCACCGATGCACGAGATGTCCAAGCTAAGCCAAAAGTCAGTCGCTATGGTCTTATCGTGAAGACAGCGTTTTCGACTCACCAAAGATGAACAGTCCAGCAGGAATCGTCCAAGTAAACAGTAACCCCGGAGCCAGACGTGCTTCAGGAGGCACATTCTCCAATTGCATCTTGGCCATTTGCTTATCCGCATAGAAGTAGAAGAAGCCGCACCAGACTATTACTGCCAAAAAGCAGCCGACGGCGATACATAAGAAGGCCGCGCCCATGATACCGAAGCTGAAGTGATAGATCTCGCCAAAGACGATGGGGAAGGATTCGAAGAAGGAATAATAGATGCCGTAGACGAGACTGTGAAGTGTCAACTCACGAAATCGTGCATGTAGGCAGAGATGAGGCTTACCCAAGATATATCGTCGTATACAGAACAGCTGGATCTTTCATATTGATCTCCCATGGCTTTACTAGAGCTGCGAACAGGACTTCTTTGGTTTGCTTTGTCTTGGCTTTGATTTCTTGACTCGGCCATCAAGTCGTTCCGACCTGTAAGCTTGCGCAGACGTTGAGCTCGACGGAGTAGAATCTGGTCGTTCGATGTTTCCGGAAGAAAGAAGAACATTGCGAGCCATGTCGGCACTGCGATGAGCAATGTCTCATAAAAGGGCCAGCGCCAGTTCGCTTCGGCTGCGAAGTTGCTGATGAGAGGGCCGAGGGACTGTGATGAGATCTGTTAGCTACACGACGATGGTCACACAGAGTTCGTAATTTCAACTCACAGGCCCAGCAGAAGCACCACCCGCCCAAATAGCGATCGCATACGGCATCTGCATCCCATTACAGAAATCACCATAACTCGCACCACCGGTCGCCAACGCAGGCGAACCAGCAACACCAAGAAAGAATCTCAGGACCAGCATTCCAGCAAAGTTATCGACGAATGCGATTGGAATTGCAATGATGCAGAAAAGGAAGAAGCCAATCACATATGGAGGGTTTCTTCCAATCCAAGGTATCTCTGAAAGTGGTGACATGATGAGTGGACCTGTGCCGTATCCGATGACATAGATCGATAGACCAACGGAAGCAGCTACGCGTCCGAGATTCCATCGCTCCATCATCTCTGGGATGGCTGCTGTGTAGAGAGATGCTGCGATGTAGATTGCGAGCGTGTATTGAAGAATGATCCAGCCGACCCATAGCTTCTTGCTGTTGGGCCAATTGTGAGGGTTTTCTGGATCCGTGTCTTTGAGGCGATGGGTTAGCAGATATGGAATATTCGATGTGGGATGTTGCATTACCTGAATACCATGTCACGGTCGTGACTCCAGACTGGGTTCGTTGCGGCGAGACATGCTCGCGTGTCCCGTTCTCGACAGCTTGATCTCCATCCCAAGCTAGTGACGCTTTTTCGAGATCATCATCGTCTTCGGGCGGTTTATCGTCGCTGATGGCTTCGCTAGGAACTCCCGATATGACCTCTGATCGACGCTTGCTGCGTTCTTCAGGTAGTAGATATTCTTCAGGAATCTGAAAGCCAGGCTCTTCTTCTGGATACTTGAAGTATTTGTTACCAGAAGCATATCGAACGATCTGTCCAAAGAACGAGTCACGAAATACCTGCTTCATCGTGAGTGCAGAAGAAGAACTGAATGAACTTGGCTCAAGCAAGGAAAGGCTTCTAGGCAGACGGCAGCCAGATGCTTCATATGAACAGCCATGGCTTGAAGGAAGGAAGCTTTCTAACGGCGTTCGGAGACGGATAGTGTGCAGGCTAGTTGTTCCGTTGCTGTGTAGTAAGCTTTGGGTTATGATGATGGAGGACGATGACCTTTGCGGCAATTCTTGGCATCAAAGCACATCACTGAGCAATAGTAGACGAGACCGTTGTAGGGATGCAGTTCGGATGAGTCTTGATGTGACCTGCATGGCCACCAGCCCTCAACGGAGACGATCTTTGTCGGATTGGTTCGGAATGCTAATCCTGGCCAGTTCGCACGCGAATGCGGCGTGACTGCAGGGCTTAATTGCACGGTCATCGTGACAAGCAGGAGGTTTTCCAGGTGCGTATTGCCGGTATATCTGGTGTTCTGCGACATGATCGGCTTTAGGAAGCATTATCCGAAGTATACAGGCAAGCACAAGTCGCACAAATCTCACAATTCTTGGCATCGTCAGCATACAATGTAAGCCTTGTGCAGGGTATGCAAGGATCTGCACTTGAAGGATTAGTCAAACTGCCACTATCTCTCTCACCCGCGCCCGCGTCATCACCGCATTTGGGTCTTTGTGTCGGTCCATATAAGGTTTGCGGTCAGAATGCACGGTGTGCATGCCTAGGGAAGTCTCCGGCGTTTATGTCCTGGTATCTGGTGGGGAGAAATGCATGATCATGGCGATACCGAATTACCGATCTTGAGTCCGAGCGACGAGTTCAGGAATAGAATGTACGAACAGTTCGTACCTTGGTCCTTGTCGACCAGCAAACATGCCGCCGCTAAGTCTTCATATGTTCTCGAGATGCGGATGTGTCTGTCGCTTCTTCCATCACGGCTCTGTCGCAGGAACGGAGCATCTGTGCGGCACTGACGCTAAGATCCTTTAGCTCTTATGTTCTTGACGAGATCGTAGTCTGTGTGCTTGAAGCCGTGTCTCGTCCGCATCACCACATTCGTGAGGCTCTACAGCCGCGCATTGGCGTCTGTGCCTGCTTCTCATCCTTCGTGGGCGATGGGTGCGAATGCGGCTTCCGATGAATAATGTTGTCAATTATGCATGATCAAATCGCTATCATAAATCTAAAGCTTAGCTTGAATCTCGCTCGCTGGCTTGCCTCTAATATCTGGTTCGGGTTGCCTGTCAACGATTAAGCTGGATGCTTTCTGCAGGCTCTCGATAGCCTCCTTTTCAATGCGAGACACGAGTTCTTGACACGTGGGGATGTCGTGGATAAGACCAATGACCTGGCCGGCAGTCCAGACCTAGTTCGAAAGTCAGTATTTCGACAACAACTCCTCAATCTCGACTTACGCCATAGTCGGGGTCACCGTTCAGGAAGACCTGTCGACCTCGCTGTCCACTGACATAAGGTCCAACTGCTTGGAACTCTTTGGTTTCAGGCTTGTTCTCGATAGTGTATGCTTCAGTCGAGACCTTGTTCTTGAACAATCTCGAGGTGTTTCTCCACTTCCTCAGAACAAGCTGTGTGTCTGTTTCTGTTGCCTTTACGATCGCCTCTTTGATGTTATTGTGGATTGGAGCTTCAATTGTGCACATGAATCGCGTGCCCATGTTGATGCCCTCAGCTCCCAGGTTGAGTGCAGCTGCAAGACCTTGGCCATCGCAAAAGCCTCCAGATGCGATGAACGGGATTGGCATGACTTGCCGCGATCTGCTCAGCAGGATCAAATTTGTGATATCCGTCTCTCCTACGTGTCCAGCGCACTCGAAGCCATCAATTGAGAGGAAGTCAACACCCAGCTTGACCGCACTGAGCGCATGTCTTATGCTTGTGCATTTGTGCAGAATCACACATGGTGGGTCTGCCTCTTTCAGTTGCTTGATTATTGGGCCAGGGCTATTGCCGGCTGTTTCTACAATTCGAATGCCTTCATCGAGGATTGCCTGGGCGTATCCGGGGTAATCTGGTGGGTTCATGGACGGGAGGAGAGTCAAGTTGACACCGAAAGGGTTCTTGGTCATCGATTTGCACTTGCGGAGTTCTTTGCGAAGGTCATCGGGCGAGGGTTGGGTGAGGGCAGTGATTATTCCGAGGCCGCCTGCATTTGAGACGGCGGAAGCCATCTCAGCGTATCCGACCCATTGCATGCCACCCTGAACTACCGGTACTATGATAGCACGTTAGATATGCCTATACTCGAAGGGGCTTGTATATACGTACCCTTGATGCCGAGTTTCCTCGTAAGTGCTGTATTGAAAGGCATGGCTGCTGCTGTATGTATGTTCTATCCCAGTACCGTAGCTGATGGTCGCAAAGAACAATGAGAGTGACGACGGAAAACTGGAAAGGAAGAAGTAGGTCGTGTCTACTAATCAGAGTCAGGAATCGGCTATGGATTCACTTACATCTGTCTTGATGAACCTCGCGATCTCCACGCTTCTGGTACTAAGCCGAGGTCATCAGCAGCCTGCTCGACCTTAGCAAAGTCATTGGCTACGGATCTCACTCCGGCCTGCCATGTGACGGCAATCACGGTATTCTAGTTTCTTTTGTTGTCTCGGCCGGCTTTCACATGCGTCCAACTTCGGATCGGCTTCGCTCATCGTCGAAACGCTTTAGTTCTTTACAATCGACTTGATCATGAAGGTGAGTTGACGATATATAAATTGTCGTCAAACGGCAAGTTTGAACGCTGCACTGTGTCAAAAGCGGCTGAAAGCAATGTTCGGTCTAGAAGCAAGACTTCTGACATGGGAGACACGACTCAAGCCGATGCGGCCGTAGCAGGCACCGAGAAATCGCCGCGAGGACAACAACAACAACAACAACAACAACATCATCACTCCACATCGCTGCTCCTGGCATATCAGGATCCGGCTGTCCATGTCTTCTGTGCCGTCGTGCTGAACACGATGGCGAAAACCTGACCTTCTCAAGGGTCAGTCGGCAACAGATTGCATGCATGGAGCGGCATACCTGAATGAGCACCTGGGCTACCTGCTCTGCTCTATCACAGCCGTGCCTCAACTGGTCATAATGCCTAGTACATCTCAAATCCGCGTACTAGAAAGTCACACGAGACACGAGACCAAGGAGTTCGAAGCATGGAATTTGGAAGATGAGGTAGTTCTTTTTACCAGGCGAATTCATGAAAGTTGTGGAATTTGGAGAGTTCATTGACTATCATTGTACGTCTGTTGAGATCAAAAACTAAAAGGAAGCAAGGCAAATTTGGCAGCATTAATCGGGGTATCTCAGCACCAATCTTCCTGCCTAGACACGAACGGCCGTGCTTAGGTCTCTGGCTCATCATTGCCATCTTTCTCTTTCTCGGCGCGTATCCACTCCTCCCTCTCTTCTCGACTGGGTATCGGCCTCGTAATCACGTTGCCAATATCAAACTTCAGCATATGATTGGGATACTCACTTCCGCTCTCGTCCAGGCGTTGATGATAAACCTGCCAGAATTGATCCTGCAAGAGCAAAGCAATTCCCTCAAATCGGAGCCGCCATGCCATCTTCTCATTAGGTAGCACACATCCCTCTCGAAGCTCGCAGTCACTCCGCATCAAATTATAATACGTGATGGTATCAACATCTGGCCATTGCTCAAGAAGACAAAGTCCGCGAACTCCACTCCTCTTACCTTCGTAAGTGAAATGGCAATCTCGATCCTCGCCATAGCCGTCAGTCCAGATGCCTCCAAAAAGTCGATGTTCGAGCTCATGCCCGATTCAGAGCAACTTGTGCCACCGAGGTATCCATTGCCGTATCTGCCTTTATGCTGGCCTTTGGAGAAGTCTTCGCGAACGTACTCGGATGCCAGGACGACACAATGGGCGATTTCGTGGATCATGGCTCTCGCGAGGAGAGCTGATTCCCATACATAGCGTGGAAGGTCGTTGGCCGCATGTCTCCTCTGATAGTTTCGAAGCGAGCGGCGCCGAGCAAGATCTCGCATCGAGAGGGGACTTTTCCTCTGTCTTCTTTTGGACCTGAGCGCTAGCAAGGCCGCCCACGTTTTGCTCTTCTGTAAAGCCCCAGGTCATGTTGCCGAGGAACGTGTCGAGAAAGCCTCGGACAAGGTGCTGCTGAGACTTGTTTAGCTTGGACAAAGGTTCAGGAAAGACGGGGGTTTGGTTGTGCGGCGTACCTTTTGTAGATCCATCCTTCTCGAACAGATCGAGGTTCGGGATCAGAGAATGAAAGACCGTGAAGGCAGCTGAGACGAGACGCGAGGCCAGTCGAAATGCGAGGTGGACTGGGTCTGAAGCGTGCTTGAAGAAGCAAATTCTCGAAAGAGAGGGTCGATCTCATTGGTGAGGTTTGGTATGGGTATGTGATCCATCGGGGGTATGACTTGCTTTCCCTTTGGTCTGGAGCTGGTAGAGTCAGCCTTGCTTGAGTCGTTCTCAGAAGTATCTGAAGTCATGTTGCTTCCAGATCCTTTGCTCATCTTGTCCCTCTAGAGCGGAGTGATTGTTATGTTTCCTGGCTATTCTCTATTGCCTGAATTTGGCGTGACCAGCACGGTGTTGGAAAGTTGAGAGAGGTCTGGCACGATGGCAAGGATGAAGAACTTTAGTGGAGAACTTGGGTAGATATGGAGAGGAAACAATGGCAACTACTAAATACTTACAGTCCAATCGATCCGACTTTACAGAGCATCAAGGCTCGTAAGAAAGAGAATGGACAAAACAAAGCCGCATCTTTCAGTGAACAAGTGCATTGTCCGTTCTTCGTCTGATCACAAGCCGGTGGGTGGTACACAGGTCAAGGTCGCGGGATTTCGCTTTGGAAAACGCAGGAGGTCGAGCGGGTCCTCGCCATTTTTTGCACGACTTAGATTATCGAAGTCCTGCCAGAAGTCTTCTTGGAAAAGCTTCGCGAGGTGATCGAAGTCGACCGGCCACACACGATATTCTTTGGGGATGATATAACCCTGTCGAACAGCAAGCGGCAAGTCGCCAAACTGGTACGTTCGCGCATGAGCATAATTTGGCCACTCGGTGATGTAAAGGGCCTTCTCTATGCCACTTGGCTCTTCATCAAAGAAATAGCGCGGCCCATGAAGCTCAGGTTCGGAACGTGGGTCAATGATGCCTCCAAAGAGCCTGTTCTCAAGCTCAAAGCCAATTTCTGCACAATCTGCAGAACTCAAAAACCACTCCGGTGCTTCGAGCTCCGGTTGGTACTGGCCGTTCGAGAGTATAACTTCCATATGTTTCGAAGCATAAATGACGCAGTGGGTTAGTTCGTGAACCAAAGCGGTCGCCAGAGCCAGGGAGAGCCACAAGTAGAGTGGTCGGTCGTAAGCTCTAATGTCGTGGGCGACCTTCATGCGATCGAAGTTGGCTTTGTTGATGGCAACTTCGCAGCAGAAACGACCGCTGTTGCGCCCTTTAAACAGGCCCTCCGGTCCCGACATGGCTTTCACCGATCCAACAACTTCATCGGACGGCACAATATCTACATGACCGACGAGGTTAGTATCCAGGAATTCACGTACCGAAGTCCGCTGAGGCCTTGTTAGGATTCGTGCGGGCTCTGGGTACGAGAAGGGAGTTTGACTAGACTCGCCTTGTTCTGATTCTTTGTGCTTGAGAGCTTGAGCTTGAGAAATGATCGTGTGAAAGATAGGGAACGCGACCTCTAGGAGATGAGAGGCAAGTCGGAGCGCTAGGAGAACTGGCTCGGAGTTCTTCTGTTCCCGAATGAAATCCTGAAAAAGTGGGTCAATTCCATTGCTCAGATCCGGCTGAGGAATGTGGTCCAGATCCTTGCGAGTGGGCGCCATACAGTACCGGTATAGGGATGTACTTTATCAATAAAATCTCGGCGTGACCAGCACACTGATTCAGCAATCTTTGACGTGATGTTGAAGGACGAGAATTAAGGCGATAGAGCATTTTGCCAGACGAACGAGTTTTGCTAATATACCATATTGAGGTCACACTCAAGCTCGATGATGGGCAAAGAGTAAAAATAGCTGCGAGATAAAGAAAGCTCTTGGGAAGACTTCCTGTCGAATGATAGCATTGTTGCGGCTTTGTAAAATTCCAGCGGATCAAGATGAAGAACGCCATCGAGTGCTGTTCGCGAGCAGTAGCAGCGAGCCCGGCCAATGGGTGTGATGGACATCGATTCCGCCACGAATTTTCAAGAACCGTTCGTAGTCTGTGTCAAGTCTTTCCCAAGGACGATCATCTCTAGCCCGTCCGCGAGAATATCTCTTCCTCTGTCGCCATATGGGAAGTCTCGTTTTGCTCCAGTCTCTTGATACCCACAGCGGCCATACTAGAAGCAATGATTGGAAGGTCAGCGAATGTCTCACACACTGAAAACTCTCAGGACGTTGCCTGCTTACCCACGCGCGAAGCTCAGTGCGTGCATTTACATAGTCCATCTCCAGGCGTTTGACGTTCCAGTTTTGCTGCACAAAGTCTTCTGCCTGAGAAAGCATGGCCAGGCCGTATCCTCGATAGTGATACTTTGGGAGTACAGCGAGCAGGCCAAACCAAGCAGCACCGTTCGTCATATGGGCTTGTGCGGGCTCGGAAGGCCTTCGCAAGAAGCAGCATGCAACTGGCTGGGTTTCGCTTGGAATATTGCCTGTGAGCATGACTGTATCAGGGCCTGCAATCATAGTAGCGGTGTCGTTCGCCGACACGATATCGACTCTCCGCGACTGATCATCGAAAAGCCAAGTCTGTCCAGTCTTCTCGCTGCGGAATCCGGCATTTATGATAGAAGCCAGGTGGCTTGCGTCTGCAGGAACAGCGGTCCGAAAGGTGAGCTTCGAAGGCCCAAGATCTCCAGGCATATCTCGTTTGTCGGATATATCACATCTGTACGGTCAGTATCTTTATAGAACCTGCTCGAGCTCGCCCTACGCCCTAGTGTTTATCGCTATGCCATACAGGCGGACCCGAATTTCACCGAAAGGATCGAGCGGGCCCGACACAGCTATGGCAGGCTCTGCGAATTTCTCGACAGCGTAGAGATGGCATCCCAATATTATTGTATTCTGCCCTTCTCACAGTCCCTCTGGAGCAGATCATAATCATAGTGAGAACATAGGGCTCATTGCAGGTGCATGCCCGCCGGCCTCGAAGCCGCCATGCCATTCCATTTCTCGAAGTGTCTTCATAAAAGACTCGCCGAGCCTAGCCCACATGTAGCCTCCGTACGTCGCTTGTGTGTTCAGCGGTAACTCATGTTCACATCTTTGCTGGGCGTGGTGTGAGATGCTGTGTTGAGATTGAGATTGAAATGAGCGACGGCAGGGAGGAGAACAGATGCTTGGCAGCGGGACCAGGTCGTGGCACGTCCTCTCTCCGCGTCTCTGCTTTGCTCACTCCATTCACTAACGCACTCAATTGACATGTTGTCGACATTGTCGAGGCGGCGACATAAATACCGCATCGCTGTAGGATCTTCACAAGCTGACACAATCAGTCCGTAGCGCGAGAGGAAGCATAGTATCGATAACTCGTCCCCGAAATCATATTCGTTCGGCTCAACACACAAGTCACCGTCCACGAGAAGAAGCCGACGATCTATAATACAGCAAGAGATAGGTCATGGCAAGATCGAGTCTGCGTGCTCCAACAGATTGCGAGTCGTTCAGGTCTATGAGGTCTGCCGACATAGCCTGTGGCCCTTCTACAGCAAGTGATAGGGACAATGGCTAGGGAAGTACCAACGACCCGTGAGTGTCCGTCCTACCGCAGGAGATGTGGCATTCCGTACATGCAAACGAATTCTGCTGCGCTCTCGGCATCGCGCTCCCGCGTCCTCGATCATGCCACAGAGTCAAAAATTGAAGGCCAACTCCGCATCACAGGATCATGGACGATCAATGCCAGGGCTAGACACTCGCGAGGTACGTCACGCCAGGTTTAGCAGGTGGAATAGCTAAGACTTATAGACAGCCTTGGCTCCCTATAGCACTATACTGCAGACATCGAAGCTAAGCTCGCTACGCGAATCTGTCGGGATTTGTTACACCGAAACAGAGCCGCGCCGCCCAGACGTTTCATTCGTCTCCATTTAATATATGCATCCGCACTACTTTTCCACTCGGAGGAGCACATATCAAGAGGGCTGTCCGGCGCGGCACGCTCTTGGAGACGCACTGTACCAGCCAAGGGCAATACTGCTGCCACAATCTCAAAGTACATGTGCTCAAGATGCAGCGCCAAGTCTTCTTGGTAGGCCACCCCTTCAATCTTCACATTCATCCGCTCGGAGTATACAAGTTTGATCTTCCTCAAATGAGAGCAGTCATGTAGGGCATTGAAGCTGCGTTGGTACGTCAATATCATATCGCACCCCTAAGCTATAAAGTCCCATCGTTCATCACGTCTTCGAAGCTGCCACTTTATGATAGCAAACTCCGTCTGCGACAATGACTCCCCATTTGGTAGTGACCACAGTCCTCGCTGGCCTTATCTCTCTTGCATCAGCACAATGCGGCTCAGGCACACCTGATGCCGAAGTCACGGGCTCATCTGGCTCCTACGTCGCCACTGTAGGCTCTTCTAGCGTATACTCTGGCAGCGACTATCAAGCAGCAATCCAAACAGCAATCGACACAATTAGCAGCGGCCAGCGAGTCGTCGTAACAGCATCAGGCTCAATTGGCGCCACAACAATCACAATCGACAGCGGCAAAACGTTCGAAGGATGTGGAACCATCGATGTCGGGCTCAGGAGCGGACGTGGAGCCATCGAAGTGACAGACGCATCTGGAGTCTCGATCCCATATCTCACAATGACCGGCAACCCATACTTTGGTCTCCGCTTCTTCGGCACTACTGACTTGGTTCTTGGAGAGATTACCATGAACCTGAGCGGCGGTATCGGCATTCGCTTTGATCGTGATGAAGCTTCAAACTCCAATGTCCAGATGGGCACGATCAGCGTTACTGGAGCCGGAAGTCATGCTGTCGAGACCTGGAACATCGACGGCCTCACCATTGACTCCGTCATAGCTCGAGACTGCGGCGAGTGCGGTCTGCTCCTGCAAAACACTCGCAACGCAGAAGTCGGTCTCGTCGATGGCGATAATGTGGGTACAGGCACTGGCTACGCAACACTTCGATTTGCAAACACAAACGGACTTCTATCCGATGGCAGCTACGACACCAACATCTTTGTCGACTCAGTGGTCTCCAGCGGTGGCGGTCGAGGAATCTTCTGCGTTTCAGAATCTGGCGGTGCTCAGATTGGTAACATCGACCTTTCTGATAACGGCAACAATGCTATCTTGATCGAGAACTGCTATAATGTCAATATTCAAGGTGGAACTGTCAATGGTGGTGGAGAAGTTAGACTTGCTGCGAGAGATGAGTTTGCAAACAATCGGGATATTTCGATCACGGCTGAGGTCAACGATAGTACTGTGACAGAGAATCCTTGTGGAGAAAATTCGAGCATCAGCATTACTGGTAATGCTGCTGTCAACATCTGTTGAAGAGCAAACGCTGGCGGTTTTGTAGTTTGTCGACTTCTACTTCAGTCTCTCCAAGAGCACAAATTTCCCAGGTTCCAGCTAGTTCGGAGCACATTTTCATTCCTTCGCAATCTGCAACTCAACGTCAGCGCTGTTGCAACCATTTTGCGAAGATCTAATACTGACAAGAACCAAGTCATCATCCTCGGTCTCCATGACCTTACCTTCCTTTGCCTTCCTATCCTCCTTCGCCTTCTCTATCCTCCATTCAAGGAATCGAACCTCAACAGCCTCTTTCCCTGCAACAAGGCAGACAACGCTAAGCAAGAGGATATTGGTAAGGAGCTCAACAATGAAAACCTGAAGTCCCAGGAGCCACCAGTCTGGGTAACAATTCCTTTTGGAATAGTATCGATGAATCGCGAAAAAGATACCCAGATACCCAAGGAATGCGATGGCGATCCAGGATCGCGTGACGTATTCTGTTTTGGATTGACTGAGAGAAGCCGCAAAACGTGACGAGTATTTAGCCATGATTATAGCAGCGATGAGCGTGAAGAGGAGCAGAGCGCCGGAGTTGAAGTAGGCGACACCGATGTTGAAGAAGTCCCAGGCATGGACAGTGGCCCTCATCAGAACGTGTGGTGTGACTTGGCAGCCCATATTGTCGTTGCTCGCTCGAGAAGAATGGCGTGGTCAAAGCTGCTGGTGTTGTTCGTGGTGTAAGGATGTCGTTGGAAATTGTGTGAGTTGGGATGGAGCGTGTTGTATATGATCAGTAAAATAAAGGATGCAAAATGATTTTCGTTCTGTGGACAGTTCATGTAGATCGTAAGCATATGTAGTAGCTCTACGACACGTAAAGGTAAGCAAACCGGCACTCCAGCTTCGACGACGGAGAAGATAGTCTTAGTAGCTTCTCGAATGCCTTGGGAATCAACGCACGCTCGAAGCAAAAGCTTCCTTCCAGCCTCGTACCTGCCTCATCACTTGTCCAGACCACCAATCCGCACACCTCTCCCTCGTCTCATCCTGATTTGGTACGCTCTCCATCCATTCACTGCCACCGCAATAACCCCAATGGCGAATGCATGAAGCATGAGCTCTCCAAGATACGCTTGAAAACAGATTATCAGCCAGCCTTTATGTCTTCGACCGAACTCTGGAGCCAACCCAAAGATCAATCCGACAACATGCGACATAATACCGATGAGGATGAATGCAAAGAATACGAGGTCCTTGTCCTTCCGAATACCCGAGAGTCTGATGGTGAATAAGGCTGCGCCAATGATGAGCAGCACAGCCGGAACAAAGGTCATTGCCACGATGAGGATCGGAAAGACGACATCCCAGACCTCGGTGACGGCGGTGACGAGGCTATCCTCTGTGGGTAGGGCGTTCGCGTTGTCCATGTTGTGAGTCGTTATCGACGCTGGGTGGCAGAAACTTTTTGATGGGCGGTAGCACTTCCGATTTATGTCGAGGTCGAGAGTTACTTGGATTCGTATTGTAGAGCTTGGGACCGAGTGTTGAGACGGAGAAAGGTAAGCAGATCGGACAACTCTGTACTGAGCTTGCCCAATCAGGCTGGAAGTCACTACCTGCTTCCTCGCTCTGATATTCAACTCAACATCATCGTAGCAAAGGCAATCTCTCAATCTCATCCTCCTCAATAGTCGTGAACGTACGCTCTTTCGCTTCCCCATCATTTCCACCAAAGTATGTTCTATAAACCCGAGAGCCCACAGCCGTAGTCCCTGCACCAATCGCAACCACAACAACTGGAAAAAAGTTGAACAAGACCTCGCCAAAGTAGATCTGGAACATCATCATCGGCCAGCCAGGATGAGGATCGCTGCCGATATAGTAGTCATGGGCAGTGACAATGGCGGCCAAATGTCCACCGAGTGCCACGAAAAGCGTCCAGATGCATGTTAGAAATCCAGTTTCGTCTCGACCGAGACGCAACAGCAAGCTAGTCAAGCCCGCTGCTGTAAGTGTGATGAGTATGGCGGGAACGAAGCTGCTCAGTAGGAAGGCGCCCTCGAGAAAGACGCTCCAGAAATCGTCCATGGCAGCTGTCAGGTCTTGTGGAGCGCGTGGTATCGTGTCGTTGGACATGGCGCAGCGTGATAAGGTCTTTGTCGAGTGGCGGTCGACGTAAGGCTGTCTGTAGAGATAATTTCTGGTGATTTCGAAGTTAGAAGCAGAGTATAGTGCGAGTTTTCGATCAAAGATATCGTGTGAGCTCAAGAGGACTGCGGAATCTTGGCGCAAATATTGTGGTTCTCACAGGCCGAAATTTATGGTACTGATGCTCGTGGAACCGAATGGTAAGCAGCGTACTCAGCAGACCTGCTGGAAATGATATTTGTGGTTTTCGGCTCGTGCCTGAGCCTTTGCCCCAGACTCGTGTGTGGATGATATCGTGACACGAGCAGCGTCCTATCCTCAAACATTCCTCAAGCTTCGTGAAATACAATCAGCTACAGCTCTATCGCCATATGAGCAGTGGTATCACTGACCTCAGATAGTTGCTCCTGCTGCCCTGGGATATGCCCCATCCTGCGAAATAGCCGTCGTGTACCAACGTACACAGCAACAACACACACAGCAAATGCGTTGAATAGCACTTCGCCCAGGAAGATCTGAAAATAGATCACCGCTTCGCCCCGACGCGGATTGCTGTCTTCGTAGTGATCTCGCACCTTACAAATTGCCACGAGGTGGCAGGCCAAGGCAATAAGAACCCACAGGTCGCGCACAGCGTTGGGATTGACGCTTTGCACCCGAAGCAGATTACAACTCATTTCCGCTGCAACGAATGCTAGCGACCCGGCAGGGACAAACGTGAGCAGACCACCTGCAACGGCAATGAAGAATTGAACGACATTGTGGATCGCGGAAAAGAGGTCGAGAGGTGCCTGAACATCGTGTCTTAGCAAGTATTCGACATTGAGAGTTCTTGGTGTCTAAGGATGCTGTCAACTTACATGTGATACACTAGCGGTGTTCATGATGGTGTTGAGGCGCTATGAAGCTGAACAGCTAACGTCGGGATGGAGGCCGCTAAGAGCTAAGATCGTGGACTTGAGATACTTCTCTCGAAGGAATTAAGCAACACTTACCGGAAGCTTGGCTGAGCGCTGGCTCAAGCTTTGCCGGTACCTGGTTAATGGTACTGTAGTATGTGGCTAAGAGAAAGGTACTTGGTAACAGCTACCAGCTTCCAAATCTGTTTGCATGACTGTCCGCTGCTGTGCTGCATCGATATCACTGATCTTGAGTCTGATTCCAGAAGCGGTCATTCGAGGCAGGATGAATTGATGCGGCGATGGTGGCACTGTTGAACCCCAGATGTATGGTGAAAGAAGCTATAGCGGCATTTGTCAGTCAGACTGCTCTTGATACAGGCGCTGCATGATCCTCACCATGCCCAAGTTGTAGCAGTCACTAGACCTCCAAGAGACCCGCGTTCTCGGCTTCGCCGTCCGAGCATCGATGCAGACACTCATCTTCCTTTTTGGTAGCCTCGTCGTCCTCCTTCCGCTTGAGCGCAGCGACACGATCTCGTTCATTCTTTTCCCGAATATGATCCACTAATCCCACAATCTGAGCAAATCCAACCAGTATAATCAGGGCGAGCACAACAATGAGCTCACTTGCCAAAATCGCAGGCCCAAGAAGTGCAAATCGAGTCAATGTCAAGTTTTTCCAGCCCGCAATGATTAAGAGTGCGAACATGATCATGAAGTAAGCGCCGCCGATGGCCGCATAGCCTTCCGTGGTACGACCCCTGTCTTCATGCTTCGAGGAGGCGTGTGAGCAGCGTAGTATATGTCGTCGCGTGAGAACCATGGCTCCCGAAGCCATTCCAACTGCTGCGCGCGCGCAGGCAAGTAACAGGAGCAAGAGGCCCAGAAAGATTCCAGCGCATGCGAGGAGCGCAAGCGGGAGAGCGAACAAATTTACAATGAAGTGAAGATCGCCGGACAGAGAGGCTGCAGGAAGGTGCGTGCTTGCTGTCATATTTTCGAGTGTCGGGGCGATCGCCTTATCAATCATGGTGGGTGTGCTCGTCATTGTCCAGGTCTTGTCGGTATTATATCGTGTAATCAGTGCGACTCCGAGATGTTGTTGGTTACTTGGGGTTCCTGGATAAGATCAGATTCGTGGTAGGGAGTCAAAGATCGAGAAGGCAAGCATGTGGTGAAGGGTAGGCGCGGAACCAGCAGCTGAGGAAGCTACCAAGAACATACACAGTTCTTAGGTAACTTTGAAGCTTCCCACAGGCCCCTTCCTACAAATGAAGAGATCTGACGTCGCGAGCAGTGGTTGCTGCTTCTCGCTTGATGGATGTCAAGTGGAAGACAATCGCTACATTGCCCGAACAGTGCACTGATTCTTGCATGACTTCAGTCACCAGATGGTCATATCTGAGCTAAAGTCATGCGGTCGCTTTCCTTGAATGTTCGCTCCAGCAGTGCTCAACAGTCTGTGTTTCCCCTACTTGTCTTCGACGCCTGGGTAACTCTTGGTGTTCGGTAAGCAATCGAGAAGCCACTATGCAGCATCCCGACGGGGGTGCGACCGGTCCTGAGACACTTGAGAGCCTAAGGTAACAGGCATTGATCAGCCCCAGACGAGATGGAAGTGAGAACGAGATGATTTCCGTTGCTAGCATCGGATAGCATTAGCACTTCTTACTGACTTGCCATACTACCAAGCCTCTCCTGCCAACCACTCGCTGCAGCGTCGGCTTTACGCCATCGTCTCCGAAATCAAGATCATCCAGTCCAATATGCTTCCTGTACTGCCACATCTTGAGGAAGGTGAGATCTCTGCTTTCTGCCGAAGGCCATGTGTACCCATCCAGGAATGTCGCACTGTCTGGAGCGACCAGAAGTGTTTTGTTGGCTGCGTTTTCACACTGAGCACTTTCTTTGAGTTGCGCAATCATCTTGTCACCAGACATTCCCATCAAGTCCGAGGTCTCCATGTAGGAGTTCCGGCCGTCAAGTAGCCATCTTGGCGGGCTGTATGTTTTCCACCAGAATGCTTGACTCACTGACTCCTGCTGTGCGATCCAGTTCTGTGCCGGCACAACGCCACCTTGATGATACTGGCCAAAAAGGATACCAGCCAGAACATTGAAGAATATCCATACTGCTACCCAATAGCGAGCTCCTTGTGGCGGCAAGGTAATGGTAGCGAGCAGAAGAGGGACAGCTGGAAGGAGGAATCGAGGCTCTTGATGCGGGAAGAGTGACAGAGCAATAGTTCCAGTCACTGCTGACCAGAGAAGCATGTCCTTCCTGCTCCAGAGAAATAGCAACGGGATAGCTGGCCCGATCAGCTGCGGAAGATTGGCGACAAAGTGTTGCCAAAAAGGATGAAGCCCGTGCTGAGAGAGGTTCGCGACATCAGTGTTGTAAGCCAAATTATTCCATGGTGTGAACACTGCAGTCTTCAAGAGGTCTCTGACATGAGGTCGATAGCCCTGGTAGAATTCGGTGTCCATTGTGATAGCAATAGCCATCGTCGCCAGTCCACTGAATAGCATAATTGGGATTCGAAGAGGTCGTTTCAACAGGCTAGGCAGGAGTTGAAGCAAAGGCAAAAGCAGGTATGCCGGGAATGTGATGCGATTGAAGACTCCAACCATCCCCAGGAAGGCGAGGCCAGCGCTCGGCTGTGCGAGTAGCTGTTCGGTATCATTTGAGAGTCGACGGATCAGGACCAGCGACCAGAGGACAGCGATCGTCTCGATACTGTTCGAAAATGTATGAGTCTGTAGCGTCCAAGTCACATATGAGGATGCCACAAGCATTATTGCCCTGCGTCGCTCGTTCGGTATTGGCACCAGTTCATGAATAGCCCAGTCCCCGAGAATGAAGCTCATTAGAAACATTAGACATCGTAGAGTATAAAATGCTACGCCCGGCGGCACCTTGCCATAGCCGAGTCCTTCCCAGATCCATTTGAGCACAGTCAGAGGCCATCCATACACGAGCCAGAAGGGAAACATGCTTCTTATCGGATGTGTTGATGTGAACTCCCATGTCTTGTAGACTGGATATCCGAAGACCTCGCCTGTTTGATCTCGTCAACACCACATGTACGTGTCATCTACGGGAGGATGCTCACCAGCTATGATCTCAGGCCCTTGGAAGTGTTCATCGGGATGTATGTAGCTCGGCTGCAGGGCAAAGTACAACCTTACCAGCACCAGCAGCAGATAGAGCCTGCGCCACATCGCGCCGCTGTCGGGCGATTATGGCACGCCAGGTTGTATCAGTGTGTTAGACAAAGAGTTGTAGACAAGGAGAGATGGAGAAGCGAAGTTCATGACGAGACCATGTCTCGACGAGATGGGACAAATAGATGTCTCGATAGCAGGATATAGCAGAGTCGCGTGTCGCGTTGCGCAACCAAGACAACATCGCGACTGATGAGCTCGGGCCGCCCAGACATCCCACGACAATGATGGGCCACAGCGACAGAACAGCATGTGACATCAGGCACCGCACTCGCTCTATCAGTGAAGTCCGTCATTTGCTTGTATACTCCTTCACTCACCTCTATTGTATATCGAATCTGCATGTGATTTTCTCGCGCCTGCCTACTTCAGCTCCACAGAAAGTAAGCTCCAGCCACTTGGCACTTCCGCTTGCTTGCTCCATGCAGGCATCCGCCCATCGAAGTCACTTTTCGCTTTTCGACCCTCCGAAATCATCCACCGCTCTCCGCACAGCCGCCGCATTGACGCTTTTGCTAGACTCCTTCACCCAGACAAGGCAGCAATCAGGTTCACTTTGAAGCATTGTTTGCTGTTTGGGCCTATCAAACTGAGTCACAAGCCACGCAAAGCACTCGCAGAAGGCAGGCAGGCAGCATTTGGCGCTAAATCGCGGCTCATCCCGCTGGAAGTGGGCTTCCCTTCTTAAAGCGTCACCTTCGCCCGCACTTGGACTTCCATCCACCACTTCGACAACCGCTTCCGACACCACAAAGAACACCACCGCACCGCCCATCACACATCCACACAACAACAGACTCACCACAAAATCCTTCCAACCACATTCTCAGATACCATGTCTTCCGCCGAGGGTGAGCAGAGCGTCAAGCTCGTCTCCAGCGACAACGTGGAAATCGTCACCCGTAAGTTTAAAATCATTTTGATGGCGCGCGACACATATACTGACAGATGCGACAGAGCGCAAGGTGGCTGAGCGCTCAATGCTCATCAAGAATATGATCGAGGACCTTGGCGCTCCAGGTGAGGAGCCGATTCCAATCATGAACGTAAGTCGCACCATACCACCATACTAGCTGTCCGAAACAGTGTCTAACAAGCTCCGCAGGTTTCCGAGGCCGTCCTTCGCAAGGTTCTCGAGTGGTGCGAGCACCACAAGAACGACCCAGCCCCATCGCAGGACGACGATGCCGACTCACGAAAGAAGACCACCGACATCGAAGACTGGGACCAGAAGTTTATGCAGGTCGACCAGGAGATGTTGTTCGAGATCATCCTTGCTGCCAATTACATGGACATCAAGGCTCTTCTCGACGTCGGCTGCAAGACGGTCGCCAACATGATCAAGGGCAAGTCCCCGGAGGAGATCCGCAAGACGTTCAACATTCAGAACGATTTCACTCCCGAGGAGGAGGATCAGATCCGCCGCGAGAACGAGTGGGCTGAGGACCGCTAAGCGGCTTCTGACCTCTATACACCCAATCATCATCATCTACCGCGACATTGCCCTACCCTGATATTTTACTCCACCAACGAAAGTCGCGACATCCACCCATCGAGCTTGGCATAAGCGGCTGGTCTTTTGGCGGTGGACATGCTGCAAGGCGTTCGGCGCTTCTCTGGGATGGATATTTCATGACATGATACTACGACATTGCGGCACGCAGCTGGTTGCGTCTGGGGGGGTTTTCTGCCGGTGGCCAAGCGTAAGACGTGCTGCGCTATACAGCGCGGGTGCGCTGGAGCTGTATGCTTAGACAGCTGAATGACAAAAAGCTACAAAAACTACTTGATTTCCATTTCCATGTGCGTGCGTGCGTGAGAGACTTTCTGACTCACCGCGAATCTCTCCGGCCAGCGAGTAGAGTGCTTGCTATTGTGCTGACAAGCTTCTTCCTACCTCTGAGGCACTTCACTTTTTGCTTTATGCTTTCAGCGTTCATGTCATCGGAATGCTAAACCCGCGTAAAGGCTGAGGCTTAGCAACTCAGCGCTGTCTTGCCGACACTCATCTTAAGGAAATGCAGTCAAGTGGCATTGTGATCAAATCCTCGCGCTCGCGCGAATAGTACTTCTTTCGCTATCACAAACTAGCTTCCCATGTTCCGTATCCTTCATCGCTGATGCCATCTCGCTTCCTAAACGGGTATAACCATTAACACCATCTACCATGCCATGCCATGCCATACTATACTATGCCATTTCAATCACGCCAAGTCCCAGTCTTTGCCACGTTCGCCTTCCCATCAATACTGAGGCACCTCGCTCGTACTAAGAGCACTCCTCTTCATGGGTGGCGGAGGCGGAGGTTTCTTCGCTCGCGAGGGTGGAGGTGGAGGGGGAGCTTTCTTGCCGCCATTCGTTACGCTTCCATCTTGAGCCGCTGTGCTCCAGCTCGCTGTTCTGTGGTGATCGACAAGGTCCCTAGAGTAGTCTGACTGGTCGTCGCCGAAGACGTCTGGAGGTGGTTGCGAGCTTTCCCTGGACTTTGTGATTCTCAGATTTGAGCGTGCTCCGAGGATACTGCTTGGTTCTGTAGGCACGCGAGCTAGCCGTGGCATTGGTGCTGGAGAGTGAGTCTCGCTTCTAGAGAGCGACATGGGACCTTCGAAGCCAGGGGTGCTGCTACTTCGGAGCCCGTTTGGTCGCACTGGAAGATCGAAGCCTGGGAGTTCTTTGCGAGGAGAGTTGGCGCCCGATGGGACTCTAGAGCCTATTCGTCGTGGTGGTTCGAGAGGTTCGTCTTCGTCTATTCTAGAGAATCGGTCTGCGTTCGAAGAGGCTCGCGATCGGGTTCCGTGACGTGCAAGGCCGTTGACAGGAGAGGCTGTGCCGGACCGGCTCAGGGAGGCTTGCCTGATCGTTGTTAGCTGCTGCTCTGAATGTGATGGAGGAAGCACGTACGACGCTGGCCAGTCTCGCTTCAATTGCAGAAGCACTTCCCGACAACGATCGTAGTATGTCAACTCCGCATCCAGGAAACTCGTGAGGTCTTGCACAGAGTCCACCTCCGCCTCCTTGATGTCAAGCATTCTCCGATAGACATCCTCGCTACTCTCTTCATACTTCATCTTCTGATTTCGAAGCTCCTCCTCCATTCTGAAATCCTCCTTCTTGCTCTTTTGCATCTTCACGCCTGCTGTGTCATATGCCAACCTTCTGCTATCCAATTGCTTTCTCGCCTTCTCATATTCTTTCATTTGCACCAAGCTCCGCTCGAGCGATTCCAGCCAGCTGCTAGTAGCATTGGCGCAGTACGTCTCTTGCATGCGAGCAATACGCTCGTTGGCTCGTCCAAGCATAGACAGACATTGTCCAAATTCGGAATCTGGTTCGAAGTCGTCACCGTGTGCTACCATTGTGCTGCCGAAGTAGCCGATTGGGAGTTGTTGGTCCTTGTCCTGATATTTCTCGCGCTTTCCCGTGTGTTGAACATAGACATCCGCGGACTTCTTCAATCGTTGCATGCCTAGAAACTGGTTAGCCGAATACTGACGAGAATGGTTGAGCATGTGTACCATCGTGTCGCAGCTGCATCTCCATCTCCAATGACTTGAACTCCTCCGTTGTGTCTGTCTTGACTTCGCCTCCCATACGCTCCTTGCCCCATTGCTTCATGCGATCGAATTTCTTATTAATGTTCATTTTGACGACTGTTGCTCGCTCCAATCAATTGTTCAGTATCCAGACCCAGGAACAAGAGGTGGAAGGCGTTGTCTCACTCAGGAGAGTGAGTTAGTGCTTTCGTGTCAATAGGTCAGGTCCGTCGTCGATGCCGATGGAGGGACCAGGAATATCGCCAAGGACCCTTCACTAACTTGTTTCTCAAGGACAAGGAACGTTGTCTAAGCACGGATCTCCACGGGAAGTCAGACCGTGCTCCTCGTGCTTGCCCTGGAATCCCCAAGAAGCAGGATACAAGATTGCAGTAGTGTGGTTAGATATGTGTTGCCAGCACAGCACAAAGCGATCGATAGATCGGAGAACTCAAGCGGAAATCGTCGGTGGTGGATGATGGAATGCGCGCCACGTAAGCGCTCTCACGTCAATGGTTGGTGGGAAAGTCAACAATAAAATCGTTCAACCAGAAAAGTGTTTCGGAACAGGAGTTGGATGATGAGGCAGACGTTTCATGTTATTTTTCTCCTGGCGAGACTGCTACTTACGAATGGTGATGGGACGCGGAGGACTTTTGGTGGGGAACAGGGACTGGTTCGCCTTCTGCAGGTCCATCAGCCAGTCGCCGGAGCGAGCCAGCCCTCTCTGGTTGTGCTTCCGATCGGCTACTAATGGCGCTTGTTTGACATACGATTTTTGATTACGGTCGCGTGAGACGATTGGGGCTGTGATGACTATGGCAAGTAGCTCCTTCGGCTACACATGGCAGAGACACGATGCAGCGACTACTGTTCCTGTCATGCGAAGAGCCCTCAAATGCCAACTTCGTCACTTTGGTTCAAACGGGCAGGAATTGACACAACTTTCAAAGTTCTGCTGGTACGAAGTTGTGGCTTGCCAATGTGCCTCCATGTGATACTAGACTTGTGTCCAGGCTCGCCACCATGTCTCGCTGGGCACTGTCTCCAGCGAATGGGCTCGACGAACTCTCTAGAGCAGTACTGCTTTGACTGTTGTGGCATTGCTCGCGCATCGATTGAGAAAAGGCAGAAGGCGGAGCAGCACATGGCTTTTGAACGTAAACTCATTTGGTCTGCACAGGATTCCTGCAGGTAGCTGTATGCCTTCACAGCCTCGCTATAACCCATGAAGCCTTTGCTTTCGATGCAGCGCAAACCCGTGAAACTCCCTCCAACACCGCCAGCCTCAATGATGCGTCTAGTCCTTGGTCTTCTGGGTACCACGAAGCAGACCAGTTCTCCGGGCAGCGATGAGACCAGCCTTTTGACCTTGTGCGGCGTAGCGAGAGATGGTCGAAGCCTTACCAATATGCTGGTGGTTACCACCACCGTGAGGCTATGAAATTCGTTAGTAAAAGTCCTGATACTCATCATCGCGCTGCAACATACATGGTCGACTGGGTTCATGGCAACACCACGAGTCTTTGGCCATGAGTTACGCTTGACAGCGAACTTGTGCTTGGCGCGCGAGGCCTTGAGGAGAGGCTTGTCCGTACGTCCACCACCAGCGACGATACCAATCATACCACGGACAGAGCTCTTGACAACCTTCTTAGCACCAGATGGGAGCTTGACACGGGTCTTGCCCTCGTCTGGGTTGTGGCCGATGACAGTGACGTAGTTTCCAGAGGTTCTGCCCAATGCACCACGGTCGCCAATCTTCTCCTCCACGTTGCTGACAACAGTACCTTCTGGGACGGAGCCGAGTGGGAGGACATTGCCGATCGTGAGAGATGCGTTCTTGCCGGCGTAGATGAATTGGCCAGTGTACATGCCCTCGTTTGCGATGAAGGTCTCAGTGTGGAGCTTGTATCGGTATGGGTCACGGAAAACGACCTTGGCGAGAGGTGCACCACGTCCAGCGTCGTGGACGATCTCCTTCACCACACCACGAATGTATCCATGGCGTTCTGCGAAGTCGTAGGTTCTGAACTTGGCCGCGGCCTTGTTGAGGCGGGTGTTGGCGGTGAAGATCGAGCCGCGACCCTTTCTCTGGTTGCGAATGACACGACCCTGTTGAAGAATATTGTTAGTCCTGCTGCCATCTCTTTCTCAATGTGCTTTCGGCATAGAGAATGCCGCCCAGTGTGTGGCTCTGCGCATCGCTCAAAGCAATTTTGGAGGTCACACTTCTGGAGCGTATGGGAAGAGATCGGATCGGGTTTGCGTACCATCTTGACTTCGCTGGGCGGATGGGTTTCGTGGTATGGATTGTCAACGACGAAGCTGAAGTCTTCGAAGTCTTGGGTGCGCTCGAATTCTAGGAAGGCGCTAGTGCGGCGCCTTCTGTGCGGGATTGCCAAGCTTGTGCAGCCTCAGGCAAGCAAGAAAATCCTGCCATAAATCATGGCAGAGCAGCTCTCATCCGCCCAGATTACGCCATTTCGTCTTGAAAATCAACATGCACGAAGAAATGAAACAATTTGAAGCAGATATAAAAGCCAACACTACTTGAGTGAGGCAGAAGTCTTGAGTTCTGAAAGGCTCAAACCATGAACATTTTGTACAAGAGTAACGGTGGACGTCACTTTTGGCGTGCAGCCTCTC
Organism: Pseudocercospora cruenta; assembly: GCA_013365205.1. Lineage (NCBI taxonomy): Eukaryota > Fungi > Ascomycota > Dothideomycetes > Mycosphaerellales > Mycosphaerellaceae > Pseudocercospora > Pseudocercospora cruenta. The sequence goes on from JAASFE010004252.1 coordinate 48,559, forward strand.
GCGCGGAGACAACATCGCTCGCTTCCCTACACCTCCTCCAAAACCTCCCATGCGTCTTCTCAACTTCACCGAGTTCACTCAGTCGTCAAACGCGTCTCAAAAAGTGCAGTATCTTTGTCGCCATGAAATTGCGAAACTCATGACATACGAAATACCAGGTTTGCAGCCAATCTGATCACGAAAATGCAATGGCAAGTATGTTCAGCTGGTTTCCTTCCCAATGACCTCAATATATCCGTGGGTTCCTCAATGACTAGGTTCGGCCGGCTTAGAGCACGTTTGCATGAAGATCCTCACAAGATTTGTGGTAAACAACGAGCTGGGTGCAGACTTCGCGGGAACTGGACAGACTAGCTCTGAAAATCCATCGGCCGGCTTCGAACCGCCATTTTCATCAAGAAATATCAGAAGTCATCAAAGCACCCATCGCTACGTCTTCTGGGCGTTATAGTCATGGACCGTACACGGTCACCATGCATCTGACGAACAGTCTGCAGAGAAGAGGCACCAGGACCACCGCAGCAATCATCACGACCTTAAATCTGATCATATTGTAATGCCTCTGGCCTTGTGAAAGGCCTCTCGAAAACCGTGAAGCTGTTGAGTTGAACGACCCGACATGGCCCAATAAGTTTCGGACAGCACTTGGGAGCCGTCCTTGAAGGTATATCACTTAGGACGTCAAACCGGCTATGATCATCAAGAAACAGTGCTTGCAACAACTCAAAGTGGCGATTTTGACCCCTACCTAGCAAGAAGCTACTTTCTGTTCGCCCAGAGGAGGCTTCCGTCTTCGAGGATCCTCAGCAACTACTCCGCAACTGCTCAGGACACCGTGGTCGGTCGACACACACCAACGACATCGTCCAAAAGAGCCCGAGAAGCCTAGCCAGAGATTCTCGTCTTTGTATGCGTCTCTGCTATCTCCGGTCGCACGCTGCCATTGACCCGGCTACTGGAGCATGGCCCTGTCGCAATCTTGACACCTCGAAGCCAACATTCCTCAAGAGACCGCGACGATCACAATGAGGAATCCGTCGAGCGACTCGAAAATGGCCAGATCAGGCCAGGCAACCTTTGTACTTCACCAGATAGACCAAGTGAATAGCAAATATCGTTTCACCACCCTCATCATCGTCTCCGTGCCGCGCAGCTTAGTCATTGGCTGTTGCTGTCCCCCTAGATTGAATTCTGACGTTGCCCGCCCTTGCTCTCAACTCTCAACTTCGACTCCCGACTTTGCGACTTCCAACCCCGACAAACACATCCTCAGCACAACCACATACGCACACAACGATGGATTTGGACTCAGATAGCAGCGGTCTATCATCTGCACCAGAATATGAGGTCAAGAAACTCGCGCCGATCTTTCTGAAAGCAAAGAAGGCTACCAAGTTGGTCGCTCCTCCACCAAAGGCCTCGCCTCCTCGGCCTAAGAGAGAACCATCACCACCACACGAAGAAGTCCTCGCAGATAATCCAGACATTGCAGTACGTTCCCCACGCTTTGGCGCGAAAGTGCGCGTCTTGAACGCGTATCGACACGCCTGCTAACATTTTCTGGCAGTTCATCGTTATGTTCCGATCGCGTTTCAACGAGTGCTTCCCTGGCAAGTGTCCGCAATTCGGGCCGCAAGATATTGAGCGAGGAGTTGTAGACAGTATACCCAGCCCAGAAGTGCAGCATCTGCTGTGCGCCTTGCTGGGGTTGGTTCTGAACAGAAAGAAGCCAGTCGAGTAAGTTCGCCTTAGGCATGAGGATACTGCTGGAAAGCATGCCAATAGTGGCAAGAGGAATTCTGGAGACTGTTGGCTGACTGGACATTGCATAGGCGAACTTCATATGGACGCGCGCTAGAAGAAGCAGTCCTCTCGCACAAGACACAATGGCCATACAAGTGGGCTGGCCAGAATCCTCTACATGGCGGCAAAGACTTCAACAACATGAACCCGGCGGAGAGGGTAAGTCCATTGTTGGTCAGGACACACTACGAGAAATGCTGACTAGGAGGCCAGCTCAATCTACTTCGTACGCTCGTCATCTGGGCACTCGGCTCATCCGAGCTTGTATCTGGAATGATTCGAGACAAGTACAAGCAGCAACGCCATCACGATGACGAGAACCAGCCCTTGTCGGTCCAGCCATGGGGCAATGACGGCGACAAGAGACGTTATTTCTTGATCCAAGGACTTGATGATACCGGTTTCAGGGTGTACAGAGAAGGCAGTCGGCATACCAAGAACGCACATTGGTACAATCAGGCGGGCACAATTGAAGAGGCAAAGGCTTTGGCAGAGAAGCTTGAAAAGGTGGATGGCAGCCAGGCGGCGAGGAGACTGAGTATACGCATTACCAACGCCATTCCGATGTTTGAGGCGACACAGGAGAAGAGACAGCGTCGCGAGTATCGCCAACAGCGTCGCGCGGCTTTCAGCCGACCCGAGCCAGGCTTTGGCATCTACGAAGGTCGCACTCGTGGCAAGCGTATGCGGTATACCTACGATGAGAATGAGGATGGAGAAGACTCGGACGCCACATCTACCAGGAGATCGACACGTGGCCAGAGCAATTGCAGCACACCTTTTGAAGCTGGGCCAAGCTTCACAGCATCCGGTCGGCAGATTAAGCAGCCTCGTCAAGGTGCTTACGGAGAGAGCCTGCTTAGCACCAACGTCATGACTACAGATGAATTGGGTCCAGACTACTCTGATGCTAGGAGCATGCGGTCGGGCACAGCAGACTCGGAACCTCCACGCGCCAGCGGTCGTCCCTCACGAGCAGCCGCTCGAAGTATCTCTCATGTACCAGAGAATCTGAGAAAGCGCAAGCATATCGACGGCTACAACGACATTGACGAAATGAGCGACGAAGACGATGCTGCTGACAGCGAGGGCGGCTGGGATTCTGAGAAGAATGGCGATGACGAAGACGAGAAGATGGACGACGCAGACGACGCCGATTCAGAGTCCAGCGAGGAAGAGGACGATGACTCCGAGCCGGCGTCCCGCAGCTTGATTGTTACTCTGAAGGTCCCACAGCACGCACTGGCAGGTGCGCCAGCACAACAAGAGACGCCACCCACGAGTCCACCTTCGCGCGGAGAGGAGCAGCAACCAAAATGCGAGCCTCGAATGGAGATGGATACCAAGCCGGATGCTGCAAGAGACGGACCCAAGCCAACAGATCCTCAGCCAGGCATGGCTAATGGAACCAAGAACGAGGCATCGTTCACATCGAATGGAGCTCTGCCGTCAGTCGCCGAGCACACCATCCCGGCCACGAAACTACCTTTGTCGCCAAAGGTGGTCGTTCCGTACGGCGAAGCACATCAGACTCAGTACCCAACACCAGTGGCCACGCAGCATGGCTTGCAACAGGCTGGAGCTCAGATTTCTGGCACTGTCGTGAATGGCAGCGGACACTAGGAAGTTCAGGCTGTTCTGGAACTAGTTTGAATCATCATGCATGGAAGGTGTCTGGAAAGAATGGATGGGACAGTGGGAAGCATTGCAGCGAGTTAAGCGAGTGTTCACGCTGGGCTACGGCCCTGTTTTTATTAGAGCTGCTCTGAAGATGGCAGCTGGTTACCAGAGCTGAGACACTATATGAGAGGATGCAGACGTATAGCCTATGTCTGAACCAAATGAACGACATTACTTGAGTGATACTCGCAGCCTGACAATGTCTGTCTACCGTCCAAATCATCGGGATCGACGAGAGTTGTAGCAGAACATGCATGACAGTAGAAATTGCTGTAACGTAAAACATTGCGATTCCTGTCTCTTAAAGGCTCCTCGCGAGTTCTATCTGACACTAAAGAAAGACGAAAGAGTGTCCAATCTGATGGTCTCATAATCCCAATTTCCTGTAACGCCATTCTTTGGGTATCCCGTATAAGCAAAACAAGCTCAATCTGCAATGTATCCTCCGCATCTCAGGTGATGTTGTGGCTGAGGGTGGAAGATCTATTGTGCATCCTTGGAGTCCTCGAGCGATCCAGACGAAACGCTGCTGGCTGTTCGGCTGAAGAGTGATCGAGCAGTTGGGTTCTTGTTGTTGGTTCTAGAGGGATGTCAGTGATCGATATCATTTAGAAACTACAATCTTTCGAGGAGGTGTAGACTTACTGCTTATTGATCTGTCTCTGCTTGAAGCCTGCGAGCTTCTGGCTGGCGGGACTGAGAATTGCATCGGATGGAGAAACGTATGTGCCGTTACCCTTGCTGTGTAACTTATCAGTATCGAGTCCGGCGCCAATAGTCGTACCTTTTCTTACCCATTAAGTCCGGAAACCTGCTTGTGCTGCTCTCCACGCAGCTTGTTCTCCTCTCCAGGCGCAACCTGGGTTGGGCTGGCCGAAGTCATCTGGACATTGCTGTCGCGGTCAGAGAGCGCTGCGGCGATGGACTGAGACATGACTGCTTGGTTGTATGCTTTTGTAGAGTGCTTTCGAAGTGTGTTGTGCGTGGTGTGTTCTTTGGAAGTCTGCCGTCTATGCTACTCGACTTCTTGAAATCTTCGCCGGCGATGACATCGAGCAACAACCAGCTCGTCGGCAGAGCAACCGACCAGACCCTGAAGGAGCCCAGAATTTTGGCAATCGCTGTTGCATTTGTCCCAGCTCTTTTGGCAGAGAACAGCGCCCACTCTCGGCGGCAGCCGCACCTTGGCACGAAATTCGTCGCTCTCCACGAAGACGACTTTGCCCAAGCGAAGACATCACACCCAGCGACAATCGGAGAGGCAACACCGTCAACATGCCTGTGCGTACATTCTGCGAGAAAACCAGGAGATAATGGAGCATACTAACGGCGACACAGTCCCACAAGACCTTCCGCACCAAGCAGAAGCTCGCAAAGGCGCAGAAGCAGAACCGCCCAATTCCTCAGTGGATCCGCCTTAGAACTGGCAACACCATCCGGTACGATATTTTCGTGGCATGAGAGGGGAGGAAGAGCGCCAGTCGCAGTCAAGGGTGGAAATGGGTATCGAAGAACGATCACTAACAAGACCGCAGTTACAACGCCAAGAGGAGACACTGGCGCAAGACTCGCATTGGTATCTAAATTACTCGCCACTACCACCGAACATCACTCAGCGACACGAACTGCGACAATGTCACCACCCATCATGGTTACGGCCTCGTGTGCCGCTTGAGCTGGGAGTTTGAGAGAGCATGGAAAGAAAGCACTGCATTACGTTTACGGACATCAGGCGTTGAGATCGCAAGAGGCAGGGCGATGGGAAATGCTGCCATGAGTTCCAGCTTGTTTGCTGCTGAGAAGATAGTGGGCATGATGCAAATGACAAAGTCTTGAAGAAACACATCTACGTTCCTCGTGAAGCTCTCTGTGCACCAAAGATGATGCTGATACCACCACAACGCCAACGCTGAAGTCACAAACACATCTCGCACAACATCACACCCCCGTCTTCTGCTGCAACAAAAATCCCGCCGCCTTCCCCGTATCAACGACAAGCACCCCCTCCTCCCCCTTCCCAAGCAACCCAACATCACCCTTCATACTCCCAACATCATGTTCCCACAACTTCACACTCCCCATCTGAAACCTCATAACACAACTGCTCCCCGCATAAGCCACCCGATCCCCCAACTCAATCACCTCCCCATGATCCATCCTCCTCTCCCCCACCGTGCCCCCTTCACTCCCACACCGATTCGCAAAAACCACCACAATCGGCTCAGTGGGCTGAGAATCCACAAAAGGCCAAAACCTCTCTAACCAATACGCCACAGTCTCCATATCCGGTCTCTCAGGATTCGTCAAACATTCTTCGGTAGTTAAACGTGTAAGCCATGCCATTGATAATATTACCAAATGGCAACGATTTCGTAACATATGTGTTGCGAATTCATAATTTGTCCAAGGTGAAGAGAATTTATAGGGGTTGATGTCCATACATATCCCATGACCGACTGGTGAGTTGTTAGGAAGTTTGGGGGATAAAGTTGAGATTGTAGATGCGAAGAATGGCGTATGGGTTGTTGTTGAGAGGAAACCTTCGGAAGCCCAGGTTTCGTCTGTGTAGTAGAGGAAAGATTTTCGATAATTTGCGAGGATTTGTCCTGAGGGGCCGACTGTTACTGTGGAGTTGTAGCGTTTTTCTTCGCCGTTGAGTTCGAGGGATTTTTCTGGGTAGCCGACTATGATCGTACAATTTCTTTCTTTTGCGGTTTTAATGGCCCATTGGGTTGTTGGGCCTGAGGCTGTGGGTTCGAGGAATGGTTGGATGTGGGATAGAGAAGAGAAGTTGTAGCCTGAGAATGCCATTTCGGGGAGCACGAGGAGGTCCAAGTTTGTTGTGCATGTTGAGAGGAGGGTATTGGCGTGAGAGATGTTCTTTTCGATTTCTCCGAGGGTTGGGTTGAATTGGAGGATGGCGATCTTCATGGTGAAGGGTCCGAGATTCTTGAGATCGATCTCCTTGGGCTAGAGAGTAGAATGTACTCTTTCAATTCTTGATGTTCTCCGTTTGCTTATGGCAGTTGCTGTTGTGCCAGCATGGCTCCGGTGGTGGCTGAGATTCAGTATTTATAACAAGGCGTCGTTTTTCCAGCTCTGCGACAGAGTACCGTGCTCTTCTCTATTTTGGGCTGAAGGCCTTGAATCTGTTCCTTCGATCTTGATGTTTTGGTTTTGTATTGTCTTGGAGAAGCTAGAACATCGGTATCTTCTGGCAGTGAGGATTGAGGCTCGAGCAGCCCGCCACTTCTTGCCGCTCGTCTGCCATCACAACAAAGTCTTTCCTCCACACCAACTCCATCATCGGAACCACAATAAACGCGTAGGATTACAGATAACTCGCGATGGGCCAGCATTTGCAATCTTTGGTCCTTCTTGGGCCTTTCTGAAGCCTGCATTACGCGACGAGTCCACAGAACGGCGAAGCGAACTGGGTTGCCATCGTGAAGCAGGCACGAAATATATGAAATGACAACAGATTCTCTGGCTCTACAATTGCTTACTGCTCATCCAGATGAGATGCGAGGACCGTCGGACTTGCCTGAAAAATCCTGCGATGCTTGGACTCTTTGCATTTCGCGAACGACTCCAGGATTCCTTTTCGCTCCACGCTCAATAGATGACCTGCCGCAGTCTATTTCTCTGTGCTCATCAGATTTGGCTCGGCTGCCAGCACAGTAGTCATTTCTCTCATACGGATACGCTGCGCACACCAATCTGAGCTTCTTCATCGAGGCATTCTGCAATCTCCTGGACCTCCCGGCGTTCTGCCGAAAATGCGACAAACCATTCCCACATGTCTCTTACAGAGGTCACAAACCAAACAAGAACAAGTATGATCAGATGGACGATCAAGCTGTCCAAGAATAGCATCTGCAGACTCTCGCGATGGGCAGTCTCTCTTTCTCCTGCCGGCTCATGATCGTCCAAGAGAATACAGACCGCAATGAGATGGACCAGCGCTGTGACGGGTGGTAAGAGATGTGCTAGTCGACTTCGAAGATCGTACTCTCGCCAGATCATGCCATGGCAGAGCACTCCCGCGATGTATGATACAAAGGCTCCAGCGATGGTGATGCCGAAAAAGAGCATCGCTGTTATCGCAGCTTCTGTTGTGCTGACATCTGGCTGTAGATTGTCGAAGTCGTCCATTATGGCGCTGGGACCGCCCCAAGTCTGGCCGAGGCGGTAGTTGGCGCCGATGAAGAGTGGTCCTGGCTGTGTAAAGTCCATGTCTGCGATATGTTTGATTGCTTGAGGATGACCAAGTGTCGATAAACTACACGGCAATACGATCGAATATTTCTTGCTTCTTCATTGTCAGTAGCATCACGGAGCATGATTCTTATACAAGAGATGATTTTGAGAATTCTGAGGACATCGAAATCTGCTGACTTAATTCTAGAGATTGATACTTTGTGGTGAACTCTGGAAGCCCCAGATACTTTCCAATGCTGCTTACCAGCTCCATGAGGACCTGCGAAAATCTTCCATCTGCTTTTGCGCAACGCACTGTCGCACCAGAAACAAGCCCTACTAGTCATCAACATGTCTGGAAACAATCCTGCCGGCAATGGAGTCGATTATGGTGATCGATTTGAGCGCCATCATAGGCGAGACCGCCATTACGATCTCGTGCGCGCCGCACAAGGTTGTGCGCGCCCAAAACGTCCGATCATAGGTCATCGTCAGTCTCGCAGAGCTCGTCCACCTCACACACCTCGTACCATGGCGACTGATGTGGCTCAGAATGAGCGACTTCTATGGGTTCGATGTCCGGATGGCCGTTACAAACGAGTGGAAGTCCCGCCTAGCCGGATGCATACAAACCGTTCTGCGCGAGTTCACGATGGGCAGCTTGTCACCGATAACCACAGCACTGATCTTGCCGACATCGAATTGGGCGACGGCACTGCTGGCGCGAGAATCACGAAGGAGAATCTACCACCTCCACTAAAGAGCAGCTACTATGGGCCTTGGGTCGATTTCGAGCGTCGTCATCCGATAGAACCTCCAAAAGAGAAGTCCAAATTGCGAAAGATGTATGACTACTATATGGATAAGTATGCGCGTTTGGTCTGCGCAATTGTCACGGGAGTTTCTATCGTCTGCGGCCTAATCGCAGTGATCGTGCTCTATCTGCTAGGAAAGGTTGGAGATCGTAAGACCTATGAGGGATAGAAATCGCAGCCAATCGGCACGAGAAAGATCGAAGTATTATCTATTGCTATTGCTTCTGCAAGATTGGACCTGAAAGCATATCATACAGTTGGTCCCGGACCGGTTCTTGACCCCTCTTTGGCGAGCTGAACTATATCAGCGAACATCGAGACACTAGCAGCAAGACGACGAAACAACTGCATAATTTGGACTCGATCGAATTCAGCCGTGAGGCCGTGAGGAACAAACTCGATATGGCCGAGAAAACGACAATCATTGTTATTCCTGGAGCTTGGCATCCTGCAACATCTTGGGAAAAAGTCGCCAAACTAGTCGAACAAGCTGGATACAAAACAGATCTCGTAGACCTTCCATCTGTCGGCCCAAAAGAGCATTTGAAAGACTTCTGGCCCGATGTCGAAGTCATCCGCAAACACATAATCACAGCATCCGAAGCCGGCCAAAAAGTCGTCCTAGTCGTTCACTCCTACGGCGGCGTACCATCAACCCAAGCCGTCGAAGGCCTTGACTTCAAAACCCGTTCCTCACAAGGCCTCCCAGGCGGCGTATCTCATATCGTCTACTGCACATCCTTCATCATCCCCGACGGAAAATCCCAAATCGGAGCTTTCGGCGGCAACAACCTCCCTTGGTTCATAATCTCAGAAGACCAGATGTCATATTTCCCAGATAATCCCGCACATGTCTTTTACAACGATATGTCACCCGAGGATCAAAAGTCCGCGACCGCGAGTCTGAAACCTCATTCTTATCAGACGGCTCATACTGTTGTGACGTATGCGGGTTGGAAACATGTGCCGAGTACGTATATTTATTGTAGTAAGGATAATGCTATACCTTTGCATATTCAGCATATGATGGTCGAGGAGTTTGGGAAGGGGTTTGAGATTAGGACGGAGACGTTGGAGGCTAGTCATAGTCCTTTTTGGAGTATGCCGAAGGAGACTGCTGAGGCGGTTATGAGGGCGGCGGAGAGCAGTTGATAGATGGTATCTGTATTGTATTTCGGTATACATCGTCGAAAATGCTCTATTTGTCAAAGTACAGTCTGCTTATCTGCAACTCCAATTTGTCGTAATTCCCTGATTCACGCAGTGGACAGCAGACATGAGGGCACGATCACGTTGCACGAGAGACCAAACATCAATGAGATCTCTCACGGCATTCGGCCACGGAAGCCGAGACCGGAGATTGACTGTTGCCCGAATTCGAAGGAGCGAAGATAGCACCTGAAGACACCAACAAAAGTGCCAAGTTTGTAATCATGAAAATTCTCCAACGATGTCCAATATTCTGGTCTTCGGCGCAGGTGGTGTCGGCTGTGTGTATGCCGTGATTCTCGAAAAGGGAGGCGCCAATGTCACGGCGGTACGATTTCCTGACTGCAGGCGTGACAGCCCTGACTGATAAAACAGCATCCAGGTCTGTCGAACGAATTATGATGCGGTTCAGAACAACGGGATCTTGATGAGGTCTGCCAAATGGGGCCACGTACGGTCGAAGCCCAACGTGGTCAAAAGCTGCCAAGAAGCTGCTCAAAAATATGGACCTTTCGACTACATCTTAGTCGCTTCAAAAGCTTTTCCCGGTACAGCAGATCTCATTTCCGATGCAGTCACGCCAGGACAGACGGCAATTGTGCTTGCTCAGAATGGTATCTTGATTGAGGAAGACTATGCCGCCAAATTTTCCGAGAACACGATCATATCAGGTGTCGTCTATCTGCCTACAACGCAAGTCGAGCCAGGAGTCGTCGAGCACGGAACTCTGCTAGAACAATTCGAGATCGGAACGTTTCCAGCAAAAGCATCTGACAAAGCCAACGCCGAGACACGACGCTTTTCGGAAATCTTCGCTGCATTCGGAGCGAAAGCTCCGGTTCATGATGACATTCAAGCAAGACGCTGGATTAAGCTCTGCGTCAATGCTTCCATGAATCCCATGACTGCGCTTAGCATGTGCGACGATGGCAACATGCTGCGATCTTCATCATATGCTATTCCCATGGTGAGAGAGGTCATGAGGGAAGTCGGCAGGCTTGCAACGGCTGCTGGTTATCCTGAGGCTGTTACGGAAGATGAGATCGAGTATCATCTTTCTCGCCATGTCGGACGCATAGAGACGGGCGGCAAAGAGCCAAGCATGCTCGTGGATGTCAAGTATGGGAGGCAGATCGAGGTCGAAGCTATCTTGGGGAATGCTGTGAGGAAGGCAGGTGAGTTGGACGTTGAAGTACCGTATCTCACGATGCTCTATGTGCTTGCTAAGGGACGAGACTTCTCAAACTTGAGGAATGAGGACTGGAAGCCGATAGTTACGATAAGTTGAGGCAGCACGAGCCTAGAGCTGACTGCGATAGAAACCATGACAACTAAAATTGTCACAGCTTTGACGCATCCTTTTCTCGTGAGCCTTTGAACACGATATGGCCATACTCGGCGAAACCTGCTTCTAGTCAATCTACCAGTTCACTCAGATCAATGGTCTGCCATGCCACCTACCTTCATTACCGCAACTCAGGATTACAGCATGTTCAGCGAAGTGCTTGGTGTGGTGGTAGGCATGGTGCTGCTCGGTTGTCGCCCACCCAACATAAACGATATAGCATCTTTCGAACTTCTGACTCGGGGCCTTCTTCTCCATCAACTGGGCTCTGGGACCAGGAACAGTCTCTACCGGCTCAAGCAAAGGACCTCCGCTGCATCCGACGCATCCGTCGATGTATCGAACGATGTGCGTCCACAACGGCCAGGCACCTTCGTCCCAAGCGTCGGTCGTCTTCAGATATATCGCCGTACCAGTGAACGGTGCACCTCGCGCCAATGCTTGGGATTGCGGCGTCCAGTCTATCATCTGAGCATGTCTTATCACCGGGACTTGAACATCGCCGACGATCGTCTCGATCAAGAATCGGACTTGGCGATAGTCCTTTGAGTTGAGAAAGTTATGGTGTTGCTGCAATGTCTCACGGACTAGGGCAAAGAATCTGTCTCAGCTAAAGCCGAGGCCAATTCGTTCAAAGCAAGGCTGAGGATGCTCACGCCTTCAGATAAGCTTCTGACCTACCAATGTGAACCTCAATATGTTGCGGATGCTCGAGAGATTGGCCCCAATAGACTCTCAGGAAACCTGGCGCTTTCTCAATGGCTTCCAGGATATCGTTCCATCTCTGATGCTCGAAGATCGGCTTCTCGGTCTTGCTGGGTAAGCGAATATGTATGATTTGTGTGACAGGAGCATTCGATGTTGGATTCATTGCTACTGCCAAATTTGACTTTCCAGCTTGCATCAAAAAGTCAGTTGCGATTTGTATGCTCTGTATCAGTTCTTTATATATTTCGGCTGCGGATGTCCATCCGGAACTCCACCCTGTAAGACTTACCGCGAGTCTCGGATGTTCTTCAGAGCAATTGCATCGGCTTGGCCACGAGGGCGACCCCTCAGGATCAACCCTTGAACATCGCGGAGGGGTCTTCGGCTGGCGCACCGAAGCTGCAACCAACGAAAGGTGCAGTCGCTTTCGTACAGCCTGCCATCCATTCGATTGTTTAGGGTATGGGCCCAAAACGGCGGGGATAGCATTAGGACGAGGCTGATCATTCTTATGCTTCTGACATCAACCCTGTGTGTCAGCGTCCATTCCTGATTCGCACCCATCCTCGATTCTCATATAACACCGTGGACACTTGTCAGCTCGCTCTGATGTAGACCAAGAGGTGGAATTCCGCGTACAGTACAGCCAAGATTATAGCATCATGGCTCCAGTGACAGATTTCCATGTCAAGGAGAAATATACCTACCTGAATGGTTTCGGTAGCTATCACTCGTCAGTGCTTACGTGCCTCTATGCTTTGAGGACCAACACTGAAACAAACCAGATCAGAAGCCATACCAGGAGCAAATCCTCTTGTTAACAACAGCCCGCAGAAGCCACCATATGGTTTGAGAACGGAACGCATATCTGGGACATCATTCACAGCTCCGCGAGAGCAAAACCTTCAAACATGGCTTTACCGGGTCACGTCCTCCCTGGAACATAGCGAGTTTGTGCCAATGGGAGAAGCTTCGCCTGTGCCTTCGAAAATCTCGCCGAACTCTTATATGTGGCCATCATTCCAGGCAGACGCAGATTTGGATTGGATGAAGCAGAAATTACTGGCTCGAAATGGAGACCCAAATCAAAAGCAAGGTCTTTCGATCTGGATCTTTGCGGTTGACAAGTCAATGGAAGAGCGTCATGCTTCCTCATCTCTCGATGGAGATATCCTAATCATTCCGCAAGCTGGTACCCTGGACATCCAAACAGAAATGGGAAAGCTTTTGATTCGACAGAATGAGATCGCAGTCATTCCAAGGGGAGTTCGTCATCGGGTCACACTTCCAAATGGTCCAGCACGAGGCTACATCTGCGAGCTATTCCAAGGCCATTTCAAACTACCGGATCTTGGAATCGTAGGCTCGACAGGATTGGCGAATGTCCGAGACTTCCAAATCCCGACCGCATTCTTCGAAGGCCAGCTCAAAGATGAAATTGCTGAAGCCAATAACGGCGGCGAATGGACTATCATTTCGAGGATGGGTGGTCGATTATGGCAATGCAAGCAAGACCACACGCCTTTCGATGTCGCTGCTTGGCACGGAACGAATTATCCGTACAAGTACGATCTGGCCAGATTCAATGTCCTTGGTAATGCACTGTTCGATGAGCATGATCCATCGCTGTACGTTGTATTGACGGCTCCAGCGCATGGGAAGGAACCTGGAACCGCAGTCGTCGATTTTGCAGTAATCCCACCTCGCTGGATGGTCTCAGAAGATACGCTCTGGCTTCCGTATTACCACCGGAATACCATGTCAGAATTCTATGGTCCGATAATTAACGCGCAAGATCCGAAGCATCCTTTGAACGCTACGAGTCAGAACAACTCATTCTTCCCTTTCGGAGCTGGGCTCAACGGTGGAAACGTGACTCATGGCGCAAATGAGGATGATTTCCAGAAAGCGACGAATGATGAGCTGCAGCCGACAAAGGTCATGAATGATGGCATGTCCATAATGTTGCTTGAGACTGAGGGCTGTGAAGAATTTCGGGCAGAACAAACCGGCAAAGTCCAAAATGTAGCAGAAGCCAAGCGAGAATCGAGAGTTGTCCCGCACTACCAGCCACCAGCTGAAATTGCTGGACTTTGGCGGGGCAACGGAAAGCTTTCACCACCCTCATCCCTGTGAAAGATGGTTTTCACGTATATGTACAATATTTCCCGGCTCTCACACATCCAATCAGCTTTCACTGTTCCAACGGTGATATAGTATAGTTAGTCTACCACTTGCACGGTGCTATCGTGATCTCACGCTTCCGACGTGGTTTCACACTGTTACCGTGAATCACCCACGATGTTGAACATTGCGCTGACAGCCTATCAGGTGGTTAGTACGGTTCGTTGTGGTTGCAGATTGCCCCACGGCTCCGAACAGACCTCGGTGTATGTATTTCCGCGTCCCACCATCACACAGAAGCATGTGTCCTGACATTCGATTAGTCGATTCCGGGTATCGCCAGTTTTTTTGCAGATCCGTTGCGAATATACGTTGATTTTGCGGATCGTCAGGCTGCGAGCTTTTTGGCTTGCGTGATCTGTGACTTGAGGTAGAAAGAGTTTCCACAAATTCATGTCGCGGAAGAAAATCTTTTGCTGTTGGCTACTTGGCCGCAAGTCCACTCTTCGTACCTACGATGCTGACAACATCCTCATCTGCAACAGGATGCTGAAGTCCAACACGCTGAGGTATATGCCGGGCACTTGCTCCCCAGACCAAAGCATACTTGAAGCTTTCCTTCAGTGTCCTGTGAATGGCATCGCAGACGTCTTCGATTGTGCTGTTGTTCCGGACGATGAGTGCTTCATCGAACACCGGGTCGATGCCTTTCCGCTTGGTGTAGATTCGAATGAGTCTCAGCTCCTCCCAGGCCCGGTCCACAACATCTTGAATGCCGAGGTCAAGCTCACAGCTCATGACTGCTGTATGTGGCTCTCGCGCTAGCTTGTCGAGATGCTCCAAGCTGATGGCATCGACTTTGTTGTACACGTAGAGGCATTTGATGTATGTTCTGTGGTTAGCCATGATGACGTCGATGAATTGGTCGATTGTAGCTGATGCGTGTCAGTATCGAAACAGATCAGTGGTGAGACATGTCGACCATGCTCCACTACGGTCCAAAGCAAGGAGTCACTTACCATTCTCATCTCGCACAAGCACTTCACAGTTGAGAATCTTGTAGTCTCGTAGGATATTATACAGCATCTTCTCGTCCAGGTACTTCGGCGGTGACTGGAATGTGATCTTCATGCCACCAGCTTTCTTCGGTTTGAGGTAGATGTTCGGTGGGTCCTGGTTGAGTCGGATACCAACAGCTTCCAGTTCAGCTTCAAGCAGAGATCGCTGCTCAGCACGCTTGGTCGCATCCAGGATCATCATGATCATGTCGCTCGTCTTTGCTGCTGAGATGACCTGTCGACCTCTACCTTTGCCTTCTGAAGCGCCTTCAATGATACCAGGTAGATCCAGAATTTGGATTTCTGCACCACCATACTCCATCACACCAGGAATGGCCGTAAGTGTTGTGAAAGCGTACGCGGCAACTTCGGACTTCGTTTTCGTGACCTTCGACAAGAATGTTGACTTGCCAACGGAGGGGAAACCGACCAATGCTATCCGAGCATCACCAGATTTTGAGACATCGAATCCAGTGCCGGCAGCTCCACCAGCCCCAGGACCAGGTTCGAGAAGTTGAGCACGCAGGCGAGCGAGTTTTCTGTATGATATTAGTCTTTGTGTTTTGTGAAAGTGTGTTGCTAGGCCCATCCATACCCCTTGAGCAGACCGAGATGGTATTCTGATGTTTCTCAGCATGTTTCGAGCCTGACGAACGTGAGTAACATACCAGTTGCCTTGTTTTCTTCAACATGTTAGCTCGCGTCGCTCTTGATCATCATGATTGGGCATCAGTACTTTGTGTCCTCTTCATCTCATCCTCAATCCTGCCAGCATGATCAGCGCATAGCTCTCGGCCAGTTCTCGTGTTCCTTACTCCTTGATCTTGTCCGTGATGTTCACCATCTTCGCTGGTGGCGCTCGCAGACCTGCGAGCTAGGTACAGTGTTTGGTCCTGCAAGGCGATCGTCTACAACAAGTTGTCTCGTTGATGGTTCCGCTTCCTAGTCCTAGATTTGCAAACGGCAAATGGAAGTCGCGCTTGGAAAAGTGCTTGCCTCAGGTTGCCCAAGAATCTGCCGACTTTGCGCCGAAGACTTGGATGCTCCAGTGACCACTTCAACCGCGTCATTGACGCGACATAGTATAGATTCCAAGAGCCACAATATAAGGCTCTCGGACTATGGCCCAACATTCAGGAGAAGAACCGTGAGAGAAAACATGAAGAGGAAGAACGCTCGATCATTCGCGACCCCGGCCACTTCAAAATAACAATAACATGGGTCTACCTGCCGGCCTCAAGACTCCGCGTGAAGTCAAAGCATTCTACGACCAGAGATACCAGGGCTTGATCGACTCCGGGGAATATGTGCCTTTCCTGTATCCATGGGCCACGATTGGAGCGGCTGTCATACTTGTATACCTTCTAATTGATCACCGCCGGTCTTCGACTCTACAAGCCCTTCGCTTTCCACTGTTTGGATTTCTGTGTGCCTTCTCAGGATGGAGCATCCTCAGCCACAAAGCCAGGAGCGCTGCAGGAGCGTATGGAGTAGGTCTTGTGCAATCATGGGGTACGCTATGGACTGGCGCTATCATGTTCTTCAACGATTGTCAGCGCGACTTCAGAAGGATTGAGCGAGCAGGCACGGACGCACCTCGCCAGGCGGATGCTAATAGCAAGAATGCTTCCAACGGATCAACAACCAAGGATGATGGAAATGGAACAATCCAGGCTGAATCAAGTCCTCCAGCAGGAAGGTCACGAAAATCAGGCTCGCTGTTTTGGCAACCATATCCCGAGCGCTTTTCTGTCGAACGCCTAGACTGGATCGCAGATGTCTTTTGCAACTTTCGAGGCGTAGGCTGGTCTTTCGAAACCAATGGTATTCCGCCACCACCAGACTTTGTAGAGCTCGAGCTCTACGGCAGTAATAAGACCGCCCGCCAAAGCACAAGCAACGGAACAATGACCATTTCACGAACTGGAATTCGACGCTTCCACAACCGCACGGCTCTTCTAAAAGACACCATATTCCGTCTCGCACTCGGCGCACTAGCTCTTGACGCAATCAAATGCCTCATGCATCACGATGCCTACTTCTGGGGCTATATGGAGGCACCACCACCAGCCTGGCTCTTCCCATACACCCAACCCCTTCCTCCCAGCCTCGGTCCAGTCCTCCTCAAATCCTACCGCCTCCTCCTCTCCCTCTTCGGAATCCACTTCGCCCTCCACGAAATCTTCCGGTTGGGCCCTCTCTTCTTCGTAGAAATTCTCGGCCCCAAAATCGTAGGTCTCAGAGGCGAACCGTGGATGAACCCTCCCGACGCATTCGGTTCCTTCTCAGCAGTCTTCGAAAAAGGTCTTGCGGGTTGGTGGGGAAGTTTTTGGCACCAGATGTTTAGATTCGCGTTCGAAGCCCCTACAACCCGAATCTTGGAACTTCTGAAAATCAACCAAAGGAGTGAAACTGGAAAATTCTTGGGTTTGGTAATAGCCTTCTTTTTGAGCGGATGTCTGCATGCTTGCGGAAGCTATACGCAGCTGGGTGATACGAGACCGATCTTAGGACCTTTTATGTTTTTCCAGTGGCAGACTGTTGGTGTTGTTGGGCAGATGTTGATGGCGAGGCAATTGAAGAGTGCAGGCATTACGGATCGGATGCCGAAATGGATACGACAGATGACGAATTTCATGGTCACGATTGTTTGGATGTACTGGACTGCGCCTTTGCTGGTCGATGACTTTGCGAAGGGTGGTGTGTGGCTTTACGAGCCACTTGCTATCAGTCCACTGCGCGCATTGGGTTTCGGAGCACCGGACGATAGAAGTTGGGATCTTTGGTATGGGCTCATATTTTGGCATCAAGGAGAGCATTGGTGGAGCACTGGTCTTGCGTTCTAAGCGTGGCGTGTCTGGCATGATGAATTTCAGTGGCTATACATATATACAGCTTACATGAAGATCTGTACATGACGTCTAGATCTGCTTCCTCTAGGTTGCTTTCTTGATACTGCCATTTGTGGCCTTCTCTTTCTTGCTCTTGACCACCAGCCCTTTCGGCGGCTTCAGGCCTCCAAAGACAAGTCCGCAGACAGCAACCATTCCTGAACCGCCAATCAGGTACGCAAGATCTCTTCCTGCCCACCAGTACAGCGAGCAGAAGATCAAAGGTCCCAGAGCTCTTCCCACTTGTCCAAAACTTCTGTGGTGTCCCAATTTCTCGCCTCTTTCATCCGCGCTTGCTTCAAAGCTGCTCAAGCTGTTCAAGCCTGTCACAACAGTACTACTGGTAACTGCGAGCATGGTCGCAGCGAAGTACAGTCCACGCTCAGTCGTGATCTTTGAAAGCGTGAAGAAGCCGATGGCGCAGGCCACAACGCCCAACTGTACCACGCGAAGTGGGTGCATGCGCCGAGTCACAGCTCCTTGAAGGACCGAAGCTACGAGGCCAATGAAACCTAGTAGACGACCAGTGTCCTTGCTTGAGTACGCGAAGAGCTCGTAAGTCATAAATGGTAGAGAGAACTCCATTCCTGAAAAGAAGAGGATAAAGGTGAAGTGGGTCAGGTTAAGCAAAGTATGCGAGTTCGTCCTTTGCTTCTTCTCGATCGGGTTGTTGTTCTTCAGTGCCACGCCATTTTGCTCTGGCTGTCGAGAGGGGTGCGTTTCGGGGAGCGCATAGTACAGGTAGATGGTCTCGGTTACAATGAGCGCGAGTGATACGCCGGCGGCTGTCGCGAATGGGTTGGCGGCCACGGTTGTGATAGTAGAGAGGTATGCGCCCAGAGCTGGACCAAATGTGAAAGCGATCGAGAAGCACGCGCCAACCAAAGCCATAGTCTTGCCACGAGTTTCCTCGGTGCTGATGTCCGTAGCTATGGCAAGCGCGAGTTGCACATTGCCTTCGCTGAGCCCTCCCACTATTCGACTCGCGAGGAATGTTCTGAAGTCCGTTGCAGCGCACCATAGCGCGACAGAGGCAATGTTGCCAACCATCGACCAGAGCAGGGCTGTTCGCCTGCCATACTTGTCTGAAAGGGTTCCAATGACTGGAGACGCTATTGCTTGACATAAGGAGAACAGCGAGCCCAGCGCTCCTCCTAGCAGAACAATGTCATATCGATCGTTTATAGGCTTCTTGAAGCTGTTCTTGTATGCGTTTAGTCCGTAGAGGACCTTTGCAAGTACTGTGGAATCGGATTTGACTTCGATGGCGCGGTAGAACTCGAGTAGCTTTGGGAAGAGCGGCAGGATGAAAGTGAAGGATATCTACCACATGTCAGTTGACCACAGGCGTGCGAACCTGGCATGCCATGCCAATGCTGTTTTGCAGCGGAGATAGTGGACTTACCAGATCGAGTACAAGGGATATTACAAGCACTCGTAACACCTTCTTGCGCACCTGTGGCGGCACCTCTGTATGAGCTTCTGCTGCCATACTGCTGCTTATTATTCTCGTTCAGCCAGGAGACGTCGACTCAGGAAACCACAGGCAGTGAAACACGTCCGCTACAATTTAATAACCAGCAGGGCTCTGGAGCTTAAGAGTGTTTCGCCAACCGGCATAAGCAGAAATTGGTTCGCCGAGGTCTTTCACAAACTGCAAACTGTCCTCTGGTTCGCAGCGCACGAGACTCATACAAGCTCGCGCCATCGTGAGAGATCGACAGACCTGCGTCAACGGCGGCGACGGCAAGGCAGCATCTGATGACCCCGCAACCCTGCCGGCATCACTTGCCAAGCTCAGTGCGGCTCTTCGAACAATTGCCCTGCCAATGCGAGTTCCGTCATCGGAGTTGAGTTTTGAGATTTTTGTGACTACCCACGCAAACACCAGTCGCGGCGTTTCTAGGCATTCGATCAAGACACCGCCGGTATTGGATACCGAAGAAACGCCCACTCAATACAAAACCATAAAAGTACACGGCAAACATACCACCAATTCACACATCTGTCTCCAACACAAAAATGGTTTCGTGAGTACCGCATTTCGTTCGTACGCCATTGATATAGACTAATGCTGCGAGTAGTAAGGTACTGCTCCTTGGAGCTGGCTTTGTCACACGTCCAACCGCTGTCGAGCTTGACAAGGCTGGCGTTCAGGTGACTGTTGGTGAGTCAATATCGATTGGCGTTCACGTTCATACCAATCCTAATATCAACCAGCCTGCCGTACTCTCGAGAGCGCGAAGAAGCTTGGCGAGGGTCTCAAGCACGCCACAGCTACTTCCATTGATGTAAAGGACACCAGTGCCCTGGAGAAGGCCATCTCAGAGCATGACCTTGTCATTTCTCTTATCCCATACACTTTCCACGCCGATGTCATCAAGGCTGCTATCAAGGCGAAGAAGAATGTCGTCACTACTTCTTACGTCTCTGATGCCATGATGGCTCTTGACAAGGAGGCCAAGGAGGCTGGTATCACTGTCTTCAACGAGATTGGTCTCGATCCAGGTCTTGACCATCTCTATGCCGTTAAGACTATTACCGAAGTCCACGAACAAGGTGGCAAGATCAATGGCTTCTGGTCATACTGTGGTGGTCTTCCAGCACCAGAGAACTCTGACAACCCTCTTGGCTACAAGTTCTCCTGGTCGCCACGTGGTGTCCTTCTCGCAGCCCGCAACACTGCCATCTACTACAAGGACGGAAAGAAGGAGACTTCCCCACAAGGCGACCTGATGAGCACTGCCAAGCCATACTTCATCTACCCTGGCTTCGCATTTGAGGCTTATCCAAACCGAGACAGCACTCCATACAAGGAGCGATACAACATCCCAGAGGCACAGACCATCATTCGCGGAACTCTTCGATACCAAGGCAACCCAACTATTGTGCGCACTTTCCAACTCCTCGGATTCTTGAGCGAGGAAGAACAAGACTACCTCAAGCAGCCAATCCCATGGAAGGAGGCTTTTGCAAAGATTGTCGGATCTTCCAGCGCTTCTGAGAAGGACCTTGTCTGGGCTGTTAACTCCAAGACCAAGTTCAAGGACAACGATGAGAAGGACCGCGTCATTGCTGGTCTCCGCTGGTATGGACTCTTCAGTGATGACAAGATCGATCCTCGCGGCACACCTTTGGACACCCTTTGCGCCACTCTCGAGAAGAAGCAGCAATATGAGAAGGGGGAGCGTGACTTTGTCATGCTGCAGCACAAGTTCGACATTGAGTGGAAGGACGGCAAGAAGGAGACTCGCACTTCAACTCTTGTCGAGTACGGTGAGCCCGAGGGCAGCGGCGGCTATAGCGCTATGGCCAAGCTTGTTGGTATTCCCTGCGCTGTTGCCGTTCTCGCCGTGCTCGATGGCACTATCAAGGACAAGGGCATTCTTGCTCCTGTTACTCCAGAGCTTGTGGAGCCCATCCGCAAGAGACTGCTCGACCAATACGGTATCGAGCTTAAGGAGAAGACCGTGGCTTAGGAAGACACTGGTATACTGGGGCTGGAGGAGATGGTGAGTAAATTCCAGTCGGTGGATGATCCATGGCACGATCCTGACTTCGCTGCAGTCACGTCGCTTGTTTCCGAAAGAATGGGCTGATAGAGACCGCGAGGCGCGAGCAAAAGGTCGAGAGAAGGCGGAACTCAACCAGACTCGCCCATCTACATCGGCTTGGCGTGCCAGCGAACATGCACTACGACCACCGAAAAAGGACGATTAGCCTGATCCGGCAAATGCGGCACTGTTGATGTGATGTGGAACGAAGAATGAGCTAGACGGCATAGATAAAAGCTAAGCATGACATGACTGCTTCACGAGATCGTGAGAATGCCATTCAATCTTTCTCAACGATGTCAATTCGACATCGCTTCACCTATGTGTTTGACATGATCACCGGCGAAGCTCTTGGCATCAGAAGTGGAGCTTTGATAATGACCACCGGTCGAATCGATCCTAATCTGACGATACAGCCACAGCAGTCTTCACATTTCAATGATAGCATTGACATAAGGCCAAATAAGAAGAGCTCGTCATTCTTCAGTCCCCGACCAAGATTGAGTTTGAACGCATCGTGTTCGAATCCCGGTCATACTTCAAATCTTCGTCCCCTACCTAATCAAAGCTTATGATCCTGGTCAACAAGAACATCCCAGGTCGATGCTAATAATGTGCGTGTGGGAACAATTTCTATGAATTTCCGTAAGGAGCCGTGTGAAAGTTGTCATGATGAAGATGAGAAGAAGTCCCTATTCGTGACAATAGTTTTGTCGAATTCAAGCAGCTCACAGCATCAGATACACAGACATGAAGACATCACTCCTTTTCCTTCTCGGAGTCTTAGGCTCGTATGTGGTTGCTACGGAGCAGACAGGAGTAAGTTGGATATAACCAAGCAATTGTAGCATGCCGACTGATATTGAATATCTAGCCTGAACCAATGTCCTACGACGGCCACTGTGTGAAGGGAAAATGCAAGATCAAATTCATGGGGAAACTTCATGATGCTGGATGTCCTGAAGATGATCAGGTGAGTAAGAAAATGTGTGAGGTATGAGTGAAAAGAAGTGCTGATTTTCGAGGGCTTAGTGTCTTTATGAAGGCGATTATTGCTACTTCAATGATAAGGACAATAAGATTGCTTGTCGGAGTGCGCATAGGCAGTATATTTTGAAGATGGAGAAATAGAGCGCTTGGAGTAAGTCTGATGGTTCCAGAATGGGTGGCATGGGAGGAAGGCGTTTGGTGGGTGAGCAGCATAGTGTTGTATGTTTGGTATGGAGCTGTAGCGATTAGAATGTACTTCCTCTGGCGTGCTTGGACATTGCCAACCATGGCTTGACTCTTTGGTGTCCGAGTGATCACCACGTGAAGTTACCGTCGCGCATCATCTTCCAGTCTCAGCTAGTCGTACTACTCCAAGCCTTTCCCATCCACTTTCACGGCCCGGTTCCCTTGCAAAGCTTTCGGCAAGCGGCTTGTCATATGGTGTCTTTCCTGGTCAATCGGTTAGGTCGGCAGGCGAAGAATGCAGACACCCTCTAGTTGCCGCCAGCAGCGACGTGTTGTGGTCAGGACAGTGAGAGCTTATTGTGCTGAGTGAGATGGGATTATTATTGGGATGGAGGAAGAAGGATCGGCTGCTCGGATGATGCGTTGTTGTGGTTGGAGGCTTGGCATCGACGCGTCGGTTGGGGTTGGGGTTCGACTTCATCGTTCTGGTGTACAGCATCATAACTTAGCATTGTTTGCGGACTGACACCATGTCGACGTTTCTGAGCTCCCGTGTCTGCGAGCAAAGATTGAGATCGATATCGGACCCAGCCAGATGCAGAACGACTTCAGCAGGCAAGAGCTCCGATCGGCCGGCTACCACGATGCGTACTTCTACCCTTTCAGGCTACTGTACACAATTGGACATGCGTCCGCTTCAACGAAGCCGGAGATAAGAGCCAGAGGAACGCGCGAAAAATTGCAGACTGGCCATCCGGGGGCTACACGAGGAACACAGAGTCAGGACTCAGGTGTTTTGAACGAGCTTCACCCCGCTTCCGCGGGAGAACTTCGGCACATGTTTTGTTTCGGATCATATACGAACACAAATCGCTACAAAACCATCCAATAAGGATTCAAAGCGGGTTGAGTAGTGTAGGCACGTCTACCTAGTCTCTTGCCCGTCTGGCTGTTTCTAATGGTCCTTTAGGGGTTATCACTTCAGATTCTGAGTTTCACGCATCCTTCTGGAAACCCCGGTTCGTAAGTTATTAAATCGTGCTTCAAGTGTCTTTCATAGCAGCTTCTAACGTCGCAACAGGATTCCGGGCTCGACCTTGTCTTTTTTGATCTTTTTGCTCTTCCAGAGACCTTAACAATGTTCGTTAACATCGTCTGATCTTTTGGTCATCCGAGTCAATTCCAGTCGAGGGAAATTTTTGAGCATGATAATTGCACGGGCTCTGTCAAAACTCATCCTTTTCGTTCTTGGCCTCTAGCATTTTGTGCTATTCCAAGAGCTATCATCGATTGGACCGAAGCTATGAAGTGGGCGCTGGAATGATAATAAAACACTGAGGATCAAGGGCGACCATACTCGGCACCAACAACTCTACTGCTCACCAAGATCTCGAAGTCTTTGATCCAGGTGAACCATGACTTGACTGCCGAAGTCCTATCGACACTTCCGGCAAGCTCAGAGTCATAACGTCTCAGCAGCTGCGGTATCAGCTTTGACATCTCCAGCATGGCGACATTCTTTCCAATGCAGATTCTTTTATAACTACCCCAAGCTAGACTGCTCCTTTCCATCACCTTGAGATGCTGGTCACTAGCTTCGAGCCAACGCTCTGGTCGAAATGTGTCCGGATCAGGAAACAGCCTCTCATCCCGAGCCACGACGTATGGGCTGCATCCAATGATTGTACCTACTGGAAAGTACGTTCCGGACAGCATAAGTCCTCCTTTAGGAATGACTCGCTCAAGAGGTACAGCCACGACTGGGTGGATCCGAAGGCCTTCTTTGATGCAAGCTTGAAGATATGGCATTGCTATGGCCTCCTTCCAGGTGATCGGGTTCGAAAGTTCAGCTTTGTCGAGTTCTGCACGAAGAGCTGTCAGACATGCCGGGTTCAGCATGAGATGGTAGATGATCTGCTGACATCAGTCACTACTCTTCTTTGACGGAGTGACATACTTACTGCTGAAAGTGTGATTGCCGTAGTATCACTCCCGGCCATGATGTTGTCGACATTCCTGAAAACCAGTCAGTTCTGGAGCATTGTTCAATTTGATCAAACTCACACCGCACGGATAATGTCATCGGTCACTACATCAGGGTGTTTGATCTGAGCATCGGAACAACGGCTCAAGAGATCCTTCTGGCCGGATGAGACTTCATCAAGCTCCTGGACCGAGGCCTTGCGTTCGTCCAAGCATTTCAAACAAAACTTCACGATAGGATGGGTAGGAGCCAGCCTAGCAGCAAGTCCGATGATCGTCTTCCCAACAATCCTAACTTGGGCTAAAATGATTCCAGTCCACAACTTCTGCTTCACGTCCTCTATGATACCTAAAAGTGAAGGGCACGAAGGTCAGCGTATGTGTCAAAAGGAGTTTGTCGGCTCCAAGGCTGAGACCAGCCTCCTGTGTCTAACACCGCGTGCCAAGCTGCTGTCACTCAACAGAGTCATGCCTTGCACCCTCCAATACTTACTCATCACATCTTCACCCGTGTCCAGAAACCCAATCTTCTTCGAGAAGCAAATCTCTCCAAGCACATCGAAAGCATAAGCCTGCAACCACCAAGGCAAATAAAAACTCCGACCACTTTCCACGAACCTATCCAAGCACTCCTCAAACAACCTCGTCGTCTTATCAACCTTCTCCTCAAATTCAACCAACGTACTCATACTATACGCATTCGCAAAAGGCTTTTTGATCCGAGTATGATAAGCTTCATCAGTAGTATTGAAAAGACTCGGGACGAATTTGCCGTCACATGGTGTTCGAAAAATGTGGACGAGATCTGATTTCTCTAGCACTGGATCAAAGCCGTAGATCTTGGGGACAAGCTGAGGGTCAGAGACTGAGATCTTGCGTGGTCCGATGCGGATGAAGGTCGAATTGTGGTGTTTGTGGAGTTGCAGCAGGCGTCTTTGGCTGTTTCCGCGAGCAACGTCGATGAGGAGCCAGAAGTCGGTAAGAGATGCGAGGAATGGACCGGGGATTGAGAAGAGATTGCCACCGTAGCGATTGCGAAGGAGATAGAGGAGCCAGATCGTCAGATCGTGAGGAGGGAGGCCAGGTATGGGTGGTCTTAGACAAGATAGAGGATGCTGAGGAGCTCCATGTCTTCGGTGGAATGTATCTGCGTTGGTCTATAAATGTTTGAGAACGAAAGACTGGAGATGTTCATCAAAGGACGCAGTCAGTCGGGTATATCATCGAGCATTCGTCGCAAGTCGCACAGCAGAGCTGAGAGAAACGATCTGCTGAATAGATTGAAAATGGTCGCACAATGCAACATCATAGATTGCTTTCGTGCGCTCATTAATGCATGCGACACAATGCTCAAGAGTCGAAATATGACTCGACTAGGGGTAAGTCTTAAGAGAACAAATTGTACGGGACAAGAACATGATCTGGGCCACATAGAACTGTTCTCCCTAAAGAAGTCCTTGCTCGATCGACTATGAACTGGAAATGCCTGATTCCATCCTCATCGGAATGATCATGTAGTGATCTTCACTTCAACTTCCGGAGAGGTGCAGCTCCTGCATACACCAAAACTCCTATCCCTGTACCCGCTTGAAGATGCATTTCAGCACCAACTGCAGTCTCTTGCTGAATTCTACCAAGCCGAAGCACTCTCCAGCTCAGCAGTGAGCTTTTCGCCGGTTTGCATGCAGTATCATGCGCCGTGTGAGCCACTGAGCTTCTCCATTAATCCTCGTAGTCGAACCGGTACTCTGACAGCTTCTCATGATATTCGTATTCTTCCTGCTTCGATGGATACTTCTTATAGCCACAGCACCAGCCCAGGCAGCGTATTTGATGCGCATGCCTACGGTATTCGGGATACTCGCAAGGTGTAGTGCAGTTGCAAGGCGGTGCGCCGCCCATCCATGATGCGATCACCTGCATCTCCTTGGAAAGGTCAATCTTCTCTCCTCTCTTGTGCTCGGCGAGACGAAGATTCCACTTGGTCTTGACGCTATCCTTGATTGCACCAGCGAAGACGACGTTCGGGAAGTCTTTGATGGTATCGAATGCGCCCGTGATGATCCAGTCGGTGATAGTCTTGTTGCAGGATGTAGTGAAGCCGTGGACGTCACGCCGCCCATGCCAGTCGCAGAACCACTGTGATGTGTTGTGGCCGCCAGTATAGCCCCACGGGTCGTCGAGCTTCGCCGCGTATGGTGAGTGAAATCTCAGTATCAACTCCTTTACCGAATCGAGGCATCGAAGCTGTTCAGCAAGCTCTTGATATCCAAAGTCCTCGTAGTTCGCAAACGGATGCAGAGGGATCTTGAAGAAGAGGATGAACTCGCGATGCGAGAAGTCAAGCTCTAGTCTTGTGAGATTGTTGACACCAGGCATGTCGGTGAAGCGATGACGAATGAAGCCATAGAAGGCAATGTGGTTAGCCATACACTTGCGAGTGGAAGTCCATAAAAAGTGTTCGACTTCCTCATTGATTTGCCGGTTCGTACGCTTGATAGCGAGATCGAAGCGAGGCACGTTCTTGGCGGTATGATCGAGCTTGCGTAGACGTGTCCCAAGTCCGTTACTATCATCTGTAGTGCCACGCCCGAACTTCCACATACCGTTGACAAAATTTTCGGGGTACATATTCTCGCCAAGTACACCACGATAGACCTCCTCTCGAAGCTCTGCAGGTAGGCGCAACAAGGGGAATGTCTTGCCGTTCTTGGACCACCACTGGCTTTGCTGCTTGACGCCACCGTCGCCTGGCTGGATAAGGCCAGGCGGTGGGAGCTTGCGGTCCAATTTGTCCTGGAAGCTGTGCCAGCCGCTTCCATGGTCCATGAGAAGGGCATTTTGGTAGGAGCCGGTATCACGGTTGCGGACGAGCTTGAACTGCAGCTCACGAACGACTATGCCTCGCTGCTTCATACCAATTGTTACCACATTCGACTCATTGTTGGCGTATTCGGTTGGCTCGGTAGTGATCGCCTGTGCGTGGGTAGGGTCTGTGAAGTGCGCCAGGCTCTGGCGATTAAAGTCGATCAGGGCCGCGCGAACTGCTTGAAACACTCGATCTTTGCGATGCGGTTGGAGTGTCGGCGGGTCTGAGTCGGTTGGCGGAGTCGTTGTTTCCACGTCGCCAGAAGATGCTACACTGGGTAGCGGCAATGGTGTATCTCTAGTGGGTTTCTGGGTCCTGTTGATCCTGGAAGGGTTGGACTGCGAAGGGTCGTCGGTCTCTTCAATCGAGTCAGAGACGCTCGAGTCGGTAGCTTTCTTGCGCTGGCGTCGGACCACAGTTTCCCAGCCAGCTCCTAACGGCTGACTCTGCGCCATGATGTCGCTGCTATCAGTGGTCAAAGTGTTCGAGAAAGGATGGTCGAGTATTGATGTTCAGTGTCAATTGAAGAAGCCCGAAGGGGAATAATGTCACAGGCTAGGGAGCGGGCCATGCCATGCATGTGCGCACCACTCGCACTCAGCCCGTCCCGCCAATTCTCACATGCATGTCGGTGAAGTGTCAGAGTGCTCGCCGTAGATGATGGCAGGAAAGCTGCAATTCTGCTTCGTTTTTCTAGTCGCTCCGCATAGGCCGAGAACTTGAGAGCGTTGGTCCGCGAGATTGCGAGCGTAGTTATGGGTTCGCACGCAGAGCTGCTCGAAAACTAGGTCGCACATCTCAGCAGCAGTATAGCCTCATCAAGCAGAGTATGCCTCGCGGCTGCCATATTTATGGCGGGCGACCTGGTGTTTACGCGATCTCGTGGAAGAGTGTAAGCCGCAGATATTTGGTTCTCTGATACTTCTAGATTGCGGAATGTGAGCTAGTTTGATGATCCGAAGCTCTTGCTGATTGGATTTGCTGTGCTGTATACCACCGATTGCTCCGCTGAACTGGACTTGCTGGCGTCCAGTCGCGGAAAGGGCCTCTGCAACGACGATAGCAAGAGCTTGATGCAGCGTCAGGTCATCATCATCCCACGCTGGGCCGAGAATCTAGTGTTTAGAGCCCCTGATTAGAACACTGGATTTCGAAGTCTCTTCGCAGTGTCATAGATGCTCATCGCCCGTGATCAGCTCTGCTCAAACCTGCTTCGACGAAATCGAGAAGCGGGTTGCAAGCCCTAACAGCATCTCGTTGCCGCCCATCATTTGCGAAGATCTCGCGCAATAGTCCTAAGCGCATACAGTGACTTGGCATTGTGCCTGTACTTCTACCAGAGCTATCCCGACATTGGCAAGCAGATCATCTGAGCAGACATCAGCCCGTTGCAGCTCAACGTCGGATTTGCCGTAGTCAAAGCATCAACCGTAGTCCCATGCTCATCCGCAATCGACCAGCAGGTATCTCCTTTCCTTATAGCGTATTTCTCCATTCCAGCGGCGCATCTGACACTTGCTCGGCCCCCAGAATTGACGAGCCAGAAGACCGCCATGAGCACCACAATCACAATGAGGAACCATGGGGCCATCAGCCTCCAATCCTGATTACGGACACTTTGAGGGACACCGGTGCTCGATCGTAGGGCAGTTTCGGCATCGCGGTGCAGGCGACCATAGCGATTGCCTTCTTCGCTGTACCATAGCGATCCATCGGTATCGCGGAATGTGTATTGTTGGGTATCAGCATCGTAGGCGACTCTCGTCATGCCTTCGGGGAGGCGTTGCTCGTCGGAGTCGAGAAGTTGATAGCGGCCTGACATGATGGCGGTCGCTCTGGTGCAGTCGAAGTATGAGCTTGGTGTATTTGCTCTTCAGGATTCAGAGTGAATGAAGAATTCGGTACGTTGGAGTTCGTCACTGCCTGAAATCAGCTGCTTAAGAACATTCTGAGCGTTCACGTTTCATCAATGCTGTGTCCAAGCAACTTTGGCCAGTCATGGTTGCTCAGCCACACAAGATCGCCAGTATCTTGCATCACCATGGAACGCCTAAGATGATGATGAGAATACAACAATCACAGGAAGGCTGATCGCGTGCAAGCAGCAAACACTGAGATGTGCTCAATACTCTGCTGGAAAACAGTTCCATTGTAGTGCCCAGAGTTCTGGTGGGTCTGCAGTAGACTTCACTGACCTGGTCGCCGGCGGCTTGTTGCTGTCGCCAAGACAGACAAGGGAGCCACGCGACTGTCTGGACTTCCAACGAAGGACAACTCTCTTCTTCTGTAATTACAGCTCTTCGAACCATCTTCAACCTCGCTCTGCTCCTTTGAGTGGCCATTAGGCACCTTGCGCACAAGGTTTCAAATAGCAGTTGCGCTCCGTGTACGCGGAAGGGGCTTTATCTAGCGTCGCGATAAGAGAATTAACTCCAACCTATTACCTGTGCTTAAGGATTATTTCGAAAAAAAAGCATAGGTAATACCTTAGTCTTAACCTATTACCCGTGTACGCTAAAATATATAAAATACGCTAAATTAGCTAGTTACTAATCTCTTTCTAAGAAAGCTTATAATAGAAGAATATTCTAGTAATTAGAATTTATATTCTTTAGAATAGTCTATTTCTAGAGTCTATAGGTATTAGATTCTATAACTATTAGATTCTATAGCTATTAGATTCTATAGCTATTAGATTTCGTAGCTATTAAATTCTATAGCTTCTAATTTTATAAATCCTAAAGATTTAGTAATCTAAGATTTTTAAAAAATAGAATTTTAGTAGTCTTAGAACTATATATATCTTCTATAAGGTAGTAAGGTAGTATAATAGTAGCTATATTTATAATTAATTTAAAACTTACTATATAACTTCCTTTTAGCTATTTTATAGAAATACGCCTATTACTATTAAAAAAGACGCGAAATATATATTAGGGCGTTAAATATAGAAGTATATTGTCTTATTCTAAGTCTATCTACCGTAGAAGAAGGTATCTACCTCCTAGGTAGTATACCTACCTAAGTACTATATCTACCTAAGTAGCCTCTATAATAGAATCTCTAGGTTCCTAAATATCTACGACTACGTAGGCTATCCTTAGTAGACTTAGAGTTTTAATTCTTAGTCTCTTAATCTCTTAATTACTATATTCCTATTCTTAATCTCTTAGCGTAAGTTTAGAGCCTATTATAGTTATTATAGGTATCGGTATAAATATTCGTCTTAATAGCTATACGCTCGTAGTAGTAGGCTTAAACTACCTTGCGGTTAATAGCGACGTTTAGGGACAATATCTTAACTTTATCCTTTTCCTTATTAGTACTAAAATTCTAAGGAATATCGTTTACTAGTATAGCTATATAATTAATCGCGGGCTACTAGAGTAAGGCTAGTATCTTATTAAATACTACGATATATTCGTAAAGCTTTTTAGTATACGGAGCGATCGTATCTTAGTAGTTCTCTAGGTTTTTAAATATAACTTCCGACGCTACTTTAAGGGATTAGTATAGCGTATATAGGAATTCCTAGAATAGTAGCTCTTTTATATAGAAGTATAAGGAAGCCTAGTTGTCCGATAGACCTTTAACGTTAGTTACGACCTTAGCTATAGCGTTAGGATCCTTAGATATTAACTTATTAAGTTTTTAAATTTTTCCTATAGGTAAGGTCTTTCGTTTCTTTAGCTTTAATAGACCTACGGTTAGAGCTAAAATAGGAGGAGGTATTAGTATCCGTATCCGTATCGTATTAAGGTAGAGTATATTTTCCTAGAATAGGCTTAACTCCTTACTAAAGTTTATAGCGTTTATAATACTTATATATCCGCTTAGAGTAATCTTACTTCCTTAATTATAAATATTCGCTATAACGTTTCCGTCCGGGTCTTCGCTCTATTAATCTACCTATTCGTCGATCTCGTCGTATATAGTAGTAGGAAGCGTAATAAATCCTTTAATAAAAATCTTAAGATAGGTACCCTTTATATTATACTCCTTAAGATCTTCCTTAGTCTAATTTAGCCTAGCCTCTTCTATAATTATAGTATAGGCTATATCCGAGTTATCGAAGTTACTAAGATTATTAATATATAGGCCTATTATTACGACGAATTTAATAAGCTCTTCTATATTAATATATTCTTACTAGTCCTTAGGGAATCGCTATAGAGTATTAGCTATTTCTAGAGATAGTATATTATCGACGAAAATTAATTTTAGTAGATAGAAGGTCTAAGGCTATAGCGTAGCTTTCGTTCTCTTTACCTTATTCTTATTATAAAGTACGAACCCTATATCTAGGTTCGCTAGTAGTAGAGGATCGCCTCCTCTACTACTTATACGGCGGACTATAGATATAACGAATTTATTATTAACTATTATTCGTACCTTAAGTACCCGGAAAGAGCTAATTATAAAGGGACCGCTATTATTAACTCTTAAGTAGGTCTTAATAGTTAGGAAGATTATCTAAGGCTAGTTTACTATAGCGAGCTCCTATCTAGATATCGTAGAAGCTATTTAACTTAAGTATCGCCTTAGATATAGTAAATATCCTACCGGTAGACTCTTAAGTTACGGGCTTTATATATATTAGCGACTACTATCTATCGCTATAATACCGCTACCTTTATAGCGAAGGGTATAGCTAATTATAAAAGAGTAGAAATACCGCGAAATACTTAATAGTCGCCGTCGGCTACTCTAACTATTACTAAGATCGGAGTATCTAGGTACTAGTTTACCTAGGGAGTAAAGGTATTAGTATTATAAATAATATCCCCGTTCGCGTATACTACGAAGAAGTTCTCTTCTAGTATATTATTATAGCTCTTTACGTAGGATATATAGGTATTAGCTAGCGGATTATATAGTATTTAAATATAGTCGTAAAGGACGTCCGGGAGATTATACTCCTTCTCGATCTCTTTTAGCTAATATAGGTATATAGTTACTATATCTCTAGGGTAGGAGGCGATAATAATAAAACCTACGTCTACCGCTAACTCTATTAGGGCTAAGACTCTCTTTACTAAGTCCCTAAGGTCTATATATAAGAGGTATTTTCCCGCGACCCTTATATTATCTACGACGAGCTTATTATAGACGTCGTATAGTCTATTAAAATCCTTACGAGCGACGTAGCGGTAGAAGGGCTTAGCGAAGAGACCTAATAGGCCCTAGCCTAGGTAATATACTTAGGGCAACTTAGTAAAAGGATTTCTAGCCTTTAGAGCCTTACCTCGAGCCTTGCCTTAGTTTACTTTCGGCGGGAGGTTTTTCTTACTAGTATTAGTAGGCTCTTTATCGCTCTTATTACTTTCTCCTCCTATAGTATTAGAATCGCTAGCGATAGACTTAGGGTTAGCCGCTAATTTCTTTCC